>CM042569.1:10374432-10691932 GCA_023630585.1 Cranoglanis bouderius | reverse complement strand
ACACCACTAATAGTGAATAACTGACATTTCCTGTGGGATGACTAGCCACTAAATCATTTCCCTGCAGAGACTCGATGAAGAACTGTCAATATTACCAAAAATACCTCACTTAAACACAGCTCTAGGCAACAAAGAGGGAGAAATTCATGTAACTTAGGGGAAGGGCAAATGAAGTCCACCTTCCTTTTTTCACCAAAACAGACTTCTTCAGCTCCGGTTGGCTGGCTTGTCACACACAGACTCTGGCATCACTCCAATTCCTGCTCTGTCTAACCTACAGCAACACAACCATGAGACACAAGTGAAGGGGTCTCACTCTGAGGTTCAGCACACAGAATCACCCAAACACATTTGTTCTGGATTTAAAGCAAGAATGGTTCTCAGATTGTAATATTATATTGTTAAACTCTTCCATCTTTTTGAGCCCAACTCCTGTGCATCCACTTTCAGAAGCGCTCTGCTTGATGAAATAATATGCAGAAAAGAGACATCTATTTTACAGTTTTTCTGACAATAATCCAATACAAAACCGACAAAGTCGACAAGAAAAAAAAAAAGAACCACTACTTGGAAAAACTTTTGCCTTGATCCTATCAGTCTCCAGACGTCTAGAAGGCATCTCGGAGAATTAGAAAAGATATATCAGGAAGAACATGAGCTGAATATTACAACTGAGTGAATCTAGAATCTACTCAGAATAATCCATATATCCATTTTCCATACCACTTATCCTACACAGGGTCGCGGGGAGCTCAACAAAGTTCAACAAAACAGACTTCATGTAAAAACTGTAATGAATTTTCCTGGTTACACAATTGCACTATTTGACCATGTAGTATTAGCACATTTATAGAAGGGATTTGTTTATAATCATACTATCCGGTGTCACCCAGATGAGGATGGGTTCCCTCAAGGTTTCTTCCTCATATCGTCTCAGGGAGTTTTTCCTTGCCACTGTTGCCTTTTCACACTGTTTCAAGTGTGAAAGTCAAAGTTTCCAGAAGAACTGTGGCTGGTTCTGCAAGATGCTCAATAAAACTTATATATATATAAAATATATAAAACTGCACTAATTGTACCGGAGACTACTATTTTTATTTTTATTTTTATTTTTTTGTCACACCAAATATTGACTTTGTTTAATGTACTACTGTTTACTGCTCTTTACAGTATTTTTTTTGTTTTTTATTTAGAAACATTTAATTTCATTACTTTGAAGACATCTTTGCTCTACAGCATTTTTTCACACCTGCCCAAAACTTTTGCACAGTACTGTATATCACATTCAGAAAAGGGTTAAGCGCTTGGCTTTCACTACTAATACTTTAACATACATGATTTGACCATTTTTTGTTACTTGTATATGAAGCCCGAGACACTAGGTGTCTTGGTATAAATTAATATTTTTGTCTTTTCTTGATGGCATACAAACTTTTGCTATATAAACTTAATCTAAATGCTGACTTCTTCTTAGAGGAGCATTTAAACCCCCTGCTTCAAGCTAAATATCCCTGGATAACACAGTATATTAAATGTTATTGAAACTGGGTGGCATGGTGGTGTAGCGGGTCATAAAGTTTTGCATTTTCTCCCCACATCCATATAGGTGTTCTTGTGGTTCTCTTGTTTCCTTCCACCTCCCAGAAAGGTGGAATGGCTAGGTGTGAATGTGTGTGTATGGTGCCCTGTGATGGACTGGCATCCCATTCAGGGTGTATTACTGACTCCTGCACAGTCTTACAGGATGGACTCTGGACCCACCACAGCCCTGACCAGGATAAAGCAGTTACTGAAGATGTTACTAATATCTTACTAATGGGATTTCTCAATAAGATATATCACCTGTACACCTACACATTAATGCAATTATCTAATCAGCCAATTGTGTGGCAGCAGTGCAATTCAGAAAATCATGCAGATATGAGCCAACAACTTCAGATAATGATGTTAACCATCAGACTGGGTAAAAAGGGATTTTGACCATGGCATGATTGTTGGTGTCAGATGGGCTTGTTTAAGTATCTCTAGAACTGTTGACCTCCAGGGATTTTCACACACAACACAACACACAAAAAAAATAAAAAATAATAAAAAAATAATAATAATAATAATAAAAAAAAATTAAAAATTTTTTTAAAAAAAATAAATAAATAAAAAAAAAACAGTTGCTCTCTTTTCAACAGGTTTGTGTTCCGTGCACTTCGTTGTAATCGTACGAACCATAAATTAAATATTCATTGACGGAGAATTTAAAGCACTCCTGTACATCGCTCTGGATAAGGGCGTCTGCTAAATGCTATAAATGTAAAGGTAAATGTAAACAACAGTCTCTAGAGTTTACTCAGAACAGTGCAATAAAGAGAAAACATCCAGTGAGTAGCAGTTCTGAGGACAGAAACGCCTTGTTGATAAGAGAGGTCAACAGAGAATGGCCAGACTGGTTCGAGCTGACAGGAAGGCTACAGTAACTCAGATAATCACTCTGTACAATTGTAATGAGCAGAAAAGCATTTCAGAATGCACAACATGTCGAACCTTGAGGTGGATGGGCTACAAAAGCAGAAGACCGTGTCAGGTTCTACTTCTGTCAGCCAAGAACAGGAAGCTGAGGCTGCACTGGGCACAGGTTCACTAAAACAGCTGGACAGTTGAAGACTGGAAAAATGTAGCCTGGTCTGATAAATCTCGATTTCTGCTGAGGCACACAGATGGTAGGGTCAGAATTTGGCGTCCAAAATTTTAATCCATGGACCCAACCTGCCTTGGCTGGTGGAGATGGTGTGGGGAATGTTTTCTTGGCACTCTTTGGGCCTGTTAATACCATTCAATCATCGCTTGAATGCCACAGCCTATTTGAGTATTGTTGCTGACCATGTGCATCCCTTTTACCCATCTTCAAATGGCTGCTTCCAGCATGATAATGCACCATGTCACAAAGCAAAAGTCATCTCAAACTTGTTTCATGAACATGACAATGAGTTCAGTGTTCTTCAGTGACCTTCTCAGTCACCAGATCTGAATTCAATAGAACACCTTTGGGATGTGGTAGAACAGGAGAGTCGCAGCATAAAAGTGCACCTGAAAAATGTGCAGGAATTGCGTGATGCAGTCATCGACCAACATGGACCAGAATCTCAGAGGAATGTTTCCAACATCTTGTGAAATCCATTTCGTAAAGAATTGAGGCTGTTTTGAGAGCAAAGGTAGGCCCTTCCCAAACGTACAAAGGGACACTTTACTGAATTTCTATTCTAAGGGCTATGACTGATGTCTTAGCTTGGTTACAGCTGACAATGCTGCTGAAAATTTATGGAAATGTATGTACAAACCAAATAAAACACTAAGAGACAAATCAGAAAGTACAATATTTACAATAGTAAATAACATTAAAGACTGAGTTCTTGGGTAAGCCAACACTCGTAGATATTGGCTTCAGGACAAGAATAAGTAAATATTTTAAAAAGTGTGTGTATGAATATCATTTAAAAATTCTCTCTCTCTCTCTCTCTCTCTCTCTCTCTCTTTCTCTCTCTCGCTCGCTCGCTCACTCACTTACTCTCTCTCTCTCGCTCGCTCGCTCACTCTCATCGACTTTTGTATTGAAATAGATTTAACACTGAATTGGTTTTGGGCATTTTCGGTGAGAGGGTGTGGGGTTTGATGGGTTTTTAAAACGTAAATACGCAAGCTCTCTCTCTCTCTCTCTCTCTCTCTCTCTCTCTCTCTCTCTCACGAACGAACGAACGAACGAACAAATAAATGAACGAACTGCGAATATAAAGATACTTATTGGTATTGGCCTTTCAGAACCTATTTTTGAGGAGCCATTTACCACACTCACGGCCACAGACATAAGGGGGCGGAGCTAATCTCAGATGCTCAGTGATTCAAGTTTACTAGGGTTTACAGCTGATGCTCATTAGTGGCAGTGTTTAAAAAGGCTGATTTTGTGCAGGTTGGTTGGCAGAAATGTCCGAGGAAGAAATTCTGCCCAAAACTGCCCAAAATTGTTTGTTGACATATAACAAAGGAAGACAAATTCTATGATTTATTGATTCATGAACTGAGAAGCCATTGAGAACTTCCATTTTAGTTTCACTTCAGGCTTCTTTTAATGTTGGAATTTTATCCTCAATGTAAAGTGCAGGTCAGGGCTTTTCAGTTCTGTACCAGTCTTGCACATGATTGTGAATGTGTTGCCCGAAATGTGCTTCAGGCTACTGTTGCTGAAATACGCAACAGGAAATGGGTTACTTGAAAAGAAATCCAAGCTATCATCAAAACACCTTTTGTCTCACAAGGCCTTGAGGTATCATGGTGGCAATTTTGCTGAGAGACCTATTCATAAGCCATTCAACACGACCAATAGCTTTTGCCTTTATTTGTCATCCTGAGGCAGTGCAATTTTCAAGGCAATATGCAGTAAAGATGCTAATTGTTATAATTACTGTAAAGAAGCTTGCATTTCGCTGCACTAGTTAAATAAGCACAAGTTCTTTCTCAATGTGCTGTCAATCATGTGGTGATGGATAAATAATTAGTGAATTAACTATTGAATTTACAAATCATAAAAAATTATATTTGGCACAATAAACAACTTAAAACTATGAATAGACCTGGTTAAACACATTTGGATTTAACAACAACTTTAAATCCAGTTCAGAGGCGATATAAGAAAAACATCTTGCACCAGCTGAGCTGTGGTTAATCCTCGGCAACAACAGGCCTGTCGCAGCTGAGTGAAGAGCTCAGGACTGTCTATACTGTTTCAGGAGTTCAGTGAGACATGCTGGGGCTAAACCATTCAGAGCTTTAAGTCATAAGCACAACAGAGTAGGTTGAATAACAATGGGGTAATGTGCTCTGACTTTCTTCTCCTGGTGATCACGCTGAACTAGCTTCCAATGTAGAAGATACAAAAGCAAGCACTAGTTTCTCGGCATCATGTAGGGTTAGGATATTTCTTACTTTGGTTATGTTTCACAAGTTATAACACTTTATATTTCACTTTATATCACCCCCGTCATTTGCAAACATCATGTGGCTTTCACTTCTAGTGTGTGAAGGGTCATGATGTTTGGGGAGTTCAACAACAAAGGAAAGTTATGCTCAATCACTTTCAATGCTCTGCAATTTGATCTGAGCAACCCAGAGTTATGTGTTGTTGTTTTTTCCCAAAATTGGTGTAATAGATTTGATCCAGCATCCACAGATGAAGTCAGAGATTTAATGTGTTTTAGGCTGATTTAATTTTGGGGAGAAAAACTTCTTCTTGGATCTAACACAGGTCCTGTTCCTAAAACCTTAAACTAACCACATGGATGACAGACCACAAGTTTAGAATAATCTTGTCTGCCAAAGAAATGTTTGTGGTTACAGTTCAGCCACTGTGAGAGATGGGATACACACACATTGTCCATCCATCCATTTTCCATACCACTTATCGTACACGGGGTCGCGGGGAGCCTGGAGCCTATACCAGGGAACTCGGGGCACAAAGCGGGGGACACCCTGGACAAGGTTACAACCCATTTTAGGGCACAATCACACACTATGGACAATTTGGAAATGCCAATCAGCCTACAATGCATGTCTTTGGACTGGGGGAGGAAACCGGAGTACCCGGAGGAAACCCCTGAAGCATAGGGAGAACATGCAAACTCCGTACACACAGGGCGGAGGTGGGAATCGAACCCCCAACCCTGGAATTGCGAGGCAAATGTGCTAACGTTTTATTTCCTGATATGGGTTCAACTACATTTCAGCTCTGAAGAGAGAAGATGATTTCAGAGTAAATGATATTTCAACTTATTGTCACTGAACTGGCCTGACTTCTGGTCCTTTCTGTTTTTATCCTGATATATTCATATTTATTATTTCACAACATGATCATTGCTCGATAGTGGTGTTTTATTTACGTAGCACTTTTTAAAATCAGCTTACAGTTGCTTTACAAATTACATAAAGCAATAAAAATCTAACTTTTTAAGACATCATCTACATTTTCTGGTAATTTAATTTACTTTTAATTGATGATAATTTAGTTTTTTCCACAACGCTGCTCCTGTGAAAGCACTGTGTAGTATTAATCTCTTTTCCTGACACAAAGCAAAAACCCTGCAGTTGGCAATAAATAATCTTGCTCAGTCTCCTTGTATAGCTCAGATTTTTTTTAGCACACCTTAGGACTAGAAAGGTATTTGGAGATGAATGCTGCCCTCACTTTCTAAGTAATGCCCTTGAGGAGGATGAATCCCTGTTTAGACAAGCTCCCTGTGTCTTTCCTTCATGATGGATGAACAGCTGATCAGATGATTGAATAGCTGTAATCTAGTCCAAATAGTACCATACAGCGAGTACTGAGCATAGCAAGGAGGACTCTGCAGGTTCACCCTCATTGAATGATGAAAGGTCAGTCAACAGGTTAACAAAATTTATTGTAGGATTTTGGGCAGAAATGCCAAGTTTAAGCACAAGGTCACTTCAGAATCATCTGGGCACCACCACATGCAAAGCCTGCAGTTCGCCCCACTCTTTTTGCTGAAGTGTCTACTAAAAAAAGGCAGTCTTTAGAGAAACCCATTTCAGTTTGACACTGTGCATGGACTCCTAAGAAGCCTTAAGGGAGTCCAGCACAAGGAGGAGATCTCACACTGGGCTCAGGCACCGTGCTCCCTTCAGAAAAATATTGATATATTTATGACCCTTCTGTAAGTCTCCATAGATGTTTCCCCAATGTGTGATGTACTGCCATGGAGCTACATACACCTTTAGCATAGACAGGGATTTTGCATGATCTAGTAGTCTCTTTAGGATGGTCAGTACTCTAGGAACTGGTCAATGTGCAGTATCCAATCGATGGGGCACACACCATTTGTGGAACAGTTTCCACCTGAGAGCTGGGTTGCAGTCCTTAACCCGCACTTAATTCTGAGGGGCCACACCCATGGACAAAGAAGTACTCTGGTTGAATTGCTGAATTCTATGCAATGTGGCCTGCTGCAGAGGAAAGCCACAGAGTAGTGTTGTGGGTCAGTGCCTCCAGTGCCTCCTGTCCCAGCAGACTGTCCAGCAGTTGGTGCTTCAGTCAGATTCGACTCCAAAATCTGCCAGTCAGGTATGCCATGACATTGTCACCATCACTGTACAGTCATCGCAAGATGGTCAATGCAGAGGCAGCAGTCTTATAATCAGTGCTTGTCCTTGACTCAGGCACTGGCTGGACAAGCGAGGGTTGTGTACAATGGATCATTAGTCCCTCACAGGCAAAGCTGTATATAGACAGCAAATAAGTTGGAGAGGTGCATGTTATGGCAGGAAGTAAAAACATTTGGGAACACTGGCAGAATGTATTCACAGGCCTGCTAAACTTCACAAGGTGGTGGATGCGGAGCTGGGGAAGGAACTGCCAAGAGGGAAAAACAATCCGGCAGTGAGAATGATGGTTTAATGGAACCTATCTCCATCCTGGTGTGTTGTGTTAGTGCTATATAGTGATAAGTACCTCAACATGTTCAATATGAGATTTGAGGGTTAATGGAGGGAAATCAAATTCTGCATGCATCTTAGCAGAATCCAGCAAACTTCACAAGCTCAGTGGTGAATGGAGCAGTTTGGTGAGTGAGGAGCATTCAACTATGCTAATATGTTCCTTTTGTTTCTCCACCATAACATACACCTATGTTGGTGTACAGGCCATCAGATGGCAGGTGAAACATTCAGGTAGACCCCACTGGTGGAGGGACTGAGAGGTGAGTGCCATACTGAGCAACAGAACAGCTTGCAGATAATTCATACAGAGAGTGGTGAATGATGGTTAACAAGGCTATCAAGCTATCGAGGAAAATCAACTCAAGCAAGTAGCCATGGAGTTTTCAATGGACTCCGAAAGATATATTAAAAAAAAATTACACTCACTCCAGCTATGATATGAGACAGGTTACCTGCATTGACTGTAGTCAATAACTGTTGCAAGGTGAGGAGAGGACAGGGAGATATGGCTGTATGACAACAGCAGAGGACCTGCTGGACTTTTGGTCAGCCAAATGATATGTTATTCTAAACCCGTTTATTATTTTTAATTGGATAGGTTTGATATAGCCAGTGGATAGTGTCTCTTTGTGGTCTGGCAAAATTATCCAATATGTTGAGTTACACAGAGTCACTACACTTTGTTCATTTTCCCTTGGCAGTAAATAATACCATGACAAAACAGGAAGTTCAGGGATTACTACAACTACTACTACTACTACTATGATATTATGGACAGAATGACAGGACTGATGTTTGATCAGCAGCCTCATGTTCAAGATCAACCAGTGGCAGGTTTCCTTAATGCTGTGTCCTCATTCTTTGGCTAATGCCAATGACCTGCAGAGGAAGTGTTATGGAGGGAGTCTGCTTCCTCACATTTACATTCTGAACAGGTAAGTTTTGTGCCTAGCAAGACACATGACTACTTAGCTGCCCAGCAAAACCCTTTGAAGGACAAAGAGCAACACTGCATTCACACAGTTTGTGTTTGGCAGGATGGTTTCCTAAATGCATCTTCTGTATTTCTTTGGGCAGGACAACTTTTCTAAACAACATGAGAATAAGTGGTTGTCCATTTTTCCACATTTTCTACTTTATTTTGTGCTCCTGTTTTGATTGTGTTTATTTTCCTTTTATTTGCTTATACATTAATCCGTTTTTAGTGGTGCAGTCTGGACACCTCATGGCCCCTGCTGTCCATCCAGGGTGTGTTCCTTGGCTTAGTCTCTGGATCCACCATGACCCTGGAGCACAACTTTTCAATAACATACTCATTCATCCATACAGAATCATGCACATGACTTTCTGAGTAGTAATTAGGGGTTAGAGGGTCCATTCAACTACGTTTTTTCTACTCGAAATTCAAACACTTCACTATAGGCCCTGCAGAGCTCTTGAAATCAAAAGGTTGATCAGGAAGAAGTTCAGTTCAGATCTCCAGGGTCTTTTTATGACCCTTGTTAGGACTATTGGTGACTATCATTAGGACTATTGTCTCGAACGACACTGGGCATCAGTAGGTGTTGGCTATTGGGGTTTTATTGATGTTTCCATAACTACTGCTCTCAATTAGAACATTTCAAATTGCAAATGCCAGAACCTTCTCCTGAAGTTGTGTCTGAGATATTACACAGCACTCAGTGTTTCTGCTCAGTAAAGTCAGAGGAGAATTATGTCATGGATATACATTTTTTAAAGGAGGGTCTGAGGACTGCGAGTCTCTAATATGACCTATTTCAGGTTGGTCAGGAAAGGAATATTTGCATAAATGGAGGCCAAATTTAGTTGAACTAGTCAAACTGTTTGGTTCTAATATTAACCTTTTCCTTTGTTAATATTAACTGCCTTTCTTTGCACATAGCTAAGATTTCGTCTACTAGTGAGTCACCGTTGGCTATCTAATCATGTTTAACAGTGTATAAACTGTATAACATTCAGAGACATTGTATTCTGCTTGCATATCCTTGATAATAGAAATCACATAACCTCAGGCAGTTAAGGTTAAAAACTAGCTAAGTGCATAATAATAATAAATATTATTATTATAATTTTCCAACCAAAGCTGGATGAATATTTATATAAAGTCCTAATCATGTTGAAAATCTTCCAGTCCTCTGAATAAGAACAGATAACATTCCTCAAATACACTTACAAACAGCAAACAAAAGACCCAATATAGCAATGCCAGCATTGACCAATAACTCAGTAGCTTACTGGACAAACGAATGCTACCAGTTGCTGCATTTGCTGTGCCAATACATGTAGTTTAGTTTCAGTATACTACATACAGTTCAATTCAATTTTATTTGTATAGCACTTTTAACAATAGACATCGTCACAAAGCAGCTTTACAGAGATACATAATTTTTGGATCTAAATTTTAAATCGGTAAATTTCTCCCCAATGTGCCAGCCAATGGTGATGGTGGCAAGGAAAAACTCCTTGAGACGACATGAGGAAGAAACCTTGAGAGGAACCAGACTCAAAAGGGAACCCATACCCATACAAGTATACGAGGTTAATATTATTGGTAGGATTTGATGATAAATAACATTTTCAGTGGTTTTGGTCCTAGTCCAATGTAGTATTTAGATCAGTGTAATGACTTTTTTTAAAAGAAGGCTGTGTTTTAATTACAATTGAGTCTATAATTTAAATTATTAGGGGTTATTAATGAATGAGTTTTGATAATGTTTCACATGTGGTCTTACAATCACTGTTGGAATAAATAGCTATAAATGGCTTAAAAAGAGGTGGGAAGACTGCTTGTGCTAGAGAATGAAAAGGGGGCAATGGCACTATGAGATGGAGATATGATGATATCTATCCTTTTAAAACTATCCAGGTCAGAAATGTACATTATACTCTCTTGCTCTTGGGTGTTTTCTGTAAATGTGTTAACTAGTTAGCATGATGTTTTCTCAAACCTGAACAAAAGTCTTGGGTATTCATTTTTAGTCTCAAATTGCTTGGAAATGGTGCACTTACAGTACATGTTAACCCCTTTGTTCACACGGCAAAATAGGGTCATTTCCTGTTGTTTTTTTAAAAAACAAATTCAAGTCTTACTATCCCAAAATGTGAGCACTGCACACCAATGATTACTCATCTGAAAGGACAGATGTGTACTAAAATAGATCATTTTACTAAATAAATTGTGATAGAATTGTTGTTTCTACCCGGTAGCTGCATTTTATTATTGCCTTGTTGGAATACGATGTTTTGATGGTAAAAGTGTTTGGGTTGTGATTTCCTAATACTTGGCCACGTTACATCGGGAGTTCCAGCAGGCTGTAAACAAGTCCTGAGGTGACACATCTGTTCAGTTATTGAGTGCTCCAAAACAATGAGACAGAGAAAGCTCAAATTTCATATGCAGATGTATTAATTTTAACTTATTACTTTTCTTTATATGAAAGCTATTTTTTGTACAATAGTCAGACTACTAGAGGAGCCTGAACAAACAAAAGAAAAGTAAAATCTCGGCTGGGCCTGATTGTCTCCAGACGCTCTTCCAGATGTCCACTTGGTGCACCTCATAATAAACCCATAAGACTTTCGGAACACAAATGAAGACATTTTTAATTAAACCTGGGAGATTTCTGTCCCTCCATTTACAGTCCAAGTAACCAAAACTTTTAATCCCAATTTAATGAAGCGATATGAATGCTTTGTGTTCACAAAACCTAAAATTAAGACTTTATTCACAAAATTTCTTTACTTCCACATAGATCTCTGACACACGTTCACGAGAGAACCACGACGCATGCGTGTCATGCTGACGCGAGAGCGGACAAAAAATGCAAGTCCTCCTCTATGTCGAAGTCTTCAGACATCTTTGTTACAAAGATTGTTCTATATGACTCAATGTGTGTGCAACATCCCTCTTCCTCTGAAGATATTTTGTGAATAAAGACTTTATTTTATCATTCATATTCCTTCATAAAATTGGGATTAAACCACTGGAGTCACATGGATTACTTTTACGATGCGTTTATGACCTTTTTGGAGCTTGAAAGTTTTGGTTACTTGGACTGTAAATGGAGGGACAGAAATCTCCCAGGTTTCATTAAAAATGTCTTCATTTGTGTTCTGAAGATGAACGAAAGTCTTATGGGTTTGGAACAAAGTGAGGATGAGTAATTGATGACAGAATTTTCATTTTTGGGTGAACTATCCCTTTAAGAAAGGGATGTTTCCTACCAAATCACCTGCTACCTTCTGTCATTCCTTGGGGTCCTTGGGGAACACTTATGAGTAGACTTCTTGACATGAATTTTAATTTTAAGAATAGATATGACTCTAACTGCTAAAGATGTTTCCAATTAATGAGAGAATGATGTCATCACATTCACTTCCCAATATTCTGGAATCGAATTGAAATTTTTTTGGACAGACAGTCATGTGTCAAAGTTTCAGTTTTAGAAAATGTTCCCTATATGCCTAGTCCTGCTAAGCTACACTTTCCCCACATAAATTTCCCCACATTCTGTACATGAATCAAATATTTTTTATGTTATTTCATGACAAAGCCTTTCAATATTTTCATGAAATCCAAGAATTATGATCATACAGTATTTACCCTCCAAAATACACTTTACCTTTTAATCAACAATTCAGTTTTCTTTTAACTCCTCATCGATAGCTCTGTTCTGCTCCGTTTAATCAGCATCGTCACAGCTGCGTGTTCTTAAACTTTGTCCAGCTTTATGTTTTATGCAAGAGTAACAAATGTTGGCCTCAGACTCTTCAATTTTGTTTTTAAGGCATCTATTTTCTTACTGAACTTCCCAATTGTGTAAAAAGTTATAAAAGAACATCCTGTAACTTCCTCTTGTCACATGGATGTCTTTATGTGCAAACACGGATCATTCACGCTTGTCCTTTCTCGCTTACAGTGCTTGTCGAATGTCTTAGTCAAGCGCTGCATTCATCTGCATATGCAAATTTGCATCTCATCTCATCTGAACTTGTTCCAATCGTTGCATTTACAGGTGACTCACTCGGGTGCAAGCTTCCTGTCAGCAGCGTGAAAAGCATAACATTGCCCCCTTTATCATCAAGAATAAATCTGCTAAGATCGGTCTTGTCTGACAGTTAAATCTTACAAAACTTGTCAACCTCTGAGAGAGAGTCACAACTATTACAGGAACTCATTTGTGGAATTATTTCCTGGTTTTCCATGATTATTTTCGGTTTTGTAATATATTCTGATTTTATGATTAATGGATACATGATTTATTCATTTTAAGATCGATTCAATTTAATGTGATGTGTAGGTTCACTTCTGATGTACACGTGTCTGTTCCTTAGGTCATAACGTGCTGCGCTTGCCCATGGTTTTTTTTTTTCTTTTCTATCTTTGACTTGGACATTATCTACATGGTCTTGCATGTGCCTTCTTAACTGTACACACTGTAAGAACTCTTTTTATTATAACCTGGCTCTGGATCCAGAAAGATTTACAACTTTGGACTTCACAAAACATTAAATCTAACAGTAAACCATTAAATGCCCAACTGTTTGTTCATTAATACAATTCAATTGATAGACATTGTAATCTTGGCAAATTGCCATTGTATAAGCAGAATAAAACACTCCAGATTGTGCGGTTCTATAAAAAATAATCCACTTCGGGGTACTAATAGTGCTCCATTTGGATTATTTTCATATAACAGCTCGGTATGTCCTTACATAATTGGAGTTTTATCTTTAGAGCAGTGGTCACCAATCCTGTTCCTGGAGATCTACCTTCCTGAAGACTTCAAGCTCCAACCATAATCGTTCCCACCTGACCATCTAATCATTACCTTAAGAAGTTCTTGGTTGGAGATAAAACCTGCAGGAAGGTAGAGCTCAAGGAAGAGGCTTGGTGATCACTGCTTTAGAGGCTCTTCATCGTATAATCTGACACGGAAAAGACATTATCGCACAGTGTGTTATAGAATTCGGCCAAGGTTTATAAAATAAAAAAAAAAGACATAAAATAGAATATTAAAAGTATGTAATTTAAAAGAACACTAAAAAGCCAAGTTATAAAAGTAAAAAAAGAAAAGAATTATCTTAATAATAAGACCATTGAAATCATTCTAAAACCAGCTTTACATTGGTGAGGATCGTATAAGGAGTGGAGTGTGGCTGAGCCATTAAGGTTTGAGGGAAAAGCTAATCTCAGGAGCTCAGTGATTGGAGTTCGTTAGTGTGTACAGCTGATCGTTACTGGTGGCTGTGTTTAAAATGAGTGCTCTTAGTGCAGGAAAATTTCTTGAAAAGAACAAACTGTACAAGAAATGAAAGATGGAAAAAAAAAGAATTAATGACTTATGAGCAGTCTTTGAAAAGAGGCTTTTGGAAGATTTGAAACTATTTGAAACGGTATATTGAAAAGCAAGAAAGGATGTGTTTAATGAGACTGGTTTTCTGAACCTGGCTGTGATATTGATTTTATTTTGGATGGCAGCTCTGATATTATGTTGTCTGCTTTTACTTTTATTTTGCTATGATGTCTATAGCAAGTATGTGTTGGGGAAGGTTGAAACAAATGTTAGAGTATGGTTGATTTTGAGGGGGGAAAAAAGAATCCTTTTTAATATGGCACACATGAGACTGGAGAAAAACTTGACTTGTCAGTGGAGATAAAGTGCTTTAAGTAACTGTTAGTGATGAATCCTGGCTCTTTTCAGTGAGTCAGATCATTTTGGATCAGCTTGCCAATAAGCGCTGATTCTTTCAACTCCCAGATGACTTGTTTCCATTTTTTTCTAAACCAGACAGTGTTTGTGATGTGTTGATAGTTATTGATTGGTGTCAAATCTATTTAAATGATTTGTTAAATCGGCAAAGCGTTACAAAAATGCATGCAATAACCATCCCTGTGTTAATGGTACTGCACCTGATGTGTCTGTGTTTCATTTACATTTCTGCTGATCATCATCATCTTCCCTAATACACACTCTAATTCAGTATGAGCATGTTGCCCTAGATACACAACTGAGAGTCGTACACACACCTCATCATTCATGAACAGCTCAGATGTTGAAGGAAGGTTCCTATGGAAACCTTTTGATAAAAACACACTGCAGCAGCATCTATTAAAAAGGGTTCAGTCTGATCTCAACGTTCACCTAAAAGAGCTGACTTGTTTGTGGATGACGCATCAGTAAAAGCGGAGTGTCTAAGACCTTCTGGCATTATTCTTGTCACTGTTGAGTAATTTCCACGTGTCAGTTCGTGGAAAAATCCATGTACTGTGTACATCATGTAGAACCAAACATGCAGAATGTATAGAAAATAACCAAGTGGTTAATCTTTATTTATTCAAGCTGCATAGTGATAATATACAGTATTTTACCATTGTCTATCAGTCAAACAACTTATTACCTACAGATGCAGTTTGTGGATGTGTTACATCAGGTTGCATCAAGAAAGAGCTGCTCCCAGTCTTCAGCCGTGTGTCTTATTAATGTTTCACATTTCTCAGTCTGTCATCTTGTTGTCTGCATTTACATTACCGTGAGACGACCTCGAATACCTAATATACCTGGGTTCTCTGAGTTGATTTGCCATGCTGTTGAAACTTTTAACTGGTTGTTTAAATGGTTCATCGTGAAGCACAGCATGTCCTGACCACTTTGGTGGAAAAAACTTGGTGGCATCTTTACATATTCTACAGTGGCATCATATTAGGAATTTAATCTGTATTAAATGTGGTCAAAGCTGCAAGGTTCGTGTATGCGAGTCAGTCTCTTTTGCATGGATGGCATCAAGCCTAAGCACTGCTTTAAAATTTTTTAAAATTTATTTCTTTTATTAAAATGCATGTGCATGATGCAATATGAGCTTGTAGGCAGAATATTTGCACCTGCTCCAGGCTCTAACCCCAACCCTGCTCCATCTAGACCTAAATCCATGCATTCAGTCTAACTAGCTGCATTTTCTATGAGGCAGGGGGCGTGAGGAAAGTGTGAAAATTGTACTGAACCTCTATCTGATCATCTGATCCAGAGGTTACAGCTGTCAGCAGGTTCAGACAAGAATCTGTTAATCAGTGATGGTTTAACCTCTCCTCTATTCCTTCCTCCTAAAATTGATTATTCTCCTAGAACAGCACATCCTGAGGTGTTTTCAGTCTTTTTATCTGCTACATTTAATGTTGTGGAACATCTACAAAACATTACTTCCTTTTATCACTTGCATTACACCAGCTAGTAAACAGCCGTTCCATCACTTTCTCATGAAGTGAATAAGACCGAAAAAAGGGAGAAAAAAAAAACCATCTATCTTGTTACTGAGAAACTGCAAAACACAACACGCTCCATCCTTAAAATTCTCAATGGTGAAAAACTTAAATGAACATCTTTACATCTGACTGTTACAAAGCACTGACACTGGAGACTCCTTCCATAAACGTTAAATAAACGTCCCTGTGAAAGAGTTGTTACTATAGAAACAATAACATGTGAATGGACGCATTCATACAAGCTTCCCTCCAAAAAAATCGAAAATATATTGAATATAGTCGTTTATCTACTATTTCCAATTATGAGTACAATAAACCAAATATAAGATTATTGAGGCTATTTCTAGATGTATTTTACTATTTTTAAGCTTTAAGTTTTCTTATTCTGTAATAACAGATCCTTTTGCTTCTTTCTAGAAATGAATACTCAAAGTATAATCTGCTAGACTATTTCAAGTTTAAAAATAGTAAACTATGTCTAGAAATAGGTTTAATTATCTTATATTTAGCTTCTTGTAATCTTTTAATAGGAAATCCTCAATCAATCTGACCGTATTCAAGATATTTTAAGTTGTTCAGATGTCATTTTTTTTGCAGTCTTGTGATTTGAGTTACAGCTGGCACTAGGCTCTGAATAGCTTTTCTAGAAAATTAATCAATTTCAGAATGCATCAGCGATGTGGTGTAAGTTGAAATGAATGGAGGGTTACTTTATCTTCCCAGGTTTTCTTTGCAGTATGACATTTCCTAAACAGGTAGTGTAGATTATTTATAAATATGTAAGTTGTAGGCCAAATAAGGCTTTTACACCACTATGATATGTTCGAGCTGATGAGCAGAACACTGTTGTAAGTAGGTGTGATAATATTAGTTAATTTGTGTATTTATTATAAGTAAAGTGTATTTATTTGCTTCCAAGTTATTTTTGAGGCTTTTGTACTATAGCCAAACACTAGCCTACAAACGACTGCAGGAGCTAATGACTTGTGATTAATTTGCTCACACACACCGCTCAACACCGAGTCTAATCGTCATTGTGTATAATTTTGAATCTTGGTGAGAACTGCCTTCCTTCAGAGTGTGAGTGGTTACATGTGGATGGATGGGAGAATTAAGAATTAAGGAAATTCACTTTGAGGAAACTGATTCAGGCCTTTCAAGTTTACTAACGAGTCTGTTAACGAGTCCGGGTTTACTGATGAGTTCTGAAATGAATTAATGAAAAAGTGCTACACTGTAAAAATCAATTTCATCACCAGTATTTAAGTAGTGAAGATTGCTCACCAATGACATCTGGTGGACAAGCGGGTAAACTAGCAGCTACCAATCCGCTCTACTGTTAAAACTACTATTTAATACTAGGTACTACTAATTAGGCTATGTTGTCTATTAAATTCTCCTTACACCTATTTAAAAACATGTAGATTTGTTCAAAGAAATAAAAAAGCTAGCAATTCTATTCAAATACAGGGTGTCCCAAAAGTCTCCATACATGAGGATAACACTAGCAAAATGTCTTCCAAATGTCGTCAAACTTAGTTTATAATATATATTTAGATTCAGACATTTAGATAGGCTTAAAGAACGCCTTTGACAAAAGAAGAACGTTTTGAAATCATGGCCGGACCGGGAAGCTGTCTCAAGGTTGCGATGGACTTTAACAGGAAACATGGCAAGCACATCACACACACCACACTGCTGCCAAACTGGGAGTCAAAGTTGGGAGAGACAACTCTGTGTGTGTTTACAAAGAAATGGAAATCATGTAGAGGATATTTTCTAAATAAAGTTACATTTTGCTAAAAAAAAAAAAAAAAAGTGTTAATTTCCCCTTGTTTGGAGACTTTTTGGGACACCCTGTAGATTATTGCTATTCATAGTATTCAAATATCTAATTAACAACAGATTGCGTAAATTAAAACGTACCTCTGAGGCATTTGGCTTGTGTTACTGTTATTATTAGCTGCAGCTTTTCAGTTCTTGTGACAGTCTGAATGTCCTGATAATCATACTATAGCTTTTTTCCCCCGGACATTTAGATCTAATTTTCTGCATAATGATTTAGTGATAATGTGTGGATCTCCATTTTAAATATTCCAGTTTAGTAATATCAGTGCTACATCGCACTCTGTCGTACATACACACAGACACACAGACACACACACACACACACACACAAACACACACTCCTACGACTGAGATGCTTGTAGAGAAAGCACGTCCTTCTGTCTGAGGATTTCTTTCCCTGGGAGGATAAAATAAATGGCAGCCAAGAGACCTAAACAACAACTTTTTCCCCCCGCATGCTCACCTTCACAGAGTGAGAAATGAGGTGTTAAACAAGAAAGAAAGGTGTTTTCAGTGGAGGATGCAGGGTTACACGGTTCCCTGTTCCATTTATACAGTGACTTGAGGAAGTTAGAAGTTTGCTGTGCTCACACTGTTGATCAGATTAAGTTAAAGATTGCAAACTGGACCAAGGTCCAAAAGGATATCACAGGTTTCGCAATCCATGCATTCAGTCTAACCGTGGTTTCATAACTAGCTGCATTTTCTATGAGGCAGGGGTGTGAGGAAAGTCTGACAATTGTACTGAACCTCTATCTGCTCATCTGATCCAGAGGTTACAGCTGTCAGCAGGTTGTGACAATAATCTGTTAATCACAACAGAATCAGGGTGATCTACATCTGAATTTTTGAAAGAGAGAGAGATCCTCATTTTAACCTTTAACCCCCTGATGGATTAGACCCTATAACACTTGTCCACCAAGTTGCATTGCTGGACATTTTTAGAAAATATAACAAAAATGGACTATAATCATGTCTACCTTCTTTTCATAATCAAGCTTCTTCAACTCTCAGTCCAACTCCAGAGTCCTTTCCACTTGGCACCAGTTAAAATGATAGCATAGGGGTGATCCTTGAATAAAAGGGCTTTTAACCCTTTCTCGCAGTACACTGGCGTTCCATTCCAGTGGTGGAATGGAAATCGACTTATCTGACATTTTCAATCAATATAAACAAATGGATTATTTTATTGTCACAAGTTTATTGTTATAAGATTGGTCAGGACACCATTGGGTTTCTGTGTGTAGAGTATTGTGACTCTGTTTAACTGTGAGTTAAAAAGACACAGTGCTTTGAAAAAGTATTTGCCTGATTTCTTCTGTTTTTGTGTATATCTCATACTAAATAGTTTTACAAACAAAACTTCAAACGAAATACAACATAAAACAAAGGCATCCTGGGTAAAAACACAATACAGTTTTTATTATTTTTTTGTTGTTGAAGCAAAAAAAAAAGTTATCCAACACCTATCACCTACGTGAAAAACTAATTGCCCCCTTAAACTTAAAATCTAACTGCAACCAAACTCTTCTGATAACTGGAGATCAGTCTGTGGTGGCATTTTGACCCACTATTCTTTGCAGATCTGCTTTAGTTCAGCCACGCTGGAGGGTTTTCGAGCACGAACTGCCCGTTTAAGGTCCTGCCACAGCATCTCAATTGGTTCAAAGTCAGGACTTTGACTAGGCCACTTCAAAACTTTAACTGTGCTTTTTTTTTTAGCCATTCAGAGGTGGACTTTCTCCTGATCATTGTTTTGCTGCATAATCTACTTGTGCTGCATAATCTACTTGTGCTTGAGTTTCAACTTACAGACTGAAGACCAGACATGCTCCTTTAGGATTTTCTGGTAGAGAGCAGAATTCATGTTTCCCTCAATTACTGCAAGTTGTCCAGGCACTGAAGCAGTATAGCATCCCCACACCATCACACTTGACCGTAGGTATGATGATCTTTTTGTGGAATTCTGTATTTGGTTTACACCAGATGTAACGGGACCCCTGTCTTCCAAACAGTTCCACTTTCAACTAATCAGTCCACAGAACATCCTCCTATCAAGGTATTTTTTTTTTTTAGAAAATTCAGACAAGCCGTAATGTTCTTCTGGGTTAGTAGTGGTTTTCACCTCACCACTCTTCCATGGATGCCATTTTTGTCCAGTGTCTTTCTGATAGTGGAGTCATGAACAGTGAGCTTTACTGATGCAAATCAATAATGTACAATTACTGCATTTGACAGACACCCTCATCCAGAGTGACTTACATTTATTTCATTTATACATCTGAGCAGTTGAGGGTTAAGGACCTTGCTCAAGGTAGTGCTGGGATTTGAACTCACAACCTTCTGAGCAATAACCCAATGTCTTAACCACTGAGCTACCACTGCCACAACTGATGTTGTCCTAGCTCTTTTGTGACTTCCTGGATGCGTCATTGCTGTGCTCTTGGAGGAACTTTGGAAGGTCGGCCACTTCTGAAAAGGTTCACTACTGTTCTAAGTTTTTCCATTTGGAGATAATGACTCTCACTGTGGTTCTTGGTGTCTCAGAGCCTTTGAAATAGCTTTGTATCCCAGACTGATGCATTTCAATCACCTTCTTCCTCATCATTTCTGGAATTATTTTCAATTTTGGTATAGTCTATTAATGCGTAAGACCTTTAGTCCAGCTGAACCCCATTATGAATGCAGTTTCATAGATTTGGGGAATTAGTAACTATGAGAGAAAATAGATTTTCACACAGGCCTAGTTGGTATTGGATAACGTTTTTGCTTCAATAAATAACATTATCATTTAAAAACTGTATTTTGTGTTTACTCAGGTTACCTTTGTTTTATCTTAGATTTTGTTTTAATTTCTGAAACAATTTAGAGATATACACAAAAACAGAAGAAATCAGGAAATACTTTTTCACAGCACAGTAAATGTCACCTAATTACTGTGTAAAGAGGTTAATGTTGTTTTGCTTTAAAAAAAAAAAAAAAAAAAAACACCTCCTCATCCTTATCTTACATTTAGGAACAAATATCATGTTACATCACCAATATATAATGCAGTGAAGCTTGTATTTCTTGTACACTGCTTGCTTTGATACCACCACAGACACTGTGGATTATATTTTTATTTTTAGTCTTGATCTGTATCCAAGAGTGTTTTGCAGTGCCAGAGTTAAAAACTAAAGAATAATCACGAAAATGTAGTTTAGTTTCCAAAATATCTGTTGGAGTCAAAGCATTATGCAGGTGCATTATTCTATTTTAAATAAAGCAATTACATTCAAATTTAGTCCACGCATTAATGTAGTCTCAGCACTCTTCTCTGGCTTTGGACATGATGTTTTATGGTCCTATAAATTTGATGTTTTAAATTGCTCATATTTGCATGATTTCTTATTCCTCTGGTCTAAACTAAGCCATTCAAATCCGTTTACAGAATTGGCTGTTCGCTTCAAATTTCATTAACCTTTTGATTAGATACCATTGTTTATTCTTGAAGGACAGAGAAAGTTATCACTTATAACCTGTTCAGGAAAACTAAGCTGTTTCTTAATACAAATTGCACCCTTTGACTTCAGTGATAATTGTGAATAGAGCAACTTTATATAATGTATAAACTCCTTCCTGGTTTCTGACCAACTAGTGAACCATGCAACCAAGATAGTAGTAGGAATTTCCCTATGATATGAGTCTAGATAAAATGATTTTAGATGCTCACATGGTCGTCTCTGCTTCCTCCAGAAAAACAAAGCTGTTTTTACACCTTGTAAGCACAATTTCAGTCTGCATTATATATTAGACCCATTGGAGGCACGACTGAGCCCCTTGAAGGACCTTATAAGAGTCTCTGTTGGCACAGAATGTGATGAGGAAACGTGCCCCTTGAAACCACTCGGATTGTAAAGATTCAGGACAGCCCTTACAACAGAGGCCGATGACTGATTTTCATGCTTTGAAAGTAAAGAAATCAACCACACCATTAGTTACAAGTGTTGTTCATGTTATTCATTCATTAGCATTCACTAAGCATTTTATCCTGGTCGGAGTTGTAGTGGATCCGAAGGCTGGGCCGAGAACACTGGGAACGAGGTGTGAATAAACCGTGGATGCACACACACATACATTCACACCCAGATTTGGGCCAAGACACGTCATGTGACATCATCACAACGCGCATTCAACCAAAGCCCTCTTCGATTCACGTGTCGAACATGAGTACAGCTAAAAGGTCTCATTTACCAACAAACATCACTGCGAAAGACGGTGCAAAGCAATTTTGTGCAACTGCAAATTCACGAATTCACAAAATTTTCCCACAAAAAAACACAAAAAAACTCCAAGTTGCATTGCAAATTTTTTAAAAAGCCGCAGCAAAATCGAACATTTTTGGCCGCAACTCAGCAAAATCCTGTACAGACTGATATTTCTGTAAAGCTGCTTTGTGGCAATGTCCATTGTTAAAAGTGCAAATAAAATAGAATTGAATCATTATACTGATATGTTTATATCAGTATCAGATATTATCCAACTTCTTGGCTGATTTATGGGAAGAAAATTAACATGACCTACAGCACCCTCCACTAATATTGGCCCCCTTGGTAAATATGAGCAAAGAAGGCTGTGAAAAATTGTCTTTATTGTTTAACCTTTTGATCTTTTGTTCACAAAAAAATACTTTGTGCTACCTCCCTTTGCCAAGATAACAGCTCTGAGTCTTCTCCTATAATGCCTGATGAGGTTGTGATTACATGGCAAGGGATCTGAGACCATTCCTCCATAGAGAATCTCTAAAGATCCTTCAAATTTTGAGGTCCACGCTAGTGGACTCTCCTCTTCAGTCCACCCCACAGGTTTTCTATGGGTTTCAAGTCAGGGGACTGGGATGGCCATGGAAGGACCTTGATTTTGTGGTCAGTAAACCATTTTTTGTATTGATTTTGATGTATGTTTTGGATCATTGTCCTGCTAGAAGATCCAACCATGGCCCATTTTAAGCTTTCTGGCAGAGCCAGTCAGGTTTTCATTTAATATCTGTTGATATTTGATAGAGTTCATGATGCCATGTATCCTAACAAAATGTCCAGGTCCTCCGGCAGGAAAACAGCCCCAAAACATTAAAGAGCCACCACCATATTTAACCATGGAATCTAGCCACAGGAGGTCACAAGCCAGTGTACTTTTTGTGCCGGTCCCAAGCCCGGATAAATAGAGAGGGTTGTGTCAGGAAGGGCATCCGACGTAAAACTTTTGCCAAATTCAATATGCGAATCACTAACATGACTTCCATACCGGATCGGTCGGGGCCCGGGTTAACAACGACCACCATCGGTGCCATTGACCTACAGGGCACTGGTGGAAATTGGGCTACTGTTGGTCAAAGAAGGAGAGGAGGAAGGTGTGTTAGAGGAGGAAGGCGTGTCCGTAGGCAAAGAGAGAAGAGGAAAGGCAGGAGTTTAGGACTGAAAGTAGGGACTTTGAATGTTGGTACGATGACAGGTAAAGGCAGAGAGCTGGTAGATATGATGCAGAGGAGGAAAGTCGACATTCTGTGTGTCCAGGAGACCAGGTGGAAAGGGAGCAAGGCTAGAAGCATTGGAGCAGGGTTTAAACTGTTTTATCATGGGGTGGACAGGAAGAGAAATGGAGTAGGAGTGATCCTGAAGGAGGAGTTTGTGAAGAATGTTCTGGAGGTAAAGAGAGTGTCAGATAGGTTGATGAGTCTGAAGCTGGAAATTGAAGGTGTGATGTTGAATGTTATTAGTGCTTACGCTCCACAAGTAGGTTGTGAGCAAGAGGAGAAAGACAGATTCTGGAGCGAGCTTGAGGAAGTGATGCAGAGTGTTCCCAGATGTGAGAGAGTGGTGATAGGGGCAGACTTTAATGGACATGTTGGTGAAGGGAATAGTGGGGATGAGGAAGTGGTTTGGTCTTCAGGTAAGGAACCCAGAAGGACAGAGGTTGGTAGACTTTGCTAAAAGTATGGAGATGGCTGTGGTGAACACGTACTTTCAGAAGAGGCAGGAACACAGGGTGACATATAAGAGTGGTGGCAGGAGCACACAGGTGAACTATATCTTATGTAGACACTGTAATCTGATGGAGATTAGTGATTGCAAAGTAGTGGTAGGAGAGAGTGTAGCTAGACAGCATAGGATGGTGGTGTGTAAGATGACTCTGGTGGTGAGGCAGATGAAGAGAGCAAAGGCAGAGCAGAAGACAAAGTGGTGGAAGTTGGAAAAGGAAGAGTGCTGTGCGGTTTTCAGGGAGGAGTTGAGACAGGCTTTAGGTGGTCAGGAGGTGCTTCCAGATGACTGGACTGCTACAGCCAAAGTGATCAGGGAGACAGGTAGGAAGGTGCTAGGTGTGTCATCTGGAAGGAGGAAAGAAGACAAGGAGACTTGGTGGTGGAATGAGGAAGTTCAGGAGAGAATCCAGAAGAAGAGGTTAGCTAGGAAGAAGTGGGACAGTGAGAGGACGGAGGAAAGTAGACAGGAATATAGGGAGATGCAGCGTGAGGTTAAGATAGAGGTGGCAAAGGCCAAACAGAAAGCTTATGAGGACATGTATGCAAGGTTAGATAGTAAGGAAGGTGAGAGGGATTTGTATCAGTTGGCAAGGCAGAGGGATAGAGATGGTAAGGATGTGCAGCAGGTTAGAGTGATTAAAGATAGAGATGGAAATGTGTTGACAGGTGACAGGAGGGTGAGGGAAAGATGGAAGGAGTACTTTGAGGAACTGATGAATGAGGAAAATGACAGAGAGAGAAGAGTAGTAGAGGCAAATATTGTTGAGCAGGAAGTAGAAAGGATTAGCAAGAGTGAAGTTAGGAGAGCTTCGAAGAGGATGCAGAGAGGAAAGGTGGTTGGTCCTGATGACATACCAGTGGAGGTATGGAAGTGTCTAGGAGAGATGGCAGTAGAGTTTTTAACTAGGTTGTTCAACGAGGTCTTAGAGAGTGAGAGGATGCCTGAGGAATGGAGGAGAAGTGTTTTGGTGCCGATTTTTAATAACAAGGGAGATGTGCAGAGTTGTGGAAACTACAGACGTATTAAGCTGATGAGCCATACAACGAAGTTGTGGGAAAGAGTAGTGGAAGCAAGGCTAAAGGGAGAAGTGAGCATTTGTGAGCAGCAGTATGGTTTCATGCCAAGAAAGAGCACTACAGATGCAATATTTGCTTTGAGAATGTTGATGGAGAAGTACAGAGAGGGTCAAAAAGAGCTGCATTGTGTCTTTGTAGATTTAGAGAAAGCATATGACAGGGTGCCAAGAGAGGAGCTGTGGTATTGTATGAGGAGGTCTGGAGTGGCAGAGAAGTATGTTAGAGTGGTGCAGGATATGTATGAGAGCAGTAGGACAGTGGTAAGGTGTGCGGTAGGTGTGACAGAGGAGTTCACGGCGAAGGTGGGACTACATCAAGGATCGGCTCTGAGCCCCTTCTTGTTTGCGGTGGTGATGGACAGGCTGACAGATGAGGTCAGACAGGAATCTCCATGGACTATGATGTTTGCGGATGACATTGTGATCTGTAGTGAGAGCAGGGAGCAGGTGGAGGAAACTCTAGAGAGGTGGAGGTTTGCTCTGGAGAGAAGAGGAATGAAGGTTAGTCGCAGCAAGACAGAATACATGTGTGTGAATGAGAGGGATCCAAGTGGAACAGTGAGGTTACAGGGAGAAGAGATAAAGAAGGTGCAGGATTTTAAGTACTTAGGGTCAACAGTCCAGAGCAACGGGGAGTGTGGAAAAGAGGTGAAGAAGCGTGTGCAGGCAGGTTGGAATGGGTGGTGAACAGTGTCAGGTCTGTTGTGTGATAAAAGAGTACCAGCAAGAATGAAAGGAAAGGTGTACAGGACAGTAGTGAGACCAGCGATGTTGTATGGTTTGGAGACAGTTGCACTGAGGAAAAGACAGGAGGAAGAGTTAGAGGTAGCAGAGCTCAAGATGTTGAGGTTCTCTTTGGGAGTGACGAGGATGGATAGGATCAGGAATGAGTACATCAGGGGGACAGCACATGTGAGATGTTTTGGAGACAAAGTTAGAGAGGCCAGGTTGAGATGGTTTGGACATGTTCAGAGGAGGGAGAGTGAATATATCGGTAAAAGGATGCTGAGGTTAGAGCTGCCAGGCAGGAGGCCGAGAGGAAGACCAAAGAGGAGGTTTATGGATGTAGTGAAGGAGGACATGAAGGTAGTCAGTCTGAGAGAAGAGGATGCAGGGAATAGGGCTAGATGGAGGCAGATGATTCGCTGTGGCGACCCCTGAAGGAAAAGAAGACCATATTTAACCGTGGACATGAGGTACTTTTCCATATGGCTACCTCTCTGTGTGCGCAAAACCACCTCTGGTGTTTATTGCCAAAAAGCTCTATTTTGGTTTCATCTGACCAGAGAACCCGATCCCATTTGAAGTTCCAGTAGTGTCTGGCAAACTGAAGACGCTTGAGTTTGGTTTTGGATGAGATTAGAGGCTTTTTTCTTGAAACCCTTCCAAACAACTTGGGGTGATGTAGGTGACTTCGGATTGTAGTTTTGGAGACTTTCTGACCCCAAGACGCCGATAACTTCTGTAATTCTCCAGCTGTGATCCTTGGAGAGATTTTGGCCACTTGAACCATCCTCTTCACAGTGCATTGAGACACACTGTGAAAGTACAGTTGCAATCAAAATTATTCAACTCCCATTGCAAATCAGTTTTATTGTCAAAATTTACAGACTTTCAGCTGTTTGCAATGAACAAATCAAACAAAAGCAATTGAAATAGTTCAACACAGCGAATACTTCAAGTGGTTTCCCCAAATCCAACTGAAAATGCAACTTATATTGACTTCTCCAGTCTCAAAATTATTCAACCCCCTGAATAGACTGCCTCACAACAGCACAAATGTGCAAAACAGGTGTTGTCCCAAGCACACCTGATGCAACTAATCAAGGGCTTCATTAGTTGCACCAGGTGTGCTTGAGCTGAAACACATGAAATACCTGAACTGGCTAGGGGCAGAAAATACATGAAATACGTGGACGGGGCAGAAAAAGGAAGCGATCAACATCTACAACCAGATTTCTGAGAAGGCAGGTTGTGAAAAACCCTCGAATGACTGCAAAAGACCTGCAGCAAGACTTGGTGGCAACAGACACTGAGATTTCAGTGAACACAGTATGGCGTGTACTAAACGCAGAATGTTTCCATGCCAGAAGTCCAAGATGTACACCACTACTGACCCAAAAGCACAAGAAAAGTCGGATCAAAATCATATAAATAAGCCACAGAAGTTTTTAGGCAAGATGGATTCACTGAAGTATCAGGAAATCCTAGGAGAAAACGTCATGCCATCTGTGAGGAAGCTAAAGCTTGGGCATCATTGGACCTTGCAACAGGACAATGATCCCCAAGCATACCTTAAATTCCACCAAGGCTTGGTTGTAGAAGAAGTCCTGGAAGATTCTACAGGGCCATCACAGTCACCTGACTTGAACCCCATAGAAAATCTCTGGTGGGATTTGAAGAAGGCGGTTGCAGCACGCAAACCCAAGACTTATTACTTTACTAATTACTAAAGATGCTTGCCATGAAGGGGTTGAATAATTTTCAGACTGGAGAAGTTATAAGTTGCATTTTCAGTTGAATTTGGGGAAACCACTTGAAGCATTCATTTTGTTGAACTATTTCAATTGCTTTTGTTTGATTTGTTCATTGCAAACAGCTGAAAGTTTGTCAATTTTGACAATAAACCTGATTTGCAATGGGGGTTGAATTATTTTGATTGCAACCATATGAATATAGACACACGTCCAATTCCAGGTTGATTCATAACATTTCCAGTTGACTGGAACTTCTTAATTATTGCCCTGATGGTGGAAATGGGCATTTTCAATTGTGCTATTTATTTATAGCCACTTCCCATTTTGTGAAGCTCAACAACCTTTTGTCGTACATCACAGCTATATGCCTTGGTCTTACCCGCTGTTATGAATGACTAAGGGAATTTAGCCCGTGTTACCTCATATTTATACCCCTGTGAAACAGAAAGTCAAGGTTGAACAATTTCCTGTTCCTAGTCACCCAGGTGTACTAAAAAAAAATATCAGTATCAATATCAGTATAAAAGTATCAATGGGAATATACTTCAAATATATTTTTCTCATATGAATTCATAGGGGTGCCAATAATTGTCACACACATATATTTAACAAAGATGGGGTTTTTTTTTTGGATAAACCGGTGTCGTGTTTGCAATTGTTTGATATCCATGAGAGTTTGATATCCTTTTTTTAACTAAATATCAAAAAGTAAAAAAATAAATAAATAAAAGACAATTTTTCACAGCCTTCTTTGCTCATATTCACCAAGGGTGCCAATATTATTGGAGGCCACTGTATGTGCCTCAAACCTTGCACTTCATATCAAACCTTTGTCTTTTACATTTATTTACATTTGTTTTGTAAAAAAAAAAGAAAAAAAAGAAAAGAAAAAAAAGAATATGTTGACTCTCAGCTGCTGAAGTAGCAGCACTGGTGCTTAACCACGACGCTTTTTGACCCTTTAAACGGTTCTTTTTTAAAACAGCAGACGAACTCCCACACGACTATTGAAAATACTGCAACAAGTCAGCATGGTGCACAACTGTCAGTATTCAGAAGTCTTTCATACATACATTATATATATATATAAACAAACTACAATTTACCTTAAAGTTACCTGCCCGAGCATCTTTAGTTGGCCTGCTATGAAATGTACAAGACACTCAATGACACTATAGTCTCTAAAAATGCATGAAACGAATAAATTTGCTATCTTCGGCTACCTACAATGTAACAAATGATGAATTTTCATGTTTGAAACGCCTCTCATATGTAACCAAACGAACAAACAAAAAAACAAAACAAAAAGGAGACATGACACACTAGCTGTCCTGATATCCAGGTTTTGTGACAAAAATCTGATTTATTTGTACAAGATACAAAAATGTAAACATGGCAAAATAAATAGTTAAAACAAGAATGTATGATTTGGACTCATGCATGATCCCTGCACTTACTGATGCACTTTTTTTTCCAAGTGCAAAAGCATGATGACAAGATCTAGAATTCAAGTAACAAATGACACCTAATGATACAAACAATTTTACAAGGTAGTGATAGTTCCCAATCTTACAAAAATGTACACGTAGAATATTCACAAATGTCTGATATGCTACTATACGGTGTAGGTCCATGTTACAGGTTCCAGCGTCTCGTCGGTGCCCTGTCAGGGGAAGGCTATGTCACCTCCATGGCCACAGTGGTGTCTGCTAATCCGTTCAGAGCCAGCCTCTCTGGCTCGTGTTTATCCCTGAACAAAACACAACAAATCTCTGAGTGCAATTACGGCTGTACACAGGGCTGTGTTTAAACTCACAGAGACATGCCAGGGAGACAAAATAAGAAGCAATGAAAAATTTTTATTGGTTAATTTAATGGTTATGCAACAGTGATAATAGGGCCATAGCTCCGAGTTAAAACAACGGCAAGATGCTTGACTGAGACAGAAGACTAAGAGCTCAAATGTAAAACCCTCACACAAACAAACTGCATCACTGGCTTTAAAGCTCACAGCTAATGATAGATTTTTAAAGTTTCTAAATGATATCAACAAGACGGTGCCTAATATCTGAATGGAGTGAACGCTTAATGAAGCCTTTATCACTACTGAAGATGTTTGTGAGTGCTGGAAAGCTTTCATACAGTGAGCCTACTGTTACTGAATGCTTTCCACTAGAAATATTTATTAAGAAATTCATTTAGCACACTTGCACCTTACCTTTTTTTTTTTTTTTTTTTTTTTACCTGCCGAGTGTGCCTTTGGGCACGCGCTCCAGACTGCTGCTGGCCATGCTGGCGAGCTTTAACGTGGGCGAGGAGGGGGCACAGGGTCGTGCGGGAGACACGACACTCACGTGGTGCACAGACTGGGGCACGGCAGGGGGGCGGGCAGAGGACGATGAGCCTGAGGAGACGCTGCCGGCTCCGAGTGGAGATGAACAGCTGAACTTACTCTGTCTGGAGCTTCCTGTTGAGAAATAAAAACAAAGATATAGCAGATAACAGATATAGGAGTTTTCTTAATAGTGTTAAAAGTGTTGGTCATTCTAATTTGGTCTTAAAATATAAAAACTAGGGAGAAAAAATCTAGGGATTAGGGAGAAAAAAAAAAAAAGAAAACCCTACACAAATTTTGGTATGCGTTTTAGTGTAACTTCTATTTCCACATGGTTTGTCAGTGAAATTCAGTTCATATTATTATATGCAAAATAATCATGTAGCACGAATAAAGACCGCACTAAAGCAAAACTGCTGATGTTTTGAAAAAATGTTTTAAAGCAATGTGCTTATGTTACTTGCCAAGTGAATCCCAGCCAGGTGTTTCTCCATACAAGTAGCTCACCTGAATTTGTAAGGATGCCATTGACTCCGGTGCTGTGGGGTTTGAGATCCTTGTTTGAGCCACTGACCACAGCGGAGGCAGCGAAGTGAGCGCTGGCCGAGTCTAATGTCTTGGACAGGCAGCCTGAGGAGGACAATTTCTACAGGACAGGTAGAGAGGTGTGTTAGTGTGTGCTCAAGACAAGCCACTTTTTTTTTTTTTTTTTTTTTTTTTAAAGGGAAACAGCAGATTTGATATGAATCATTACAGGAGCCTTTTCAGCAGCTTTTTGTCAACATTTGTAAAATTATTTACCAGTGGTTTCTCGACTCCATTCCAGCAGAGTTTCAAATTGAGCTCATGATAAAGCCCTTCATCAGCTCAATCATGTGTGTTGGGAATGGGGAAATCTCTGTGTGCATGTGCTAGTGTATGGTGTAGCTCTGGTGTATAGCGTAGCTCTGGTGTACAACATTGTGCTAGTGTATATTGTAGCTCTGGTGTATAGCGTAGCTCTGGTGTACAACATTGTGCTAGTGTATAGTGTAGTGTACATAGTGTAGCTCTGATGTATAGTGTAGTGTACATAGTGTAGCTCTGGTGTATAGTGTAGCTCTGATGTATAGTGTAGTGTACATAGTGTAGCTCTGGTGTATAGTGTAGTGTACATAGTGTAGCTCTGGTGTATAGTGTAGCTCTGATGTATAGTGTAGTGTACATAGTGTAGCTCTGATGTATAGTGTAGTGTACATAGTGTAACATAGTGTAGCTCTGGTGTATAGTGTAGCTCTGATTTATAGTGTAGTGTACATAGTGTAACATAGTGTAGCCCTGATGTATAACATTGAGCTAGTGTATAGTGTAGCACTGGTGTATAATACAGCGTGTCGATGTATAGTGTAGTGCTGGTATTTAGTATTGCATTGGTGTATAACATTGTGCTGATGTATAGTATCGTGCTGGTGAGTAATATAATGCTCTAGTGTATAATACAGCATGCTTTAGCTAGAGCATTATACTATACTACTAAACTAGAGCATTATAATATACTACTGTATTGGTGTATAGTATAGCGCTCTGGTGTGTAATAGTGTGCTGATGTATAGTGTAGCGCTGGTATATAGTACACTATAGCACTAAAGCTCCACATACAGACACGTGTGCGTGGGAATGTTCAGACAGAGGTGGATTCTGCTGCAGGCCTTGCTGCTGGAGCATCTGAGCCAACTGCTGCTGGTGGGACTGAAACTGCTCCTCCGTGATCCCGCCTACACAAAGGCAGACAGTTAAGAGTGTATAAGTATTGATTGTTTCACCAATGTGTTTAAAAAAAAAAAATTTTTAAAGGAAAAAAAAAAAAAAGAAAAAACAGCTGGCCTTGTTCACATAAAACCTCAACTGCTAGGGTTAGATTCTGGTATCTATATATGCGGGTCAGAGGCAGGAAACGGTTTTACAGTCTACATACACTCACTGATATTTGTATGTTGTTTATACATCGAATTTGATCATTTCATCTAGAATTAAAAATAAAATTGTACAAGTTACCTATTTTTTTTTAAACTGTACAGAATGGTGGCAAAATGAAACAACTACAATCATTTTGCATCACCACTAGATGGCACAAGGGGACTTCCACTAGAACTACTCAGTCATTTAACTGGTTCTATTATTTATGAATTAAAGAAACAGTGTCGTTTAATATTGACTCATTCTTTAGCACTAAAGAGTCATCACTTCATGCTATTCATTACTAACCATGTTACCAACAAGATTCATAGACTGCATTGACAGATTCACTGTTCTTGTGATGTATGAATTGTAGAAACCAAAACTAAAATACTGTCTGAAATATTCTGTCCAAAATAAACTGAACACTGGATGTTCTTTATAAAAGTGATTTACAAATCTGATTCTCTTTCCTCAAAGGACAGGTTATGAAATTTCTTCCAAGTCTGTAGACCACCCTGGCCTCATTTAAAAAAAACAAAACAAAACAAAACAAACAAAAAAAACCCTACATCAATAATATCAGATGATTTCCTGATGAATTGAAAGCAACTTGAAAAGCATGTTTACGCTTAAACCAAAAGCACACTGTTGTACGTTAAAATAAAAAAAGCCTGTCTATAACCCCACCTGAACTGCCGTTTCTCAAACTATTGGTGACCGTCGTTCCTCCTCCTCCTTTCTTGTTGTCCTGAAGAGTCTCCGGTCTGCTCTCTTCCTTTCCATTTTGGTTGAGGGGACGATGGCGGAAATATCTCCACCTGCTGGCCTGGATGTCATTAAGGAGCTGAGCCAGAGAGCGCTGAGGCTTTGCCCGGGCTGATGTGGGAACGTGTGAGTTCGTCTGTGTGTCCGTGAGCACGGGGAGGGAGTCAGAGGGGCTGACCGTGTCGGGGTCCAAGTGCCTGAGGACTCGGTCCAGCTCTGACGAGGTACGGTCGAGCAGCACTCTACAGCAGCGTTAGAAAGACAAGATCAGGTTTCAAGCAGAGCAACACAGATAAAGCACTGAGCACTTTTATTAAGCATTTTAATCTCTGATATTAGCAGATGGAAAAGCCATATTAAAAAAAAATAATAAATAGTGCTGTCAGGATTGTTAAATACAGAACAGGGTCCATGTCGGTTCCTTCAGTCCAGTACTGTTCCAGGCACGCAGGTGGTGTTCTATGATATTAAATATGCTGCGACATTTGGTATGCTTGTGTGTGTGATGAATTTGACAGTTTCCCCATTTTTGCACAATTACACAGTGCTGGTAATGCTGTTCTAGGTACTTTACTTTCTGCCCTGTGCATTTATCATATTGCACTGAAACTTTAATCTTCTACCCTGATCCTAGAGGCACAATATTTCATTCCACTGTGCATACACATAGACGTTGAAATAAAAAAAACCTGTCTTGCTGATGGATGACAAAAACACTTTGTGCATAAATAAAGTTTAAAAGGTATCAGATGACTGGTGGGTGCAAGAGCAACAAAAAGTGTGAGGAGGGGGAGGAGGAGAGCTACCTGCCGCCACGGCCCAGGCGTCTGCGTGTCACTCCTACGCAGCGGCGTGACGCAGACAGAGCTGTGAGGGAGTTTCTCTGACACAGAGCATCGATGCCGTCCAGTCGTGGTACAGGGGGGCAGCTCTTATCCGTGAGGGGCTACACACAGACATGGTGTGAGGTGTTAAGACACAACTTCACTCATGTGGCATTTGTGCTTGTACTTTTAATTAAATCCTCTCCCATAAAGCATGCTTGTGTGTCAGATTAATGGAATAATGAAAAGGCTTTATTATTATTATTATTATTATTATTATTATTATTATTATTATTATTAAAGTTTTATTACAATGAGCGTGAGACTCACAGCAAGGTAATGGCAACCAGCTCTACGTCTGAAAACAAAGCCTCCATCTGGGTCGTTCTCCTCGTCCGGCTCAGATGATGGAGACTGGTAAAGGAAAAAAAAAACACGGCAGAGATCTTACCTTTAGTGTCATAACCTCACAGCAGCACCACCCCTAGTCCAATATTGTCCAAAATGGTCACAATTTTATATATATATATATATATATATATATATATATATATATTATATAATAGAACGATCAGCAAAATGCTTAACTTAACTTGTGCATCAAGAATGAAAAAAAAAGAAAGAAAGTGTGTGCTCATGACTGGTCCAGAGTCCCTGTGACTGCTTACCAGCGGGTTTTCCTCCTCCCCGGAGCTGTGAAAGTCGTACTGTTTGATGTCGGCCTTGGTGATGGCGTGTTGGCGCAGTGGCTCCAGCTTGGGTCTGCGCGTGTACTTTTTATGCCCCCGGACAACGTCGAACTGAGGCTCAATCTTGACTGGAAAGTGGTGCGGATGGTGCTTAGGCACAGACTTGTGGGTCTAAAGATATAGGAGTGAGAAGAGAGTATCCTGATCTACTCACCACAGAGCTGTTTCGGGACAGCCCATAGACGTTATGAATCACTGCCAGGCTAATGGAAACTTTTAATGTTTCTGCGTTCATAATTAATGCCGCTAATGTAATACATCTTCAATCTAAAGGTATTAGTGAAGCCCTAATGGTCGGCTCAATGGCGCTGTATTAAACATTAAACAGGTTACAGTATGTGGTAAGTAAATAACACGCTTCGAGGCATGCTGTTAACGGAAAGTAATCAGTGAAGGGCTGGTGTGATATGGAAGCCCGTTTCTGCCACAGCGGGGAAAAAAATTTAAAAAGGTAATTGGGACTTTATATCCATCTGATAATGTCGCAATTCTGACTTTTTTTTCCTTCCTCACAATCCAGTGGATGTCTTTTAATTGTCTTGACTAGCTGATAAGTGTTGTTCTTACTGTAGCCTATTTATAGAGAATGACTGATGCTTTGTCGGTGCGTTCTTTGTAACTCACTAAATGTCAAGTGGATGTCTAAACTGCGAGGGGGAAAAAATGTCGAATTGTGATGCTAACTTGTGATTGAGAGAAATGTCAGAACTGTGAGATATAAAGTCGCAATTACCGTTTTTTAATTTTCTTTCCCCTCTGTGGTGGAAACGGGCCTCCGTAGTGTGTTCCATAGTGTGAAGGCCTATTTTTTTTTCCCCCCGGCAATTTTCCAACAATTCAAATTCTTATTTATTAAACAAAGACAAGCAGCTGGACGTTATTGTCGGAGGTGCTGTTACAGAAAATTAATCAACACCTTCCGACCAATCAGCTCGACAATCCAACAGCGCTGTGATATTTCTCCTACAGTGCTGCCGTTATTGCTTTCCACTGTCAGGAGACAAGAGTGCTTCCCAAGACAGAAATAAGACTTCACCTTAATTTTGTTTTCTGCGTTATGCCTGTTCCCATTGGGTAGACATATTGGAACTGGGTAGACCGTTTTCTCTGCCAGTGGTGCTGAGACCTCATTTAAAACGTCTCCGGAGAAATCGCTCATTTGGTACCTGCGAAAAGCAATAGCAAGTCAGCCACTTGTTTAGAAACACAACACTGGTTTGGTGAGTAATAACAACCTGAATCCTCAGGGTTTAAATTAGAGCTTTGTTTCTTTTGTCTCTTTCCTCATCTGATGTACACAACTCATCTTGAAATGCATGCGAGTTGTTTTTTGTTTGTTTGTTTTTGAGCGTACCTCTTCTCCACCACCTCCAGTGTGAGGTGCAGCAACTCTCTCTTGCTCTTTTCCCTCTTCTTAACCATCTCTAGGATGGTGATGGCTCGGCTGAACTCCCGTCTCAGCTTCAGCATCTTTTCGTAGGACGCCTCATCATTTTTACGGTTCTGTAGGCAGAAAGTCGACTCATCAGTCGTCATAAGTCTCTGCCTAAAGCCTCATTCAAGCAGGAAGCTCCTAAACCTCTGCACGTTCTTTTTGCTACAGGGCTCCTGCAGTTTTCCAGATTTCCTTTCCAGGAAATGATGGCCTGGATGATTTTCCAAGCTCAATCTTATTTCTATTTCTAAAGGTAACTGTCTAAACACTAACCATAATTGTGGAGGTTGTGTGAATGTCTAATTGATTTCAAATCTTAGTATTTTAAGTCTATTAGTTTAACTTTTTCTGAATTTCCATACTTTTCCGACTCGACGTTATTGTTCAGTGTGAGGTTACCTTTCTCGTCTGCATCTTCTCCGTGCGCCGACGGAAAGCCACGTAGGCATCGTTGTTGGTGGAGCCGTCACGCTTCTCCTGCCTGATCTGCGGGATGAGCGAAGGCCCGCGGCAGTTCTTCCTCTTCCTCACCCAGTAGTCGTACACGGACTTGAGCAGGTAGTCGTCTTCGTTCAGCAGCAGCTTGGCCTCCTGAAGAGTCACCAGCTACAAAATGGAGGCAAAGACACAATTACTAATGTTTTGAAGATTTAACTCTTTTTACCAAAGGCCAATTTTCGCCTGTTTTAGGGTGCTGGTGTTCAGCATTGAATGTATTTGTGATGTCACACTCCACAGTAGTGGATAATGGCTCGTATGAAAGTAGACACTCTTTACGAATTAGCAGTTTTTCATAAGTATTTCCTTTTTTTTTTTTGCCTAGCCTACTAGGTTTAAATGTTATAATTTTATTGCGGCAGTTGTATAGTGTTTTACTATCAAAGCTTTAATGCTTTAGTTGTGCTGCCCGTTTTATCTCTGTACCAGTGTTCCCGTGGAGAGGTGTGAATTGTTTGCCCATCAGTGGGCTCACACCCCTTACCAATTTCCCATCACCCTGCTCGCCAGCAGCTAAACACAGAGTCACGATACTCTACACACAGAAACCCAACAGTGCCCTGACTAATCTCATAACAGACGTGCGGCGATAAAATAATCCATTTGTTTACACTGATTGGAAATGTCCGATAAGGTGATTTCCATTCCACTACGCCGGTGTACTGCGAGAAAGGGTTAAACATCATGGAGAAGTCAGCACTATTAATGAGACACTAACCTCGTCTGTAAGGATTCAACTATCCGAATGCGTGAGTCGATTAGTGTGTAAATTACATCTGTGTCAACTTGCATATCAACATTGCAAAAGCTGAGCTCAGAATTTCATCTTCCGATATATCTAGCGTTTCCTATAAGATAACACTAAACCGAATATATATTTATTAAACCAACTTCTGTTCATTCTTTCAAGCTTAAAGTTGTTTTATTCTATTGCCAAATAATTTACAAATAAAAATGTACTAAAATTTTTTTTTTTTTTGCTTGCGTAAAAGTGTCTAGAAACGGGTTTAATAAAAATATAATTAACAATATTTGGCTTACTGTAATCCTGTAATAGGAAATACTAGCTAAATCTATAGTTAAGATATTTCCAAGATTTACTAAGATGTAACTTAATAGATGTCATCTTTTGTGCAAGACACACAGCACAAGGTATAAAAGGTGCTGTATAAAGTGTGTTTGGTTACCTGGTTAGCACTGGCTTTCTCCAGCCGGTCCACCATGATCTCGAACTGAAGCGGTTTGAGCTCCATCTTGCGGTTGAGTCGATTGAGCAACGTCTCATCCTCCGAGTCCATGTCGTAGTCTGGCTGCTCGCTGTCCAGCCCGAACGCTGGTGGACACGGAGAGAAGGAGAAAAAATAAAAAAATCAACCATTAAATGACTTCAGACAAGACTCGAATTCATTTTTTTTCCCCTTAGCGTTATTCCCGCGCTATGGCGGAGTCCGCTTTAGATTCTAGGCACAGGTTTTACGCCGGACGCCCTTCCTGACGCAAGCCTCTCATTTTATCCGGGCTTGGGACCGGCACCCCCGGTGGCTGGGTCGCTGGCACACAAACTCACACACACCCATTCACACACTACAGATAATTTAGAGATTACAATCAGCCTACAATGCATGTCTTTGGACTGGGGGAGGAAGCCCCTGAAGCACAACCCTGATGGTATGAGGCAAATGTGCTAACCACTAAGCCACCATCCCCCCCCCCAGTTTTTTAACTGCCACAGTCAATTACACACACGTGGAACAAAAGGGCCCCAAAATACATTTCCAGTAGCATTCACACACGGTTTGTTCTCACTAGAAAAACCACAAAAAAAAAGAGCAGAGACCCGGCGACTCACGCTGGATGTGGATGAGCTGTTTGGGCTGACGGAAGTCTCCTTTGTACAGACGGTCGTAGTAGGTGATGCTTCCTTGGGCCTCGGGCACCGGGATGACCATGCAGTCCTTCTTCTCCCTGAACACCTGCTGAGCACAGATGGCTCGCTGGAGATGGTGCTCCTGTGGGAGAAGAGCTTCGGTGTTAAATAAGGTCTTAAAAACTGCATCGATGATTGATTTGGTGAAATTGTTCTAGTATTTCTCCTTATACAAGGAACTGATTCTAAATTGCAAAGGCAAATGAATCAGACAAATGAATTTTAAACAACAAGACCTGCAGCGGGTTCGGTTTCATAGCCCTTCCCTTCGTTATTACAAATAACAAATAAATAAATAAATAGAACCGCCAAGCGGTGTATGTTAAAATATTAACACGCGCCCTGACCTACACACCGTCTTCTCCAGATCCGACGACTGACAGGATCACGGCAAAACTCTGCCGTCTTTATTTTGGATTTTTTACGTTTTGAACTCGTCTTATCTTGCTCATTTCGTTTTCGTCTTGAAATTGTCACCTTAGGCCCTTAACCCTCTCTGCTCCGGGGGCGCTGGATCATGCCTGATCCTGCGCTCTGACCTCTGAGCTTCCTAACAACGTGAAGAAAAGAATTTCACTGTGCATGTATACGTGACAAAATAAAGGCTTCTTCTTATCCAGAAACCGTGGAGGATGAAAACTTGCATACTAATCATGTTATATAATTCTGAGATACAGTACGTTATGTGATGTACCAGAACAACATTAAAAAATATATATATATCTATTATTTATTTATTTATTTATTTATTTAAGACTCGCTCTGCTGATCTCCATCATGAAATGTCAAGGTGATTCTGTATTTATATTTATCGCAGGTGAAATGCTGCCTGCAGGGAATGGCTGCGAAGGCTCTATAGACATTACATAATTTGCGTTGGTGTGATGCAACGTAATGAACAGAACGATTAAGTCTGAAACACTCATTACTGCTTTATTACATGTTACAATTAAACCATGTTATTGGCACCTAGTGGCTCTGGTAATTTCAGAACAGGGATTTTATTACTCAGTTCAGCCCGTTTAGACGTTCACTAAACATTCGTAATCATTATTAAATGTCGATTATAAAAAATAAAAAGGGACTCGGACCGGCCGGGTAAACTAGAGCTGATGAAAACCGATGCAACGTCTGACCTACGGTAGTCATTTTGGATTAACGTTGTGTTAAAGTGAATCCCAAACATCGTCAGTGTTTGACAGAAGAGATTAGAAACGGTTGTTGAGAAGACACAAAAGGACACGTCGATTGGGACGGTGCATTAAGATTATAGTGGCAGCTACAACATAAAAGAAGCAATGGTATATTTCTTAGGATTCCTGTCAAAGATACTATCAGCACCATGTAAGGGTCTGAAAGGAAGAACCCTAGAAACGGGATTAAAGCACCACAAGTAATTCAGATCTGTTTTCTGATATCAGGCAGCTATTTAAGTTTACAAAAGTTTGTACATATCATTACTCGTTTCAACCACTCTCGGTGTTCATTTGCGATTGGTGGGACGTTCTCGTGTAACATCACGCGCTGGTGGCACGGCCAATCAGGACGAAGGCGTTTAATGGTAACGCAGTGGCACCTTTGCCTGCACTTTCATTTCCGTTTCTGCTCTGCAGGAATTGTATGGCCCAAAAACACGGTGAACCACAAAAAAAAAAAAAAAAAAAAAAGCCACCTCTGTTTCTACCCACAAACAGCACTTCCTGAATCTGAGAAACACACACGACAGTGCTGTCCTGATGCTGGCTGTTCAGTGCACTCGGGCGGTTTAAGAGATGTTTTCTGAGATGAGTAATGTGGATGTTCATGCAGCAGGAGTCTCTTCACTTCTACACGAGTTATTCTTTCATCCATGCATTCAGTGTCACTTTGACGAACTGTGTTTAATCTGAAACTCGTATCCGGGTTACGTATTCTGTTTGCACAGAATATGCACAGTGCATCTAAAGGAAAGTTGGCAAGCTTGATACGATTGTCCCGAGATTTAAAAAAAAAAAAAAACAAAAAAAAAAAAAGCTGTATTCTGTATAATTCCACAGGAAATGATGGGATACCATCCTGTAACACAATTTCCCTTCCCTGGTTTTGAGGTATCTTCCTGTCCCACACATTTGAGTGTGTTACCTCGAGATCAGCTAATTAACAGCCCTTCCTGAGTTGATGTGTGTGTTTTCTCCATGACCAAGAAAGATCACATCATTTCCATTTATAAAAATCACTTAGTTATGCATCTTAAAAGAGCCACAAATAACTCAAATTTCCTGTGGAATCCTGTAAAGTTAAACTGTACAGACTGCGGCTGAATCCCAAATGGATCCTTACTACACGTGTAGTGCACTCAATAGGGTGCACTGTATACTTTATGTAGAGCACTGACACAGGGAGGAGGAAGTGGTTGGGCTATTATTTGGACTTTAAACGTATGTTAATTATTCTATTTGAGCAAAATCACTTATAGTTACATTTAAAAGGTCATTTAAAAAATGGAGCTATCTAGAAAGCTTGGTTAATATTAACCAACATTTAATTTCATAAAAGTATATTTGTAAATAAATTCTGCTATTTAATTCTGCTAGACAATGGCGGGGTGTGCGTTTTTTTTTTTGTTTGTTTGTTTGTTTGTTTGAACGCTAGTTTTTACTTCGTTAGGAACAACAATATCTAGCTAGCATTTATATTTACATTTATGGCATTTGGCAGACGCCCTTACCCAGAGCGACTTACATTAATTTAATTTATACATCTGACCAACTGAGGGTTAAGGGCCTTGCTAAAGGGCCCAACAATGGCGGCTTGGCGGTGCTGGGATTTGAACTCACGACCTGAGCTAGCTTTAAACATGAAGTGGGCGTTCAAACACTTTCTTTAAAATGAAAAATTTAAAACAATAGTACAAAAGTGTGCCGGTATAAATTTAATTCACACACTACTTTGAAGTTAGCATGTTCTCGGTGTGTGTGTTTTGTTGCTAGTCGGTATCGGCGCCTGTGGTACGCCGAATGTGACGTGATGTCGTCACTTACGTCGATTTGCGCGTACGTCACAGCGCAGTGTACTCACGCCGTTTGCGTACGCCATAGCTGTAACGTCTTACGCTATTTGCGTATACCATGGTGGGGGGAGGCCGTTTACGCGGCGCACTTTGCGTAAGGGTGAATTGTGAATCCCAACCGCCCGCTACACACCTGAACCGTATTACAATAAATTAGCTGTTAAAAAAAAAAAAATAAATTAAAAAAAAAAAAAATTTAAAACCCCGTCACATACCGATTCCTCTTCTTTCTCCATCCCGGTCGGCATAAGCGGGACCGCTCTGCTGATGGACACGCAGTCATTTAAGTCCGGGATTTCGCCTTTACGGTAAATGGGAAGGGGTTTGGCGGCGTCTAGCGCTCGCGCTCGGAACGAGAGTTTACTCATTGTTTTCGACCCTTAGAGAGGAAAAAAAAAAAGAACCACACCAGTGAACGCGGAACCAAGTCTAAACGAAACAGAATATTCGCGCAGATTCACCGCCGAGACGACTTTTCTCTGATCGGTCGCGTTCATCGACTTCGTCTCGGTCGACACGCGGCTGTGAAACCCATTTCTGGCGCGTTTACAGCGACACCGAATCCGCTTTTCTCCGCCGCTACGCTCTCGGAGCTGCCGCAAACATGGCGGACATTAACCCAGAGACAGCGGCTCACACAGCAATCCCGGCAGCCACCGCGCGCGCGAGCGACGCACGCGCACAGGACGGGAGCCGCAACGCTGCGCGCGCACCTCACACATGCAACATGCAACATACAAGCCGAGAAATCTTCCCAAACCTGTGTGTCTGGGTTATTACTCGGTGTGAGAGAAAGATTCAGTTTTAAAAAGGATGGTTCTTTTTTTTTTATTTCTTATTTAAATTTAATGAAGAGGGCAAAAATAAGTTAATGTATTTCAAATGTATTCATTATAAAGTGTGAATCTGAAGCGGGGCCTTTATCCCTCACAGCAAAGTCACACACAATTGAATTTCACACACGGGTTTGTTTTTGTCCCCCTAACATAATAAGGTCTCATTATTTCACGTCCCTACAATATATAAGAAAGAAAAGTGCCCCAAAAAACCCTGAAATCACCTTCATGTACTGAATATTTTGTAGACCCCAGCATTTCATTTTAATCCCCATCCTATTTAATACATGCAGTTCTGTAATCAGCCAGTCATGTGGCAGCAGAGCTTCAGTTAATGTTCACATAAAACATCAGAATGGACAAGAAGTGTGATCTCTATGACTTTGTTGGTACCAAGGGCTGGTTTGAGTATTTCAGAACCTGCTGATCTCCTGGGATTTTCATACACAACCGTCTCTAGAGTTTACTCAGAATGGTGAGAGAAACAAAAAACAACAACAACAACAAAAAAAACACTGAGTGAGTGACAGTTCTGTGGGTGGAAACTAAGAGGATGTCAGAGGAAAATGGCCAGATTGGTTTGAGCTGCCAGGAAGGATATAGTAACTTATATAATCACTCTTTACAGCTGTGATGAGCAGAAAAGCATCTCAGCATGCACAAAACATCAAACCTTGAAGTGAATGAGCTACAACAGCAGAATACCATATTAGATTCCACTCCTGTCAGCCAAGAACAAGAACCTGAGGCTATCATGGGCACGGACTCACCCAAACTGTACAGTTGAAGATTTGGGGGGGGGGATCACATCGAAAATCACACACAGCTACTCTGTACATACAACACACAGCAGAAAGTAGAATACAACATGAACAGCAACACAAAATAAAACCATGTAGCACCTCACAGGAAAAAAAAACAAACACAAAACATCCAAAAGATTACATACGGCCACAGTTTTTATAGCTTTCTTTTTTTTTTTAATGCAAAATTGTGTGCAAATATTGTGACACTTCACAACTAAATACCACGAATAAAAAAATTAAAAAAAATCTTCTATTTGTATTATTTATAACCCCAATTCCAAAAAAGTTGGGACGCTGTGTAAAATGTAAACAAAAACAGAATGCAATGATTTGCATTCTGTTAAACTCATATTTTATTCACAATAGAACATAGAAACTGAGGAAATTACCAAAATAAGGTCATTTTGAATTTGATGGCAGCAACACGTCTCAACACGTCTCTTGCTGAAATATGCAAGGCCTTCCCTGAAAAAGACATCATCTGGATGGAAGCATATGTTGCTCTAAAACCTGTATATACCTTTCAGCACTGATGGTGCCTTTCCAGATGTGCAAGCTGCCAATTCCATAGGCACTAATGCACCCCCATACTATCAGAGATGCAGGCTTTTGAACTGAGCGCTGATAACAAGCCAGATGGTCCCCCTCCTCTTTAGTCCAAAGGACGTGGTGTCCATGGTTTCCAAAAAGAATTTCAGATTTTGATTAGTCTGACCACAGAACAGTTTTCCACTTTGCCTCAGTCCATTTTAAATGAGCTTTGGCCCAGAGAAGACGGTGGCGTTTCTGGATCATGTTCACATATGGCTTCTTCTTTGCATGATGGAGCTTTAACCAGCATTTGTGGATGGCACAGCGAACTGTGGAGTTCACAGCTAATGAGTTCTAGAGGTGTTTCTGAGCCCATGCAGTGATTTCCATTACAGAATCATGCCTGTTTTTAATGCAGTGCCGCCTGAGGGCCCGAAGATCATGGGCATGCAATATTGATTTTCACCCTTGTCCCTTGTGCACAGAGATTTCTCCAGGTTCCGGAATCTTTTGATGATAATGATGATGATGATGTGGCCAAAAGTTTGTGTACCCTTGACCATCACATCCATATGTACCTGTTGAACATTCCATTCCAGGTTTACCCCTTCCTTTGCTGTTACAAATAGCTTCACTCTTCTGGGAAGGCTTTCCACTAGATTTTGGAGTGTGGCTGTGGGGATTTGTGTTCATTCAGCTACAAGAGCATTAGTGAGGTCAGGCACCAATGTTGGGGTTCAGTCAGTGTTCCAGTTCATCCCAAATGTGTTCAGCAGAGTTGAGGTCAGGGCTCTGTGCAGGACATTCAAGTTCTTCCACTCCAACCTTAACACACCATGTGTTCATGGAGCTCACTTTCAGAATAATGTTCCTCAATGTAAACTTGTGAAGACTTTGAATATCTTGTCATCTACAGTGAACTCTTCCTCATGTGCATGCATTAAAAGGATTGAGTGAATATTTTTACATTTATTCATTCATCAAAAATGATTTACATTTGAGACAGGATCCAATCCAAACATAACATTTAGACCCAACACTGGCTTCCCAGTTTTGGGAATTGAACTTGCAACCTTCCAGTCATAAGCAGCATTTTGTGTGTTTTTTATATTTACTTCAGTGGTTGTTACAGTGGATTATATTTGAAAATGATCACTTCCTGTAGATGGAGCTGTTTGACCTTAACTGTGACCCACACAATTTTTTTTTTCTTTCTTTCTTTCTTTCTTTTTTTTTTTTTTTAAACCAAAAATGTTCTTGATGTCTTCATAAACTCTCATTCATTTTAAAAAATACAATGAAGCAGAAATGGAAAGTCTGCTTTGGCCCTAAGTGTATGTTCTATTACTACATGCTTTAAATGATGAAAAGTTTAAAAGTTGAAGTAAACCTTAGAGGATTTTCTTACAAATGCTGAATGTTTAGAACTGAGCACTATGCTTAATTAAAGTCACTGTGATATTGTTATAATTAAAATAAATAAATAAATAAAATAAAATAAAAAAGCTTTTTAAAGGATGCATTATTACTTTGCTTACAATTTATTTAATTATAGTTCTTCCTCAGAGATTTAATTTTCCAATAGAAATCGTTTAGTCAGGAACCTCTCCAAAGTACACAGCCTCAGGGGCAAGAACACTTTATATCATTTATATCAGAACAATTTATATTATTTACCTAACTAAGAAAGTTCAAACCAAGATTTATTTTGAATTAAATTAAATCCTGAACAGAATCAACGAGGCCATATTTCTCTGAGTTGATGAAAGACAAGGTTTGGAGAAACACTTATTTATAGTAACAGTTGTATTTGAAACCAATCAAATGAAGATGGATGAACACATTGATCCAATGTGAGAGGCAAAATCCAACTTAACTGCACCTCCACACATTTCACACTGGTCTACCTCAGGGGTGTAACGTTATCGCAGCATTATAGCATTACACTAACAGTAACAGATTCCCTTATCACTGCTATATCGTTGCACATAATGGTCAAGTAATCACCAACAGTTTCCAGGTGAAGAAGGCCACTTATGCTGCATGATTTTTAAAATGTATTTTATTATACTGATATATATTATTTTCTCTATAAATGTTACTGCCAATTAGTTCATACAGATGAACAGCCTAAAACTGTGGAAACCTTTGGTTCTGCTTTAAGGAGACTCAATCAGCTCCCTAGATGGTGAATCAATATACAGTGTACACGAGTTCGGGCACAGGTAAGGATCCTGTGTCACTACATATTGGGACACCGATAACTCAATTTCAGAGCAGCCTACAAACTACACTTTGTAAAAAAAACAAAAAAAACAAAAACAAAACTGTGCTAAAAGTCATAGTCTAAATCACTGATGTCATCAAACCTCATTTTGCTTGTTTTGATGTCCCTGATGCAGCCTGAAAGCTGAAATGATGAACAGGGAAAGAAATTAACAGATACGAAGGTAAGATGAATCATGCTGGTTGTTTACCTACTTCTTCACCATTGGACATCCAGTGTAACAGATACAGTCCTCCATCTGAAAACCCATAATTGCTACACTGCTGTACAAAGTGCTTGGGCCCTCAAATCGACTCAATAAATATCACCAAGGCAAAGAAGGAGATGCATCACACCAGATGAAAAATATGTAATACGAACAGGAAGCACACCCACACAGCACCAGGGAAGGTAGCCTAAATATAAAGGCACATTCATCAGTTGGTTGTTGTTGAGATAAATTTTATGGGGCACACGCGCTCTTTAAAAGTAGCAATATATCTCCAAGCACACGGGAGCCCATCTGTTCACTTAATGATGATGATATCTCTGTATAATATTCCTCACTGCTTTAGCCTACGACTTGGTGTACTCATGTTGACCAGTCTGTCATATTTTACCATATTGTAAGTCATACTGTCAGGCGTAAACCACGGTGCGTCCCACGTAATAAATCAAAAAGCAGTGAGAGACGGGTCCCTGGTGTTCCCTATGCAAAAAAAAGTTAAACTTTTCTAAAGGAAATTTGGAGCGAGTTGAAATTTAGGACAGGAAGTCTTGGAATAGTAGGTAGCCCCCCTAATTGGGCAGTTGTACCTGGCTGGTCTCTATCTCACTAGATAAAAACTGGAACATAAATCCTTCTGTCTGTTTGCGTGACTTGTTTTCAGGGCACATGAAGGCTTAGGCATTCACGTATGATGAATCAAGAGCCTGCCAATAGTACTTAAAAACACAAAGAGCGAGCACTATACACTAAAATTCCAGTTTATTGAAACTAAACCTAGTAACCTATCAGGTTCACCTATAATCTAGCTCATTCAGTAGTTAAATGTTGCTATGAACAGTGTGTTCCGTATTCTACCACATCAGTCAGGAGAAAGGGAATGCCATAAGACCACTACTGACCGGATATTATTTGGATCGCGGTTCATTCTCAGCACAGCAGGGACACTGACTGACATGGTTATTAGTGTGTGTGTGTGTGTGTGTGTGTGTGTGTGTGTGTGTGTGTGTGTGTGTGTGTGTGTGAGAGAGAGAGAAAATATCCAGTAAGCAATGGTCAGCTTGTGTTCAGAAACTGACACTGATGAAGGATGTTATTAACATGATACATGTAAAACATGAGCCATTTTCAGATACAAGGTGGATGAACAAAGTTAATATAAACATAAATATGTAAGTGTAAAACAATCTTCTGTATTAAATCCACCACTTCCAATTACTCGTTGGCTTTAACTGTTCTCAAACATTTTAAATTATATTTATATACAATGCTGTGAAAAAGTTGTTTTCTTTTGTTTTTGTGTATATCCCGTACTAAATAATTTCAGAAATTATAATAAAATTTAAGATAAATAAAAGGTAACCTGAGTAAACACACAATACAGTTTTTAAATGATAATGTTATTTATTGAAGCAAAAAAGTTCTCCAATACCAACTGGGCCTGTGTGAAAATGTATTTGCCCCCATAGTTACTAATTCCCCAAATCTATGAAACTGCATTCATAATGGGGTTCAGCTAGACTAGATGCAACCAGGTCTGATTACTGCAAACCCTGTTCAATCAAATCAACACTTAAATAGAATTTTTTCAACAGCAGGAAGCAGTAACACACTATACCAAAGCTGAAAGAAATTCCAGAAATGATGAGGAAGAAGGTGATTGAAATACATCAGTCTGGGATACAAAGCTATTTCAAAGGCTCTGGGACCCCAAAGAACCACAGTGAGAGCCATTATCTCCAAATGGAAAAACTCAGAACAATAGCGAACCTTTCCAGAAGTGGCCAACCTTCCAAAATACCTCCAAGGGCACAGCAACTACTCATCCAGGAAGTCACAAAAGAGCCAAGGACAACATCAATGGACCTACAGGCCTCTCTTGCATCAATAAAGCTCACTGTTCATGACTCCACTATCATAAAGACACTGGGCAAAAATGGCATCCATGGAAGAGTGGTGAGGTGAAAACCACTGCTAACCCAGAAGAACATTAAGGCTCATCTGAAATTTGCCAAAACACACCTTGATGATCCTCAGACCTTTTGGGAGAATGTTCTGTGGACTGATGAGTCGAAAGTGGAACTGTTTGGAAGACAGGGGTCCCATAAGATCTGGCTAAACCAAACACAGAATTCCACAAAAATATCATCATACCTACGGTCAAGCATGGTGGTGGAGGAAGTGTGATGGTGTGGGGATTCTTTGCTGCTTCAGGGCCTGGGCAACTTGCAATGATTGAGGGAAACATGAATTCTGCTCTCTACCAGAAAATCCTAAAGGAGAATGTCTGGTCTTCAGTCTATAAGTTGAAACTCAAGTGTAACTGGATTATGCAGCAAGACAATGATCCAAAGCATAGGAGTAAATCCGAGTCCTAGAAGTAAGTGAAAGACTGATCTCCAGGTATCAGAAGCATTTGGTTGCAGTTATTGCTTCTAAAGATGGCACAACCAGATTTTAAGTTTAAGGGGGCAATTCGTTTTTCACATGGGTGATAGGTGTTGGAGAAGGTTTTTTTTTTTTTGCTTCAATAAAAATAAATAAATAAATAAAAACTGTATTGTGCGTTTACTCAGGTTGCCTTTGTTTTATGTTGTATTTCGTTTGAAGATCTAAGACTATTTAGTATGAGATGTACACAAAAACAGAATAAATCAGAATGGGGCAAATACTTTTTCACAGCACTGTACAATATATACACAAAGTTGGCTGTGCTGCTTTTCATCCTGAATATATGGCTTATGGCTACACCATTCTGAAAACGCTCGATCTCGTCTGCTCTCGAGTGCTTCGAATTGGAGACTGCCTGGGAAAACCCTAAAGACTTACACTTCCCAAATCTTTAGAACTCGAGGTGAACTCCAGTAGAATAGATGATGCCACAAGTCTCGCTCTTCTTGGTACTAATTTGAATGCCAGAAATACCCTTACAATATATTTCAACCAGGCAGGAAGCTATTGAAAACTATTCAGTACTGTGTCAGACACATGACCTTGCTGTGACCTTGTGCCTGTTTGGATCACTTCCAAAATCGATAATCAGTTCAGTGATATCTGAACAAACATTCAATCACTCGTTCTTGAGATATCAAACTAACGATAATCTTGAACCTCGGACAGACACTTGGAAGGACGGACACGCGCACGGACAAACGAAAATGCTGAGGCACCCACGGATGGCGTAAAATGGGTCTTGAATTCCTGAACACATCTTTATATGACGGTCAGGAAGGAAAACTATTTCAGACATTTGACCTTGCTGTGACCTTGACCCTGTTTGGTTCGATTCCAAAAACATCAACTGGTGATAATTCCATACAAATCCTTCAAATATTCAACTACTCATTCTTGAGATATCGCACTAACGATAATCTCGGATGGACAACCCGAAAACGTAACACCTCATTTCATGTCCAGACAAACCTTCCTGCTTCAGGGGATGATCTCGCCTTGATCCTGTAGACTTGTGCCTAAGAACTGCTGCTGTAATCATAAAGTCTATGATGCTCATACTGAACATCCTCTTAACACACTCACTCAGTACTGTTTGACTTGACTTTTATTCACCTGTATACACTAATGATTTGATATTTCTTATTCTTATAGTTCTTCTTGTGGTTTCTTCCTCATGCCGTTTCAGGAAGGTTTCAACTTCCCACTATAGACTTTAGCTCGATAGGGTTTGAACACTACATCTGAATTTCTGTTAAGCTGCTTTGCTAGATTGCTATACAAGTCAAATTCTACACTGTCCAGTGAGAATCCGGACAACGCCACAAGATGGCAGTGTTGGTAAACAGGGTACGAATTCAGCTACAGCAAAAGCAACATTTGAGAAAGAATATCATCCAATAGGACACTGGTGTGTAACAGCTGTGCAACGCGGCGATATCAATAGTGTGATAAATTACATCACACCGCAGTGCTGTTGAATTTTCGAATCAAATCAGGAACTCGTCACGTGGACATACAGACAGTCCACAACGCACGATGTCGTTTATTAATAAAAACGTTTAAAAATTGTTAAAATAATTAAAAATGAAATGGGGGCACGGTGGTTTACAGGTTAGCAGGTTTGCCTCGCACCTCCGGGGTTGGGGGTTCAATTCCGGCCTCCACCCTGTGTGCACAGAACTTGTATGTTCTCCCCGTGCTTTGGGGGTTTCCACCGAGTACTCCGGTTTCCTCCCCCAGTCCAAAGACATGCGCTGTAGGCTGAATGGCATTTCCAAACTGTCCGTAGTGTGCGATTGTGCCCTGCGATGGGTTGGCACCCTGTCCAGGGTGTGCCCTGCCTCGTGGCCCAAGTCCCCTGGGATAGGCTCCAGGCTCCCCGCGACACTGTGTAGGATAAGCGGTACAGAAAATGGATGGATGGATATTCTTAAATGATATGTGGTAAATTGCTGCGGTATAAGAGGAACAAAACTCTGCTGTTACAGGAAAATTATCCTGTATTTGTCTATAAAAGCACACCATGTCATGTTTTATTCATAAAACAAACAAAAAAAAAGATCCTGATATTGTCAGTACTTTTATAACACTCACTCGATCCATCATTACTCGCACTCACAAGTAGCTGATTGGATTTATATCAAATCTTTCATGTTCCCTGCATTTCCACATCCAATTATTTTTTCCCTAGATGTTGCATAAATGTACCATTGACCTCATGTTGTTGTTGTTGTTTAATGCAGTACTACAGTTTCGCTGCCTCCCTGTTGTATCTCTGATCCATATCATATACAGTAAAATGTCCTTTTAAGTTAAGTATTATTCAGTCCGTACAGGATTTCACAGAATCTTTTCTGATTGTTACGGCCAAAAACGCTTGATTTTGCTGCGGCTTTTTCCAAAATTTTTGATGCAGCTTTGGAGTTTTTCTGCAGAAAACTACTTAAATTGGCGAAACTGCAATTGCACGAAGTCGTTTTGCACGGTCTTTCAGTAATGTTTGTTGGAAAATGAGACCTTTTAGCTGTACTTATGTTCGCAGCACATGAATCGAAGAGCTGTGATGACGTCACACAACGCATCTCGGCCCAAATCTGCGGAAAATCTGCGATAATTTTGAAAAATCGCATACTCCTCCGAATATTGAGGAGTTTGCGTGATTTTGCGTTCATTTCTGCGATTGCAAAATCCTGGAGGGACCGATTATCATATTTGTGGCTCTGTGACCAGCACTCACACACGGACGAGACGAGTCAGAGCAGTCACTATACTTTATTCGAAGGGAATAGTAGCATAAAATTTCATCTGTACAATATGTAACAACAACTTCCAACCAGGCCCTGAATATGACTTGTTAAATACTCTTACTCAAATGGCGTGTCCGGGATTAAGGTAATACAGTTGCGTGCACCCAAGATGGTCAGTTCTAGTAGTGGCATTGCAGTGAGCAAAAAAAAAAAAAAGAAAAGAAGCGTCACTAAAAACCACAAAGTGCGTCTTGCTGCCAGGAGAAAAAAGAAAGAAGAGGAAAGAACCTGCTGGTCGATTCCCATTGAATGTTACATGTTTCACAACGCTTGCACCATGTTGTCTGTCGTGCTACACCGCTTATTCGTGTTGTGATAACGTCAAGTCAGAACCGGGAAGTCTGAGGTAAAGAGACAAGATCAGTTTTTTGTTTTCTTTCTTTCTTTTTTTTAGTTTCACTAGACCAGTTGTATAAATAGAGCAAAACCACTTCTCATTTATTTGGAATAAAAATAACCTGTTTGGGCTGTGACATAAATTAATAAAACAACCTAAAATACAGATATACAAAATAAACAACAATAAAATATTATTTTGCCATAATATTAATAAAATGTTTTTGCTTAATAAAAAACAACCTCATGCTATTTTTCACAATCTAAAACATTATTCATATTTACATACGGTGTACTGTTCAATCCAGTCTTCTGCCAACATGAGAGAAGGGAAGCTCAGGGTGAGGACACGGTGCAAGGGTGAGAAAGGGGAGATCACATGATAAAGGGTCTTTTTTTTTTTAATGCTCTCGCGTGACCCAATGCATCATCTATTACTCAGGAAAAACAAATACCAGATTTTTAAAGCGAGTAAAGGAAATGCAAGTCTCTCAAGACAGGATTTATGGCCCCGATCATAACAATAACACTGAAGATCCGGGGTGTGTCTGAAACGGAAACCTCTATACAGTCCTGTCTTTAAGGAGGCGGCATGTTTCTGTGAAGGTACACTATATGGTCAAAAGTGTGTGGACACCTGACCATGGATTTAGTCCCCTCACTGCTGTTATAATAAACTCAACTCTTCCCGGAAGGCTTTCCACTAGATTTTGGAGCGTGGCTGTAGGGATCTGTGTTCATTCAGCTACAAGAGCGTTAGTGAGGTCAGGCACCGATGTTGGGGTGCAGTCGGTGTTCCAGTTCATCCCAAAGGTGTTCAGTGGGGTTGAGGTCAGGGCTCTGTGCAGGACATTCGAGTTCTCACACATCAACCTTGGCAAACCATGTCTTCATGGAGTTCACTTTGTGCACAGGGGCGTTGTCATTCTGGAACAGGTTTTGGGCCTCTTAGTTCCAGTGAAGGGATCTGTAAAGCTACAGCATACAAAGACATCCTAGGCAATTGTGTGTTTCCAGCTTTGTGGGAACAATTTGGGGAAGAAACACACATGGGTGTGATGGTCAGGTGTCCACACACTTTTTGCCACTTATAGAGAAATTTGGTTTGTCAGACAGCTGTCCAGGGCAGCGAAGATTGAAAGCTGTAATTATTGCCACCTGCTGGTTAAAGTATAAATGATAAAAAAAAACAATAGCCCATAGGGTCCATCATTGCCCTCACAACTGAACAGGTTTTAAATGACAGATAAAAACGGAATTACTGTAATAACACAATCATCGAAAAGACCTCGTATAGTGTAGGGAAGGGGTTGTCCAATCAGATTTCCACAAAATAGTGCCTATATCTGACTCAAATATTTACATTTATATTCAAATATCACACAACACTTGAAAACCATTCATCTAAATGGAAAAAAATGACTAAATAAGCACTGGCTTGGTGTGCAGACCAACTACTTACCGAATACACTGTCTATATCTTAAAATGAAAATGAATACAAAGTATACACAAACTGTTGTATTGCTCTCCCCATTGGATTGGATTGTGACCAAAATCAATGCCTTCCCGATTTCCATTTCAGACACACCCCCAAGGTTATGTTGAACAAGGTGTTAAAAAAACCCAGCTACATGGATATACATCAACAGAAGCTACTAAAAAATAGTAGATGTCAGCATGTAGTCTGAAGGCTTGAATTCAGGCTGAGACTACAGACAATCCAGCCTTCCACAAGAAAAAAAGAGCTCGCCCGGCGTTTCGAAGAATACTTATCTCGGAAATGCTAACGTGGCCTTTAATAAAAGCTATCGACCAGTCAGCACCGTGCAAATAAAATCACGTTCCAGAGCTGCGAAGGTAGAATGAGCGCTAGGACAGGCGAACTCTGAGGAAAGTTTGTGCGCTCTTGCACTGATATATGTTGGCACCTGGTCAGAAAGATGAGCAGCACGATGCAGGCGGGTATGCGAGGTCGACTGGAAATGCTGGAGTTGAGAGCACGCTTGCATACGGTCACGGAGACCTGAACGCGTTAGGATGGTGTATGATGAGTAAAAAAAAAAAAAAAAAACGACAACAAACAACAGCGACCTGAATCCGTTCAGCAATTCAGTAGTCAGCGTAGGCCCACTGTTAATGAATGACACCAGCATATCAAGATAATACTTGTGTGCAAGTCTTAGACTCGATCTCTAAAAACCTATTCGTATGGCATCATGTAGCTTGGTGCTTAAAAACGTGTAGTGGGAAAAAAATGTCCAGTTTGTGATATACAGGGTGGGGCGGATGAATAAAGGATGTTATGAAGGCCTCTTGCATACACAATACAACGTGGATCACCAGAATGGCACCAGAAGGAGAAACGCTCAAAAGATAAGGGCTTCCTGAGACATGAAGTATTCAAACGTTGTGACGTGTGGCCGCTAATCTGAGGCTAGTTTTCTACGGTATACATATTTACACTGGAGTTGGGATCAGGGTAAAGGAAGCCGGTCCAGGGTTAGCTTAGGATGTAGATGAGGATCTGCAAAAATGGGGGGGATACAACAACAACAAACAAAAAAACACCCTGATTGAAGATGGATTGCAACTGAAGCAAATTATTTAAAAAAAAATAGAACAAGGGAGAAGATTGACGACTGCTCAAGATTTCACGCACAAGAGAAAAAGAAATACAAGGCATGCACATATGTCAATTGCTGTGAGGACACTGCAAACCTATACTGGTAAGTGCTTTCATATTTTCACAGAATTCATATATTTCAGGGATTTTCTTCTCAACAGGTTTTTGATAAAGTTCTAAAAACTGATTTTTTTCCTTTTTTTTTTTTTACAATCAATTTGTCACAATGTTCAGAAAACAGTCACATTTTTAACAGCAGGGCAACACGGAAAAGACGAAGTAATAGAAAGAAAGGCAGAAAACACTGGTTTATGAATGGCCATATTTTCTTGGCATAATCTGTCATTTTATAATATATATATATATATATATATATATATATATATATATATATATATATATATATATATATATATATATAGATTAAAAAAGGTTTTCCCCCGTATTAAAAAGCTTCTGTGACCACTGCAGGTCGACGGAAAGCTTTGTATTTTTTTTTCTCCTTTATATAGTGTTACAAAACAAGCTTGTTATTAGGATGAGAAACTGAGGTATACCTTGTCGAGAGAGGTTCGTGGTTATTTGACAGAAACGCTGGGAGGGAAATCCAGAGATACAAAACAATCATTTTTTTTCCCCCACCCTCTCGGTTGAATATACAGCAGTGACACACTAGACATTCAGAAGCTGTTTCGTATTGGCATTGCAACAAGTCAGTTGTGTTTCGAGAAAGTACTGTTGCCCTTTTTTTCTTTCTTTTTTTTTACACTGAAATAAGGAAAGGAAAAGTCTCTTTCTTTTTTCTCAGGGAAAAAAAGCTCTCTCTCTCGCGCGCGCGCTCACATGAAAAAAAAAAAAGAAAAAAAAAAAGAAGTACAAGTCAATAGCTTCACATGTGATGCTGTCCGGTTGCTAAAAGTGAGAGAGTGTGTCGCCTGAGGTCCTCTTGTTGGATTGAAATCTGTTCAGCCTGTCCAGAAGGCCCCATGACACGAGTGTTCACACGCACGCACGCACGCACGCACACACACGCGTAGTGCTGCTGAAACGAGCACGTAAATTGCAAAATCCAGCGTTGGAGACTGCAACCAACCCAGTGTACAGTACAATCACCAGGGATTTCGGGCTAGCAGCTCTGAGCTATGCGTTTTTTAAAAAAAAATTTCGCCCGCGTGATGTCACACGCTGTTCTCCTCTAGTCATAGGCTGGATTCTTTGGGTGGAAAGTCCACGTTTGTCACCATGGTGACGACGGTGACAATGTCATCGGGGGCGGAAATGCTGGTGAGGCGCTGGACCTGTAGCACGCGCTCCTCTACGCAGCCTGCTGAGAGACGAGCCTCAGCCTCGTGGTCCCAGCACTCCTCTATGGTCTCACACAGCATGCTCAGACCCTGTGAGTGAGAGAGAGAGAGAAATAGGACAGAGTATAGAAGGGGGAAAGAGAGACAACATTAGAGTGGCAAACATGACAAAAAGCAAGAATGGAAAAAGAGCAATTAACAGTGTGGGAAAAAATGGAAACGAAGAACAGAAAGCAGCAACAAGAGAAAGAAAAGGCAAAAATAAAGAGAAATTATGAAGGGAAGAAACAAAAATAGAAAGAGAGAGAAAAATGGGGAAAGAAGACAACATAATGCTCAAACACCTTAATTACATCCAGAAAGTCCCTGGAAATCACCGTTACATAATCCCGAGTTACACCAATATAATCACTCGCCTAGTTATAGCTGTGTGTTAGAGAACATACCGGATGTTTATGCCAGCACTCGCGCAGTGTAGGCCTCAGCTTTTTATGCACCACCACCTCCTGCATGTCCTCCAGAGTGGGGTGCTGACCCACCTCCTCCTCAAAAGGCAGCATGTACTCATCCACTGGACCTAAGAAGGAAAAAGGCACAAGGTTATCACATGCCACTCGGGCAAGTTCACATCCACCTTCACTCGCACTGTTTCATTCAGACACGTTGGTTTAGGGGTTTTTCATACAGAGAAATTGTTTTTTTACCAAAATGTCTTCCAAAAGTTTTCATACTTAGGTTATATTTTATATTCAACACCACTGAAGACCTTTGGGATGAACGGGAACTCCGACTGCACCCCGGACCTCCTCATACAATATCGTTGCCTGACCTCACTAATGCTCTTGTAGATGAATGAACACAAATCCCCACAGCCACGCTCCAAAATCTAGTGGAGGTTATTATAACAATCTAAATCTGGAATGGGATTTTCAACAAGCACATATGGGTGTGATGGTCAGGCATGCACAAACACTTGGCCATATAGTGTATCATGGGCTAAAGTAGACTTGAGGCTCGGTTACTGGGTAAGAATCTCTCGGTGCAGCGAATACAGAGATTTTCATTCTAGCCATGTAGGGGAAAAAAAAGATAGCGGTCCACATTGTAAAACATCGGTACAGTGGAAATGTGTATCTGTAGAGAATGTGCACATTCACATTTTTTTTTTATTTTTTTTTACTGTGAGTGAGTAAGACACAGAGCAGGAAGGAGAGGACAATCCTGGCTTTCACATAGACTCTTGCTTGTACAGACACACTCCCTGCCTACTCACTGTTGTCCATCACTGTATGTCATTTTATTCTGGCACCTGTGCTTCTCAACTGTATAAAATATTCTGCATTGGAGTCGGCTAGGGAATGCCTCGTGCGTGCTGGGTCATGCGGTGCATGCCTTTGGCTCGTGATGTGAATGTTGTTAGAGTGACGCTCCAAAAAAATACTGCTGCACAAAGAAAAAAAATTTTAAAAATCCATAGGCTGACTACAATAAAAGGCATAATTAGGTTTTTAAGGTTGTTTATTAAGCATTTCTGCCCATTTGATCAAGCATGCCAGTAATGAATTTGTCTTTTCCCTTCACAGAGAGCTCAGTAAGGAGCTCTATTCTTACAATTGGACCTGTTCCCAGGGCTGTAAACTCATTTTGAGAAACAAAACAGAGTAAGTCAATATGAAATTTCAACGGACTCTAGTAGGAGTTTCCATCCATCAAGGGTTTAATGTGAACTTAAACTGTGCATCGGAAAATATGAACGGAAGAGTCGGAAAAAAACAAACAAACTATGAAATACTGCAAAGAAATTTAATTAAGTCATCGTTTGTGCTTATTTAAAAAAAAAAAAAAATTAAACATAATGGCAGTTGATGGTAACACACAATTTGTATTTTGGGAAGCTGCAGTGGAAATACACCTAAAAACATAAATGCAGAATTGGCACAGTTTGGGAAAGTTTGGCTGAAGTGAATGTCGTGTTTATTAACATTTATCAGTCCAGATTCCTGCCAAATTCACATAAAATGTCTGTAATGCTGGTTTTCTTCATACTAACATCTTGTGTATATACTGATTAAATACACTATATAGCCAAAATTTTGTGGACACCTGACCAGTTGCTCATTCAGACACAAGAGCATTAGTGAGGTCAGGCACTTCGTGTTGGAGGAGGTCTGGGGTGCAGTCGGCTTTCCAGTTCATACCAATGGTGTTCAGTGGGGCTCTGTGCAGGACACTCGAGTCTTCCACTCCGATTTTAGCAAATTATGTCTTCATGGAGCTCGTTTTATGCACAGGCACATTGTCAGGCTGGAACAGGTTTGAGTCTCTTAGTTCCAGTGAAGGGAAATTGTAATGCTATAGCACACACAAGACATCCTATACAATTGTGTGTTTCCAGCTTTGTGGTAACAGTTTGGCGAAGGAACACATATGAGTGTGATGGTCAGGTGTCCACATACTTTTAGCCATATAGTGTACCAATAAGCTGTAAACCACCACATGAGTTCAGGGCACAGCCAAAGACCTGTAAATAACGACTAAACAGTGAATGAGTGCCAAACCTTCCAGTAACGCAGCTCAGACACCGCAGCTCATTGGCTACCATAGACACACTAACCGTTCTGCAATAGGGTGCTATTACTTTTGTCCCAATTGAATTAAATGAATAGCATCTTATTTCTGGATTTGTTTTGGATTGCCTTATTTCTAGTCACTAATAAAAATGACAGAGTTTGGAAAGAAAATGTAATGATACCGTGGTGCTTGAAAGTTTATGAGAATTTTCTATATATCTCCATAAATATGACCTAAAACATTATCAGATTTTCACACAAGTCCTAAAAGTAGACAAAGAGAACCCAATCAAGCAAACGACACAAAAATATTAGACTTGGTCATTTACTTATTGAGGAAAATTATCCAATATTACATATCTGTGAGCGGCAAAAGTATGTGAAGCTTCGATTTCAGTATCTGGTGTGACCCCCTTGTGCAGCAGTAACTGCAGCTAAACGTTTGCGGTAACTGTTGATCGGTCCTGCACATCGGCTTGGAGGAATTTGAGCTCATTCCTCAGTACAGAACAGCTCCAACTCTGGGATGTTGGTGGGTTTCCTCACATGAACTGTTCCTCCTTCCTCCCTCCTTCCACAACATTTCTTTTGGATTAAGATCAGGACTTTAACTTCGCCATTCCAAAACATTAACATTATTCTTCTTTAACTAAAGGGTTCACAAACTTTCAATCACCAATGTATTTGTGTGTGTAATTAAAATAAAGAAGCTTTGTGTAATCCGTGTATAAAACTGCAAAACCTCATCTGCAATTACACAATCTGAAACAGATCAATCGAGGTTCACATTCGTGAGCCACCTTCAATGTGAATTTAACCCAACTCAGGAGCATTCATAGGACAAGATCTAACTGAATACCATTTCTTTCTTGTGTAAATGCACCTGAGAAGGATTTATGAATAAATTTGTTCGTATCCATTTTGTGATAAAGGCCCGATGTGTGAATAATCGCATCTGTCACCCATAGTGAAGCAGTCCAGCCTGGATTGTGTGCCTTTAGACGCGTGCAGTGGTACAATGGTTATGACTGACTGAAGCCCTTTTACAATAATTACAATTTAATGCCATTGATGACAGAAAGTTAGCAGGAGCCAATTAGCCTTACTCAAAGCAAAGTGTACTAGCTGCTCTAAAGTTGTTAGAGCTGGTTCGTTGTTTGGCGATACACGTTTCTGTTCTTACCATCTGCGGCTGTGCAGCGGGATGCCAGTTCCCACAGCACCAGCCCCACGGCGTACATGTCTATCCTGAGAAAGGCGTCTCGCTGGAAATTGATGGCCCCCTCCAGCACCTCGGGAGCCATGTAGCGCCTCGTTCCCACCTACAACACATCACAAGGACATGCGGTTTGTACTGCTGTGTGTGCAGCTGCAGCTCCCTGCTTCAGCGCACCTGATCCAACGTTTCAGGTGATTATCAAGCGCTCTGTGATCTGACACAGGTATTTTCCAACAAAGAAACCATAAATGTGAACACTCTGTTGTCTTAGCTTATCTTACTTATTAGCCTTATAAACAATATTAATGAAATATGTCACGTTGAACACCATCACACACTTGTGGGAGTGTGGAGGGAATGTAACAGTGATTATAAGTCACCTTTCTGTTTTAGCTTTACAATGCCAGTCATTTTCCTATCAGATAATTTGGACACAAACAGAATATGAGTTATCAGTATGGCTTAAATTGCACAGGGTTTTTTTTTTTTTTTTTTGTCTGAGCAGATCTCAAGAGCTAGTGTGAGCCAAACAGCTGCATCTCTCTCTGCTATCGGTACTCACTTGTCCGTGTGTGTCCCCGGCAGATTTGCCGGCCTCGAACCTCAAGGCCAGACCAAAATCAGCGATGCAGGCTGTCAGATTAGCCTTCAACAGCACGTTCTTACTCTTGATATCCCTACACACACACACACACACACACACACACACACACACACACACACACACACACACACACACTCTCAGTGAGTGCAACTCTAAACTAATTCTTCCTAAATCAATACATGTACCAACCAGAAAGGCTAATAGCACTAAATCAAGGTCACGGGACTCTTGTTTGATCTTAATTTAATCTTTTAACATTTCAGTGAATATTAATAGACTAGTCCAAATGACCTGGATATATCGGAAAACCTTCACAAACAAACCTGAATGACAGACAAACGTGAATAATGCAAAAACATACAGGGTCAGGGAGGTGTTGGGAGGTCGCTAACCTGTGAGCAATGGCTGGCTTGTGTCTGTCCCTGAGGCCAGGGACATCAGCATGGAGGTATGCTAGACCTCGTGCCATGGTCTGAGCGATGTGGCAAAGCTCGTTCCACGTCACGACGTTGGCCTTCAGATAGTCGGTCAGCGAACCCTACAGAGACGAGAAGCTGTGAGCAAACGACTTCATGTAGGATGCCTAACCAGTTCCAAACAGCTCGGAGGAAAGGTTTTTAACAGAGAAGCATCCATTGCAAACAATGCAGGAGTAGGAGGTAGCAGTTGCTTTGTAATGACTCATGCTGTAATTTAAAAACAGTAGGATGATAGATACAGATCATTCAGATTAAACTGCAGTGTTAATGGTGATACTCTGCGTCCTTTTAATCCGAGGGCAGACTTTTTCTGAATACGGGAAATGAAGCCCTGCATGTTTTGTATCGCAGTGACAAAACGCACTTGTTGAAATCATAGCTTGTTTTTATGTTCTGGACCCATTTACAATGCCGCCATAATGGAAAAGGACTTTAAATATTAACCACTTGTAATCGTCTTAAAATTGGCTTGTGTTTCCACCTCTAGCAGGCACATGTGATGACTCTGCCTCGAGCTGGAGGTACAGATCCAGAAATGTTTTACAGGCAATACTGAATCAAGATCACGGTTGTGACTTTAGTCCTGTTTTACCTCATTGCACTGACATGTGTGTGTGTATATATATATATATATATATATATATACACATACATACAAACTTTGTTATAGATTTTTTATTTTATGATTTCTACATTATCATGTCAGTACAAAAAAACATTTTAGATTCCCAAACATTAGTTTTCTAGCACAACATTGTAACATTAAATGTTACAAACATGTATGTCCAAGTCAAAGTCGAAAAGGGAAAATGGCTAATTGGGCCCAATTTGGACATTTTCACTTAGGGGTGTACTCACTTTTGTTGCCAGCGGTTTAGACATTAATGGCTGTGTGTTGAGTTATTTTGAGGGGACAGCAAATTTACACTGTTATACAAGCTGTACACTCACAGCTTTACATTGTAGCAAAGTGTCATCTCATCAGTGTTGTCCCATGAAAAGATATAATAAAATATTTACAAAAATGTGAGGGGTGTACTCACTTTTGTGAGATACTGTGTATATATATATATATATATATATATATATATATATATATATATATATATATATATATATATATATATATATATATATATATATATACACACACACACTTTTTTAGTATATGTTGCTGAGATATTCTCACTATTAACCCATTTGCCATTATGTCAACCATCACCACTTTTAAGATTTCATGTTTATTTCACCTACATTTCTAAATAGCATTCAAAATGTAACCAACATGCCACAGGATATTGCCACAATAACAACATGAGAGAGGAAGTGCTATTAACATGTTCATCACAAACGGAATTGGGTTCAACAGCAGAAGAGCACATCGGGTACCACTCATGTCATTCAAGCACAACCATCTGAGTTTACAGTGAACACTGGCACTGTGAATATTAACTGAAGCTTCTGGCCTGCATCTGTATTGTGCATAAATGGCTGATTGGATAACTGATAAATGAGCAGGGGTTCCTATTAAAGTAGCCTGTGAGTGTCTATTTAATACTAATATAAACAACAACTAAATGAACAATAGAAAGCTTGTGCACCTCTTCGCTAAGTTATTATAGTACCTTTTCGTGGTAAGCAGTAATGAGCCACAGCTCAGTGTCCAGGTTGGCGCCTCTTTTCTCTGCGCCGATGAACTGGAGGATGTTCTCGTGCCTCATGCCAGGAAGGTTGTATATCTCATACTCATTTTGCCAAGATTGCTTATCCTGAGAAGAAAAATATGTGTGCTATTAAGTTAAGAAACTAGATAAGACATTTTGATTGTAACAAGTAATTAGGTCCAGCGATTATGTTCAAGTAAGGACAGGGAAATTATCCTATATCTAATTTTAAGTGAAGTTGAAAATGGCAATTGATGTCTATGAAAAATGAATGAGTAATACAACCACCTATGCATTAATGTCAGAGTTGGCTTTATAGCTGATGGCATGGGAAAGTGCTGATACTCCCCCAGTCAGCTAACTGCCTCTTGTGGAGAGAATAAGCTCAGTAGATTAGCTCAGCAGCTTTGAAAGCTTTTCACATACCTGAATAGGGAAGATCTTGACAGCCACATAGTCGTTGAGCAGCTGAGCTTTCCACACACAGCCGAATCGACCACGGGCTTTAATCTCCAGCAACTGCAGTGGCTTCTGGCCGAGGATGGGTGAAGGGGGCATGGGGCCAGGGTCCTGAAACACATGGACATAATAGAAAGAAAAGGAATGAGGGCGCTCTTATGGACACGATGGGACTGGCTGAATGATTGAGAGGCAGTTCTGTCAAGGATGGCACTGTGCTCGTCATCAGCCACAAACTTCTTTCCCTTATTTTATACATTCCCCTTCAAAACTACTGGAACGGCAAGTCTTCTCAAACGGTGGATTGTGATTCCTTCACCCCTGTTCTGTGGAGGTTGTTGGTGATGTCACTGACTGTGTTGGGTTTTTCTTCACAGCTCTCACAATGTTTGTCATCAGCTGTTGTTGTTTTCCTTGGCCCGACCCATTCGGTGTCTGTTGCTCAGTACACCACTGGCTTCTTTGTTTTTAAGGACATTCCAAATTGTTGTATTGGCTATGTGCAATGCCTCTGATTGATTTGCCCTCTTTTCTCAGCTTCAAAATGGCTTGCTTTTCTCCCACAGACAGCTCTCTGATCTTCATGTTGGCTTATCCTTTTTAACAACAAATGCAGCCTTCACAGGTGAAACTGAAAGCTCAAACCAAGAGTAGATTTTAGAGCTATTTATTGTTTAAACAATCAATCTAACAGGACACACCTGGGTAACAAGAAACACCTGTCAGTTACATGTTCCAATATTTTTTGCTCACCTACAAATTGGGTGATCTGATACAAAATGTGCTATGTTCTTGTTTAACACTACATATATAAAACCTGGGAAAGCTGAAATTCTAAACTCTTCTCATAGTCATCTTTTGATCTCAAACCCAAATGTCTTCAGTCTACAGCAAAAACAAATGAACTGGCCTTGCCGTTCCGATAGTTTCAGAGGGGACTGTACATGAATACATAAGTTCTCAACCTTGTTGGGTCGCCCGAGATGTGGATGGGGTTGCGGGAGGAGCCGTGTCCAGCATGCGCTACACCGGGAACTGGAAGCTCGCAGAGGGAATATTTAAAATTTCAAATATATGTTTTTTAACCAACCCAACTGTTGGTACCATTTACTAGCACTTACTGATGGGACACGGGGTTCAGTGGCCATTTTTATTGTTTTCTGTAAATACCCCTATAATCTTATAGTGATGAAAATTGGAGCACGTTCTGTCTCACGCCTTTCAAAAAAGCAAGCCATTGCTTGTACAGTCAATAATCAGTTCTAAGCTGGTGAAGCGTATATATACCAGCTGTAAATGAGATGATTGGGAGCTGACCCGGTTTGAAAAACTGACTGGGAGTGGTGGAGAGAATCAGATAGCGGACAATGGCATATAAATCAAACAATGGCATCATCTTAGACAGATTGGTAGTAAAAAAATTTCACATTGTCTATATCTCTCTTACATGTAGATTGCCAACAGGTCACATGGGTCAGCAGTGCATAAAAAGTACAGTGAGTGTTGGCTGGCTCGCACCCAGTTCCCCTTGTTGCAGCTTCTATTGTTTTAATGTTGCACTGAGCACAACACTTCCAGGGTAAAGGCAAAAGCAGTGGTATGATAAAAAAAGGGTGGGTTTTTTTGCCAGGTTCCTGTGCTGATGCTGATACTTGACAAAAGTAGGGCAAATGTAGAGCAGCTAGGTAGGCGTACTTGGCCTAAATTTCATCCAAAAATTGGATGTGGCACCCCTGAGTTGAGACTGAGATCCAAAGTATATGGATCTGGGTTGTGTACCAAGTTCTATTTGGTCCACCAGGAATTTTCCACCAGAGAAAAAGGAGATGAAGTGACTGCAAGAGGGAACGGGACGGGCTGAAAGGGCAGAACATCCATCATGCGAGGGAGGAGGGGAAGCAGAGGAAAAAAAATCAGTCAGGCCAGAAAGGGAGAAAGGGAATATGTCTGAGATTGAGTTGCTTTAGCTGTTACCCAAAACGAGCCCTGAATGAGCTGACACAGAAACTAGAGTGTCGACATGAAGGATCAAGCTCCTATGGTGGGAGAAACACAAAGAAAAACACACGCCCTAAGTCTCTACTACTCCCTGTCACAGCAGACACAATAGCCTGGGTTATGTTGACTTTTTCCAAATGTCACTCACGTCGAAGGCACAGGTTGGGGAAAAAATTACAATGGCTCTTTATTGCACTGTTATGAAGTGTCGCTTTTACATGTGCTGTTCTTCTGTAATTTAAGAGAGTGATCTTTCTCCTTGGGCGCCTAAGGAGGATATTGAATGTTCACTTACAGGTTACGAGGGTCAAACAAACCTTGACCCGAGTAGAAAATGGCCAGGAGGGACTGACCTGCCTATACCTTTGTCTTTATTGTTATGGTCTTGTAACATTTGCTTACCACATCCAAATCCATAGTGTAATGTCCGTGTGAAACTTGGCCAGTCTCTTTCTCACGAGAGTTGGGTCATGTTAGTCTACTGTAAGGAGGACTGGTTGTCCAAACTAGCTTTCATTAGTTGATAGGTAAAATAGGGGGTAACTGCCAGAAATTTGAGTAAAGTCTTCAAAACACATGTGGTTCTTGTATTAATGAAGTGCCTGATGATTTTTTTTACCCCATTTAGGGGCGAGCCCACTAGACTTTCAGCATACAAAATTTCCACTGACTTGCATTCATACGAATGCGAATGCTGAAGACCGGAAACGCAAGCTTCATGTGGAGAGGTTTCACATTTCGCTGCGTTTCAAAGTTTGCCGAACTCTGACCTGCAAATTCGTATCACGTGAAGATGTGTGACCAATAGAAGGTCGATAAGTCATGCTGTGACCTCTTCAGAACGATTATAGCGGTGTCACATCATCCCGCTGTATGACGCTTTATACAATGCAGCTTTAAAAGTATATAAAATCAACATCAAAAGAGAAGTTGCCTGGATTGTGGTGTCGCTGCATACAGGAGCAGATGGTATATTTTAACATTGGTGTGTGATGTCATATCCGGTTGCCGTCCATATTTGCAGTGGTCTCTGAAGAAATGATCAATAATCTAAACTGTGAGACATTTCACCAATCAGTATTACATTAATGATGACGAAAGACCCTGCGACATCATCATATGACTGTTTTTTGTTTTGTTTTTTTTTTTAAACATCAGTTTGTAATAAATTTTTTACTTGAAGATAAAACTCATCGCATCCGTAAAGCAATAAAATTACCACAGGAGGCAGGAGTTTCTATTGGGTTGTGTTTTCTACAAACCCAGATGTTTGCGTCACATGGTCATATGATTGCGTTCCATTCACAACATGGTGTCCTTATAAATTTATTTTCTTTCTCCTTCTGAAAATGCTTTCCCAGGTAGCATGTGTAGTCGAGGTTTTACCTTCCAGACCAGGTATATGGTTGAGTGCCAGAGCATCCATTTTTCAGGGTCACTGACTACAAGACTACATACAGAGAGTAGCAGCAGACGATCATCTGCATAGAAAACCTGGACGTGCACGTCCGGATAGGACTAAAATGATCAGATGACCACTGAGTTTGGTTAAAAACAATATGTAATTCGGCCTGCGATTTTCTCAAAAGAGGACAGAGAAAAACACAGACATGGCCGATCCGGATGGAAATAAAATCACCTGTAAAACAGGAAATTTAATCCTGTCCAAATAGGGCTATAGATTACAAGAAGCATACGATATACAAGTCCATGTGAATGAGCTGTTACTACAGAATCAACTACACAACATGCTCATTAATATACACCTGTGATTTGTCTTGCAGTCAGCACTACTGTCAGAGCTGCTCTAATAGAAAATTCATCAACACCTTCTGACCAATCAGATTTGAGAATTCATAAGTTAATTTGGTTTGCAAGGCATTTTCATGGTTGTATGTGTTTCCTAAAAAGTGTTATGTTTAACATAAATGTGGAAGTTTTTAATGAATGCCTTTCTGTACTACAGTGAACTGAGAGTATTTGTTAAAACTGAAGATTTTGGCACAATACACCAAAACAATGTTTGAAATAGGTCTGAATATTAAGCGCCAGTCAAATTGCCATATATTTCAAACTTTCATCCTTGTATGCTTGTTCTTTGCATGCTTGGAGGCGTGCATACAAAAGCAAGGCATCACTGGTTTACATGCACCTTAATTAATCCTCTGCTTGATTCCAACGAAATACAAGGGATTTTCTACTTATCCGTGCATTGTTAAAAACAAAGAAAAACCCAAAAGAATCTCGGTGTGCTAAAGCGTAACAGACTCGTAAGTGTGCAGGGATCAACTCAAAAACAAAATCAGGTTTTCCACCTTATTCTGGAATGTGACTCAAAAAAAAAAAACCCCAAAAAAACAAAACAAAAACCAACCAAAAACAACGAATTCATTAATTATGTTGTTCAAAATAAGAAGGAAGGAAAGTAAGCAGGAACCAAGACACTCTCCTCAGAAAGATGAGTAAATTAGACTTATCTTACCTCTATCATGATATGAAAGGCGTGCTAGTCGAGGGAAAGGAAGGAAGCAGAAAGGAAGGTGTTAGTTTGTGAGTGTGAGTGTGAGATCGAGACAGATGGGATGGAGAGAATCTGGGTCAAATGTAAATCCGACTCGGCCTGTTTAACTGCACTGTCGGCTGGTCAGAGTTAAACACTGTTTCAGGTGAACGTGGGGGATACGATGAGTCTCCGACTCCGTCATACTACAGCAGAGGACAGTACGAGGGCCTGTTTCATTTCGCAATAAAGCAGCCTTTAGTTTGTCACATATACATTACAGCACAGTGAAATTCCTTTCTTCACATATCCCAGATTGTTAGGAAGTTGGGGTCAGAGTGCAGGGTCAGCCATGATACAACACACACACACACACACATACACACACACACACACACACACACACACACACACACACAGTCATGTGAAAAAATAAGTACACCCCATGGAAATTGTTGGCTTTTTTGACATATTTGACAAGCAAACAGTTGATCCGCTTTGAAACAGCGCCTATTAATAAAGTTGTTACACTCTATCAAATGGCACATAAAATTGACATTGACCCCTCTCATATCTAGTGTCTGGTGTTGCCTTTGTTATTGAGGTGTGTGGTGTCATCGTGCCAAGATCTGAAGAGTTCTATAAGGCCTTCAGAAAAAAAAGGTTGTGAATGCCTATGAGTCTGGAAAGACTGGATTTGCAGCTCCAATCAAAATTATTCAACCCCCACTGCAAATCAGGTTTATTGTCAAAATTTACAGACTTTCAGCTGTTCGCAATGAACAAATCAAACAAAAGCAACTGAAATAGTTCAACACAACGAATGCTTCAGGTGGTTTCCCCAAATTCAATTGAAAATGCAACTTATAATGACTTCTCCAGTCTCAAAATTATTCAACCCCCTGAATAAAACCGAAGGCGAACCTTTCGAAGTGGACCTTTCAACAGGATAATGATCCAATGAATGAATGGCTCAAAAAGAAGAAATTGAGGGTTATGGAATGGCCTAGTCAAAGCCCGGATTTGAATCCCATTGAAATGTTGTGGGGGGGATTTGAAACGGCCAGTGCATGCAAGAAAACCCTCAGATATCTTGCAACTAAAAGAATATTGCATGGGAGAGTGGTCAAAAATTCCAGCAAGCCTGGTGGACAAGTATGCAAAACGCCTACAAGAAGTTATTTCTGCTAAAGGGGGCAACACTAGCTTCTGACTTTTTCCACAGAAGAATAGCACTAAGAATAGTATCTATTTGTTTCAGTAGTCGGTACCAATACAAGTAAAATTCCACGGTACTCGGTACCAATTTCGGTACCAAAGCAAAACACAGAAACATGATAATTGAACAACACACTATTTTATTAATAAAGTTAAATATCAATATAAAATGTTTTTAAAAAAAACAATGCCATTCTGTATACTTCAAAGTGTTTTCCCCCACAAGTAATTAAAGGTATAAAAATAAATAAACATAAAAATTACAAGCATGCAAAACACAAAAATATGCCATAATTGAACAACACACGTCTTATTTATAAAGTTAAATATTAAAATAAATTAAAACAAATGTATATGTACATTTCAAGTATTTCTGAAAAATGCTTTAAGTTTTGGCCTTAGGTTTTTTTCCCTTCAAGTAAATAATAACTAAATAATTTACAAGCAAAAAATACAAACTATGTAAAAAAGTTTCTGAAACGAAACACTTGCCACTCGTTAGGCATCTTAACGCACGGACTTTTAAATTGCTGAAAGTGAACCGGAGTTATAACAGAGAAAACGTGAAAGGTTAGGCTCATCTGCCTGTAATTTGAAACGACTCAGCAATAGTCTGTGGGTATTTATTGATGTAATAATGTGTTTTGGACTAAATATTTTACTGAATTGGATCGTTTGGACCTTTGCCAGTGTAACAAGCCATTGTTTTTGTCGGGATGTTATGGATCGGTGGAATATTATGAGGTACCTACGTAAACACAGCAGCTGTGTACAGCACAGTTTTACGGCGGTCCACCGGCGGGCCGTGGATGTTTTTAAAAGAATTAAATGGTTAATAAGGACACATGACCGTATTAGCGTTACACGCGCGTATGCTAACCATTAAGTAAGCAAAACCTAGGATGTTTTTTGCAATCCTACACTTGAATTAAACTATGCTACAACATCCATAATGCAATCACTACCATAATTGCACGGTGCACCTATGAAAAGTTCCTGACTGACTACCTGTCAGACAGTGCATCAGTACCGGGTTGAGTACTCGGTACTACCTGGTACCATCAACTTTTTTTTTTTTTTTTTTAGTACCGACTTGGTACCGAGGTACCGGTACTTTTGACAACCCTAGATACTTCTGTTGAATAAATGATTGAAAAAGCTCATTTTCCTTGTTGTTTCTTTCAACTATATCAACTTCATTAATAGGCACTCTTTCAAAGATGATCAAATGTTTGTGTGTCCAAATATGTCAAAAAAGCCAACAATTTCAATGGGTGGTACTTATTTTTTCACATGACTGTATATATTTTTTCAGGTAGACTTTAAGAATGCCTTTTACGAAAGAAGCACGTATTGAAATCTCATGGCTGGATCGGGAAGCTGTCGCAAGGTTGCGATGGACTTTAATGGGAAATATGGTGAGCACATCACACACACGACACTGTTGCCAAACTTATTAACTAATTCAGAAAGACTGGAAGTGTTGCGGACCAACCGAGAAGCGGACGTCCACGAACATCCAGTGACGAAGGAACAACCGACGTGGTGCTGGTGTACATGGACCCCTAAGTATGGAGACTTTTGGGACACCCTGTATTTGAAATAAAGCCTATTTTCCCTGTTTTTTCACACACACACATACTTGTGTGAAAATATCACAGAAAGTACTATCGCACTGACTCGAGTCTGGCTGAGACGTACACCATAACACTTTAAAAACGACAAAAATGGCAGAATGGCAATGTAATCGAGTGGAATACATTATTTATATACAATATATCCTGAGTGTTATAGTCTGTCTAAATCTTTCAGGAGTCCAAATGGTTTCAGACTTAATATCTGTCATATGTAGGTCATATCTATAAAATTCAATTTGTGATGAATGACTAAGGGGTGCTCTATTTTTTTTTTTTTTTTTTTTTGTACTCCAGAGAAATAAAAACTGGACACAGAGCGGTTCTTAGGTAAGTAACAAAGGAATAAAATAGACGTCGGTGTTCTGAGTCTACTCGATAAAAAGATATCGGTACATCCTGGACAAAAAATAAACAGGCAACCAATTTCACAAAGGGCAGGTGGATACTTGTTTTCACTGTATTTTTCAATGTGTATTTTTTCTTCTTTTTCATCGAGCATGACAACAGTGGATAGGCTTGAGCCTGACAATAGAAGGTGACAAGCTTTGAAAGATTTCCTTGTTTGTAGGAGTGTAAAAATCGGATCAGCAAGCCTGCAGACGTGAGGGAGGAGGAGCTACTGATTAGCGTGCATTAGTGTGTACACTTGATGGCCGTTAGTAGCTGTATTTAAAAAGCAAAAAGGCTCGGTTGGGGATTCGCTGACTGATTTGTCCAAAAAAAAAAAAAAAAAGTGGTGAAGATGGTGAAAACTGTAGGAACGTGAGGAATTGTAGGAGGCATGTTGGATCTATGTTAGGGCATATAAAAATTCTCAGGACCTCATTGAAGAATTACAGAGGTAAAATTCTCGGGTCTTGTTAGACACCTGACTTTGTAGCCACAGATGTTAGCGCTGCTCTCAGTTAACGCCGCTCTTTATCATACAGGATGCATTTAAAAGACGGTGTCGAATAAGCAACTGCTGTCACTCTTAATTAAGAGCGAAGGAATGTGAGACAAAGAGTGAGAAAGGCTTAACGACAAAGAAACTGGTAGTATGAAATCTGGTAATTAAAAAAAAATTAAAAAACCTGACGCATTTACTGTAGTTGAGTCATACCGCAAATGTATTATCGATATCTTCCATATTTCATTTCCCTTGTCTAGTGGGAGAGTTGAAACAATTTCTCGATAAATTATAGATCGTTTCTGAGCCTATGGAAAGCGTGGTTTGGTTACAAGCAGGAAATATATATAAATATGTGTATAGCTTCTTTGCTTGAAATGGAATGAACTAGGCAGAGAAACATCACATTAGGAATTAAAGTAACTTCAAGAAAGACTGCATAACAGCTCACGGATCAATAAAAATAACGAATATGTTTGTGAGGCTGCTCTTGTTTGTCGGAAAGTTTAAAAGAGTTCAGCTCCATTCTCTGATAAATCTGCAAACCGGTTAAAATATGAACAACACCCCCAACCTTCTCTCTTTTTACATCCATTTTCCTTTACAACCTTCCCTCTTTTGGTATGTGGAATGCTGGACATCCTGATAAACAATGAAATGCTCATCTTTGGCTAAAAATAGACAAACGAGGTTCTGGAAAGGAGACAGGGGCTACACCACGCAGCATACAGCAGATAATAAACCGGTGACCCAAGGTATGCTGATATAGTGTGTTTGGACCTGATTGACACACCCTACTGTTTTAATGGTGAATTTTGACATATGACTGAATCATGAGGCTGAAGGTACGTTCACGCATACAGTGATTTTAACGCTGCAAGTCGCCAGTCACTGTACTGTGAAGTCGCCAGTAGGTTGCCATTGTAACATTTATCATTGGGTGGCGCAACTAGCATTCCACTTTTGACAGCGAATCGGTTTTCTTGCCGCTAAAACGAAACATTCTGGTGGGAGAGCGTTTGTATATAAAATTCACCCATGTACAGTATATATATGCGTCATATCCTACGAGATGAAGGAGAAGCGGTGTGTGCTCTTTGCTGTTGCGGCCTTCTATCTGCGGCAGAACCGCAAGCGCCACACTGTCTGGGTCCACGAAACTATTCACGTGCGCTCTACTGTCTCCACTCCCATTGGTAGTCGCTGCACCAAGTCGCTGCAAATTTGCATAAAGTTAAACTGGACTGGACATGCCCACATCTAGTCGCCAACGGTCGCTGTCGCTCATGTCTCCGGATGTCGCCAGCTCTCGCTGAAAATGAACGGTCTCTGGTCGCTTTGTTGCTGTATGTGTGAACGTACCTTAAATTGTGTCCCACAGGAAAGGAAACTCTGTTTTGTAAAAATAAATGTAGACTCTGATCCATCCAGTTCTTATTTCATGGAACTGACTGACACTGATTAGCTTCGTACAGTACACAAAGGCAGCCTAGTGAAAAAACAGGAGTGAAAGATTTTGATACTCTGCACAACAGCAACGGTAAACGGTCAGATCCAAGGCAGGACAGGTTTACAAATGAAGCGGAAGAGCTCCTTTGGGATGCGCCGCGAGGAAAGAAATCGAGACGGATCTTTTGAGAAGAGGCCAAAAGAGAAGAGAGTTGTCTTCGAGAAGCTTTGAAAATGCGAGCGAATGGAAGCTCTTGGGCCATCGATCAGACGAGCTCACAACACCTTTTTAAAACATGACCTACTTATTGAAAATCGAGCATTTCTGTTCAGTTGCCATAGATATCAGAGAGCCAGAGAATGCCCCTGTTACACGTCCTGTCAGTGCCCTGGAAAATGAGATCTGGCTCCCGTTTGCAAGTAATAACACAAAACCTCTCGCACCTTCTGTAACTTGCTTGAAGCTATATTGAAATGTTTGAAGTGTTTCAGCTTCTCAAAAAAAAAAAAAAAAAAAAAAAAAAAGACGTTTAAATCAGAGCATTGCCCCTTCCAGCACTCGGAGAACAAGTTCAGACTTATAACAACTGATCGCAAAGAAAAAAAAAACTGGCACATTTTTTTGGAACCAAAAGTTTTTTTTTTTTTTTAATTATTGTTATTATTGTTATTATTAATACCGAAAGGGGAAATTCCACTGAAAAGCGAAGGCTGGTTGCCATGAGTTCTTGAAAGCATAGAAAGATTCTTATCAGCTTCTTCTTGGTACCGGGGCCATTATATCAACAGACTTGTTAACTAAATGGAAAGGAAATGTGCTCAGCTCTGAGTAGCAAAAACAAAAAGGAGAAACTAGTATAGCGCTTAAAAGTTTCTGAGGTAAAAGATAATGTTCTTAGGAACCATTTCTTGTTCTTGCCAATCTAGGGGTCACGGACTGTTGTGTCCTTCCTCCTTTTCATGAAGCCTGCATGACGAATCATATTTTTATTGTTGTTTTTATAAACTGCAATAGCAAAATGGCGTCTAAATTAACTGACAAATTCAGCTTTACCTCAAACAACAGTACAGGGTGTTTAGGTGACACCGTCAGAGTAGGACCGCAGAGCAAAAACATACACATGTGAATGAAACACTGCTTTTGTTTGCTGTACTGAACAAGATGAGCGCCGTTAGGCTGAGCTAGGGGTGGGCGGTATGACCAAAAATCTATTTCATGGAATGAGTAATTTTATTTCATGGTAACGATATATATCACGTAAAAAAATAGTCATTCTGGTAAATCAACTGTAAATCAACTGTATGCTTTGACATGCTTCATTTTAAGATGATAAAACAGGTTTCTTGTGCTACCGCTGCTAGCGGAGACATTCGCGCGACACAGTTTGCAAATAACATTTGAAAATAAACCCGAACCACGTCCATACCACCGATGTCGCGCCTCTTTTCATAACAAGTTCCTCCTCCTGCTCAGGACTGGTTTGTGGGACTTCTTCACCAGCGTGCTTATCTTTCTCCATGTTTTTCCTGTCACAACTACTCTTATGTACAGGTTCTCGATCGTTCTCACATGCAGGAACGCTACGCACAAAGTTGACCACGCCCACTTATTTACATTTCACAGTATACAAGGAATAGAAAAATCTATAACGGCAGACATTTTATTCCGCGGTAACGGTATATACCCTCATACAGCCCAGCCCTAGGCTGAGAGTCAGGAAAAAACAACATGGACCCAAAATGTGCATGGGGTTTACTATGTGTAGTGTAGTATGCAGGGTGTATAAGGCAAATCAATTCTTATACCCTAGCTAGAGTGCATAACTAGGGAACAGAAGGTCATTTGGGACTCGGCCTAACTGTTGGCAGAGACTCAGTAACATTAATAAAATATATACCTGTTTAGGCCTAATATTTATCGAACGTATATGTACAATATAATTTACACTACACAGCAGTTAGGTCCAGTCCACTATTGGACGATTGGACGAGCGGTGTCCCAAGTGTGCTGATATTTATTATAACCGCACTGGGATGTTTGACCGTGCGTATCGCCACTCGTCTGTGTTTGCCACGTAAAATTCCACTTCCTAGTTCGAAACGGTTACTACATTAGAGTTAGCGACATCATCAGCGGACATGGCAAACGATAAACTACTGACGATGAAGATGAAAAGGAAGAAGGGAAGCTGATTTCACAGGAAACACATTTTAAGGGGAATGTACCTAGTCGACATGCTTCGGACAAATTGTCTCCGAAATGTCGGTTACTCTATATTAATTCTTTGTTTATAGGACACGGCTGTGATTGCCTACAGTACTCGCCCTGTAGCTTCGTGCCTACAGCCGATATTTAGTATAATCGCACTCTCGCTCATGCAAAATCGCTTAATCATACAACAGCTGCGTTCCAAAACTGCCGATATTTAGTATAACATCAACGGGACATCGCTGTTTGTATCACTCCACTTGTCTGTGTTCGCTACATAAAATTAAAATTCTAGCAATAGTTCATTCCATTGAAACCGTCACTACACTTACTACGAGCTGTCAGTCAGACTGACTGTTGGCATGGCAACACGCTGCAATCTATCCGTGTCTGAAATGTTAATCGACTGTATATTAATTTCCTGTTTATAGAACTGTTGTATAAAAGCTATAATCACGCTCGCAATCCTGCGGTTGTACTGAACATCAGCACGGCTGTCATGACCACAAAAACACATAAATTCTTCCAAGTTTCTCTTGTGATCAATGAAATAACGGTCAGTTGCGTCGAAAGGTGCCTGGGGGAAAAATTCTCCCAAACCCACGCTCTCTTTGACACTAGACAAGATTAGACGTGAGCTGAGACATGCATTCGTGCTTTTTTGGACTTGAACCTGCGAAATGTTCCGAAGAAACGCTCAGGCCTACCTGCGTGGGCACCAGGACGGGCGGATACGCCAGCTTGTGATGCCGATACATCCAAAACGAGAGGAGGGCGATGGCGGCGATGCCCATGATCGGCACCAGCGAGTACAGGAGGGTGCTGAACAGCGGTGGCTTCTGGGTGAACGGGTTAGACGTCGCTGGAGAACAGAGAGGGAGGGAGAGACAGAGAGAGGGAAAATGTCAAAAAACATGTTCATAACTTTAGGTACAAATGTACATGCCAGGTTATATAGTGGAGTAATTCTCTGGAAGCACAAACAGACATCGCACAAATGTGGAATTAAGAAGCAGACAGGAAGCACTGGTAGCTGAGCATCACACTGATTTCATTCTCTCTCTCACACACACACACACACACACACACACACACACACACACACACACACACACACACACACACACACACACACACACACACACACACACACACACACACAGAGGGGAGCGGGAGCATGAGCTGCTAACTCGCTAATTAGCACAATAGCGAAAGCAGTTCTACCCCACTGTGCTCAAGTGCTTGAAACAAAATCAAACGAAACTTGTTAAAGAGAAATATCTGCATGTCTGGGCGTCTTCTTGTTCGTGAAGTTTGACTTCTGCAGGTTTGTCGCTGACTCGAACTGCCTCTGTGATTACGGAATCATCTGTGAGATCATGTGCTTGTACACGCTTTTATCTAGACTTTCATGTACACAAAAGTGCCTTTCATCTTAAGTGGAGAAACCGTGAAAGCTTCCTGTGTGTGTGTGTGTGTGTGTGTGTGTGTGTGTGTTTGAAACCAGGCAGTCTGTTTAGTAAAAGCAGGGTGCTTTCGCCACACACTACACTTCAGCCTGCCATGTCAGAGATGAGATGAGCCAGGGTGATCGCCATACAGTCTCCCTCCTGCTGCTTCTCTGCTACAGCCGACTGTAAAACACGTCTTATACAGGCGTATTCAAGTACATCCTACTTAAATAAATACTCCTGCGTTTAAAAAAAAAAAGAAAAGAAAAAAAAAAGAAACCCTGTTTCTCAATCTTGTCAAGAGTATTGGGATCGCCTCGCTCTGACCGCAAGCACGCTAAACACATTCCTCTTGTCCTAAAGGTGAAGTGTGCTTAATGGAATTCTCTGCATCCCAGCGAGCTGCTGCTTTTTAATATCTGGGGCATTCTGTGTGGAGTGAGCTGATGCTGAAAATAGGCCTGTGGTTGCGTAAGCTAGCGCTGCTGCTGCTGCTGCTGCTGCTGCGAGAGGACACCAGAAGCCAGCCAGCATCTGAATGTAAATAACCGCATGTCAAATAATACATGAAATGTGTATGGTTTTGTAAGACGGAGAGGGGGAAATGTTGGACAGAGGAGATGTTTCTCAATCTCAATGTACCATGCTCACTGTTTCCTGTACGTGGCATTGGTAAAAATGCCTTTAAAAATGATCAATCATTTCCAGAAGGCCAGAAAATTCTCTCTCTCTCTCTCTTTTAATCACAAAGTGTTTAACCTCCACATTCTTCTGCATACAAAGGTGGACTGATAAAATGTTGAATCCCAGCTATGTCAGGAATGAATAGCGATTGCTAAATGCCTGGAGAGTTTTCACATACTGTACACGGCGAAGTGCTGCATCTGTCCTTTGGTTACAAAAATTCATAGAAGATTTATTTAGGTTGTTTATTTAAACTATTTCACCCAACCACAACTCTCTTCATATACAGTACATGATGGTCAAGAGTTGTTTTCACGTTATAGCGCATGAACAAACCACCATGCGCAATTTAACATAATGTTAATATACACACCCCATCCATTATTAAATAGGAAAACCTGTACGCCTGCTTGTTCATCAAATCAGCCAATCATGTGGCAGCCCCGCAATGCATAAAATAGCGCCAGTACAGGTCAAGAGCTTCAGTTCACGTTCACATCGAATGGCAGAAAGAGGGGAAATACGGGGTTTTCAGTGACTTGGTTGTAAAGAGTAAACCACTGTTTACAATCATGGTGAGCAGAAAAGCATCTCAGAACAGCCCTGCCTTGTCACGGCTGTATAGAATGGTTATTTGAGTTACTTTAACCTTCTTGTCAGGTTAAAGCATTCTGATGTTTTGTTTGATGTGAAGACTGACTGAAGCTCTTGTACTGTATCTGCATGATTTTATGCATTATGCTGCTGCCATATGATTGGCTGATTGGACAAGCGCCTGAATGAGCAGGTGAACATGTGTTAGCACAAAGGGTGGCCCTTTGTGCTAACTACTGACTTGATTTGAGAATATGTTAAATGATGTAGTTATTATAGTAAAATGTTAACGCTGACATGGCTTTTAGCTAAGCTTCAAAAACATACAGGGGTAGAGTGGCATTGCTAGCCAAACTAGTAACCCCTTAAACTCCAGGAGCCTCACTCTTGTGACTGCATTCATTCATTCATTCATCTTCAGTAATCTCTTTATCCTAGTCAGGGTTGTGCTGGATCCATAGCCTATTGTGGGAACACTAGGCATGAGACAGGAATACACCCTGGATGGGACACCAGTCTATTGCGGGACACCATGCAGACATACATCCACACTCGTTAGCCTAGGGGCTAAGTTAGAGTAGCCAATCGATCAGCTGCCATGTTTTTGGGAGGTGGGAGGCAATCAGAGAACCCCAAAGGTAACCGCACACAAACACAGGGAGAACACATGAGACTCCACGCAGACAGCAACCAGAGCTCAGAACCAAGGACCCTGGAGCTCTGAGGCAGGAATGTTACCCACTGCACCACTGTGCTGCCTCTTATAACTACATACATTTCTTAATAGTTTCCCTATAGTTGATAGACTTCATAGTAGATATAAAATCATACGCTTTAATATAGATAACACAACAATAAAACAGGAGTGTATGGAGTTAACGAAATAGTTTAACTCATGACTTTTTTCTAGTAGTGTCTCTATATGAAAAGAAAAATTGCTTGTAATTAGCTGTAACTCTGTTTCTCGAATAAAGTATCAGAAGAGTGCTAATTAACAGGTATTTTAGTAGTGTGAGTCACAAACATTGTCTGTTGATGACGATATCTGAACTGGATACCTTCGGGATGAACAGGAACATCAGTACATGACCTCACTAATGCTTTTTTTTGTTTAAATTCCTGCAATAACACTCCAAAATCTTGGACTGTGATGGTCAGGTGAGCATTTTCCATAAAGCCAACAGTCCTATTTCAGTGAAGAGTTACAGATTAATATGTTAACTCATTGTTGATTTCTCTCTACACCGATCCATTATGAGCTCATACTGATGCAGAAAGAATAACACGGCACGTCGTATCAGTTTACACAAGAAACAATGTGTGACCATTTCCCTTTTTTTTTTTTTTTTTAACAAAACGAAAACATAGCTGATAAAATCTAGAAATGAAGATGAAATCTAAAACCCAACTGACGGAGGTTGTGCCGTACCGGTAGGACCAGTTTCTGGCGAGGAACATAGTTAGCCCAAAATCTGCATAAGTAAAGAAAAGCGTGGGCACAGTGGTGATGGTGGGGTAATAAAAGAGCTGCAGTGCTCAGTACATGGAAACATTTCTAAAACATAACTCTTGAAGTGTGAGCCAAAAGTATAAGCAAAGTCGGTCCCCTTATAACCTTTCTGAGAATGACTACGGGATAGTAAACAGTATCTGGAGGGGATTATATTCTCCGGTGACGCTTGGAATAACAAATTTTGTACGTCTCGCCTGAGATAAAACTCCGGATGGCAATTTATGTGAGACAGGACGGTTTCTCCTATGAACCCAGATATTTGTCTCATACATAGTCATACAGTATGTTGCATTAGTGGTTTGAATATAGAGAACATTATTGGATCTTTTACACTTATATCTAATGTTAGGTGATTAAAGACCTGGCAGCGGTGCAGCTTTTCGTTCATTTAATTTCTAGAAAACTAAACACTGTATTGCTGATTTCACAATTCAGGAAGTGTTTAATATAGTTACAGGATATGTGTTAGGCACCTAAATACAGCATGTAGCAGCAGTGGTCAGATAACGTTCCCCAGTATCGCAGAGGTATGGAGAGTAATTTGGTCTGTAGAACACTGACATGGCCGATGCAGGTGAAAATAATGGAGTTACTCCAGGTCCCCATGAAAATCTAATCCCATTTGAATTTTTGATATGTTTAAATTCTTTTGTAAAGCACTACGTTTAATTCTTTAATGAGCAATATAACAGTGAACTGCTAACTCTCACAACCCTTTTGTTTTCTTCCAAGGAGTCAACAGAGGTTGGTTAGTGTGAAAAAGCTAGCTAGCTCTTCAGTGCCATGACTCATCAGTAAGGTTGACTGATTTGACATTTCTGGAACAGGGAAACACTGAGGTAATAAATAAATAAAGTAGCAGTTTGAGGAATGGAAGCTAAATGGAAGCATGATTATGTAATCATTTTTCATCAACTCCATTATCCATTGATTGAAGCCTACGCTGAACTACGAAATGTGATTTTTTTTCAGAACAGGCGTCACAACTTTCATTTAAAACTTGTGATTAGTGATAGGAAATGTGGTTGAGGGGGAAATAATGATCTACAGATACAGCACAGATGACAGACGCTCATTTCAGACCCACTATTGAAATGCATGAGTGATAGTCAATCCGAAAAATATGTTAATTCTATATTCTGAATTAAGGAAGTACAGCAGTAAATAGCTAGCTGCATTTTTCACACTGTACACATATATACACACGCCATATTGCCAAAAGTATGTGAACACCTGACCATCACACTCCTATTTGGTTCTCCAAACTGTTGCCACAAAGCTGGAAACACGCAATTGTATAGGACGTCTTTGTATGCTGTAGCTTCACTGGAACTAAGAGGCCCAAACCTGTTCTGGCATGACAACGCCCCTGTGCACAATGTGAGCTCCATGAAGACATAGTTTGCCAAAGTTGGAGTGGAAGAACTCGAGTGTCCTGTACAGAGCCCTGACCTCAACCCCACTGAACACCTCTGGGATGAACTGGAACACCGACTGAACCCTGACATCACTGCCTGACCTCACTAATGCTCTTGTAGCTGAATGATCACAAATCCCCACAGCCACAATCCACAATCTACTGGAAAGCCTTCCTAGAAGCGTGAAGCTTATTATAACAGCAAACACAAGGGGAATAAATCTGTCTAAAGGGGATGTTCAACAGGCACACATGGGTGTGATGGTCAGGTGTTTGTGTGTATATATTTATAAAGGACAGAAAGTCAAGTTCGGTATCACATGGTTCCTTTCAGGTCAAAATTCCCCAAACATAATCTTAATAATATAAACGTCTTTAGAGAATTAAAGCCAAGCTTTATGTTGAAGTGCAGAACTTTTACACTTTTTGACCTGAACAGAACATAAGCGTTAAAGTTCACCTCATTCCCCTGGCCTCAAGGTTGTTAGTGATGCTCAGTGACAGACACGGAGAGGGGAAACGGACGAACAGACGACGTACGGTTCAGCATGCAGGATTAGACCGAGACTCCAGAGTGGGAAGTGAGAGGGAAAAGGACTGGAGAAGTTTCAGTACCCTTAAAAACTCCACTGCTTCGGTCGGTGATCGGAGTCTTACTCTGTAGGGGCTGCATGTCCGGGTTGTAGAAAAACTTCTCGTTGCACATGTTGCCTTCGCAGCAGCAGAAAAACACGTCGGGGTCCTCTTTCCTCTCCACGCACTCCGTGCTGAGAGACGAGAAGAGAAAACAAATGCTGTTATGATGATAAGTAGTAATTTCTGTAATTTCTGGTCCTGTCTGTTCGTATTTTTTTTGAATGGCACTAAACCTCCGCTTATTATTATGTAATTTCGAACAATCATTAATGTGTTTGGTGCTAAAGTCCAAGCACACACTCGATGCCCCCTTACCGTGTTTTGTTTTGTGTCAGGTATTTAGTATTGTCACAATAAATAACGCTAAATAAGGACGGATCTCTTTTTGTCAAAGCTACGCTCAGAAGCTGCCAGACCACATAAGAGCGGCACACGCCGCTTAGCTCAGAACAGATAAACAAAGATTAACTAAACAAAAAAACCCACTAGAGGAAATCGTGCACACACGGCTGCAAACATAAGGAGAGTGGATTGCATTCCAGAGGCCTTTTGTTCAGATAAGTAGGGAGCCAGAAAGAATGAGAGAGAGAGCTGAGGCTGTTAACTTCTCATCATGCACGTGCCATGAGCTGCTTTTTGCTTCTTTTTTTTCCCTTTTTTTTTTAAGTCCCCTCCAGTTTCAATGGGTGTGAGGTAAACAGGTTCAACAGCGTGCTAGGGCAAGCACCGAGACTACACGCAAGTGCTTTCTGCTTTGGCTTTTTTTGCTGCCTTTGTACTGATGGACAGATAAGGACGAGTGGATTTTTTACCTCCTCCTCCCCCTCTCCGTGATAGAAAGGCAAATGGGTTCGCATCAGACCTCGACAAGAAAACATGTTTACTCAAAGCCGGGACGCCTTCGTATCAATATTCAGCGTGGAATGTGTGCTATCTTTAGTGAGGGCCCATATGGCTGATGAATGGGGGATTTACTGCTGTCCCTGAACGTGAAGGGTCGGCTAAAAAAGAAGTCTGTAATGATCGTGACTTTTCTTTATCGTGAGAAAGATTCTTCCGTTAATTGTGACGAAGAAGCCTCAGCTTTTCAAACTTCAGGGGCAAAACTTCTTCGAGAGGTTACACTGGATGATGAAACTTTTGCACCGGCTTGGTACCCAACGAATAAAGCGCACAGGACACATGACAGTTATAGACTACCTGTCTCAACTCTGGGGCTGTAGTTCCTTATATATATATATATATATATATATATATATATATATATATATATATATATATATATATATATATATATATATATATATATATATATATTAGAGGAAGGTCTGCATGAATTTCAAGGTATGACAACTGTACAGCCCAGTACATCATCTGCTTACAACTCGTATTTTTTTTAAAGCATTAAATACCATATAACACTGCAGCAGCACTGCCAGGATTCAGTTACACTGCTCTGGAAGCTGCTAGAAATTTTTACTAAAAAAAAAAAAAAAAAATGACTGTAATTCTCGAATATGAAGGTTTGAACTCATTTTATATTAGCAGCTTTGTCTTATTCATTTACTTCTCGACAAGACGCTGACAAGTTTGTGTTTATAATACAAACTAACTTGTTTCCATGACGTTAAATGTAACTACAAATAGTTAAAAAGCGTCAACTGCCCTTGTGGTATAAGAGGAAAACACTTCGGGGCGGTAACGGCCCATGCCTTAGTGTCGTGGATTGTTTTCCTATAACAGGTAATACACCTATACAGGTGTATTACTCCTTACTTACTTGATAAGAGCCTTTACTTTAGACCGTCTTTAAAAAAAGAGTACTGTGATTACGGCGTAGATTCGTACCTGTCGTAGCAATTGACGTCATCCAGCCAGCAGCCCTGCTTCACCACCGCTACGTTCCCGGACACGTTGCGCCACGTGGCGAAGCAGTGCAGCCGCTTGTCCTTGTCTCCTACGCAGGACTCGATGCCGGAGCGGTTGCCCTGCTGCTCCGAGCTCGGACCGTAGTTGTAGTGCACGCACTCGCGGGTCTCCGAGCGTCCCAGGATGGCGCCTGCACAGATGAGGGTCAGAGAGACATTTTATCTTTCAATGTCGACATTCGTCACTGCGACGAGTGGCAGCATGATGCAACTGTTCGGAAACGGCAGACACTCCGTCCCAACCGGTCGCATCCCAGGCTGATGAAAGAAACATCACACGGTCGTCTTTTCAGGAAAAAAATATTAAAAATCGACTGGAAGCTCTTGATACACATCATATAAGCTGCACTGTAGTTTAGTTCACTTATAATCTGCTGTTACAAATGCACATGCATTAAGCTTGCTTTTAGTTTTCATTTATCACTAATCGCCTGCGTAAAATCTGCAGCATCAATCCCGACCAAGCTACAGTTTAGATCTACTGCAGTAATCATCCTGACTGGATTTTACATAAGGTGGAAACATTAAATACAGTTATGAGTTATTATTATTATTATTATTTGAATTCTCAGAACACCATGTGGTTGACCAAAAAAACAACAACACTGTTAAAACGAACAATAAACACTATTTAGCTTCTGTGACCATGTATACTTTGAGGTTATCTGAAGGGAGTCTCGCTCTATCTTCCGGCCACACCACAGCCAAGAACAAGCTCAGTGTGTGTGTGTTTGTGTGTGTGTGTGTTGCATATCATCTGATGCATCCTTTGTCAATGCGCATGTTTACTACACAAACAAAGAAGCCATTATCACTCCTTATCTCGGGCATCTACATATGAAAGCTCTGATTGTTCTGAACTCAAGTTATTCATCCCACAACTAATCCAAATCTATTTTCTTCCGGGGACAGATTTTAGGGCCGGCCTGCATAGAACGAAAAACACTTAAACGTTTAAACAAGCAAGGTGTGAAAACACGTTTATTAAACTTAATGAGCGGTTGTTGAGTCACATTTACGTCTTTAAACGCTTGCTGGCATTTGTGTTACAAAACGCTGCCAATGGTTGTCGCCTCAGGGCTAAGGGGACCTGGGGGACGTTAAGGAGCAGTTGCAGCTCGGGGCCAGGTATTTGAGAACCGGTTGTGCAGGCTGAGAGGAAAGACGGCTGGCGCCATCTTAGCAGGGGGTTTAGGGAACGGTATAGGTCAAAACGGCCAACTTTTCATAGCGACCGTGAAATCCCAAGAAACTTGTAATAAGACCTCCATGTACCAGCTCTGGAACACATTCCTGTTTTTTCCCCCCCGCTTCCTGTTAACTCGTGATAAACACTGAGGAGGCAGATACTTTTTATTGGCAAGATCGCTCGCAAGGAATTTGACCTGGTCATTGCTCAGAAATATTAAGAAAAAAATATATATATTTGTATTCGTCAGGACTTTGCAAAGGTTAGGCTCCTCTTGGGATGTAAACGTGCAAACGTGTCGTGTGGCGCCGGCCGAGCTGTACGACAGTACAAACGACTACAGCTGTGGCCTCTGACTGCTCATGTTGGGTGAGGGGGGGAAGAGAGGAAAGCGTAAGCTAAATTTAGAAAGGGAGATGATATATTCGTGGATGTCTTTACTCATCTGCTCGGTTGCAACAGTACAATCAGAATGCTAATCTGCCACGAAAGGCTTTCTCATGGTGACGGTGCTATGATGAAAGACATGTCATAAACGACGTGTATGTCGAACATGAATAAAAGGTCTCATTTACCAACAAACATCACTGAGAAAGACCGCGCAAAAGTATTTCCTGCAAATTGCGATTTTGCCAATTCAAGTAGTTTTCTGCAAAAAAAAAACAAACAGCAAAGTCAAGCACAACAATCACAAAAAAACTCCTGTACGGACTGTTTTATTGCCTGAGTCAGTACAGGACATAGACGGAGCGGAGTGTTAGCTGTGTCATGTAGAACCGCTAATCCTTGATCATTCTGGGAAGGAAAACGGACTGAGAACTAGAAAAGCGTGATTTTAAACAGCAATCTGAATTGCTAACTGCATTTTACTTACAAATAAGAAAAGTAACAGCAGCTTACTAAAAATACTCTGAATTATAAATCAGCGAGCTTAAATAAATTCCTCACAATGAGAAAGAAAAACATGTAGGCTATATTATATAAGCATTTATATATACGTATGAAGCGTTCAGCCACAATAAATGTAGGACTAAGCGGTTTTAAAATCAGTGTAAAACTGTTTTAATGTCAGAAATACGATGAAGTTAAAAATACTTTAGTCGTTTACTTTTTCCTCTTTGCTCGGTCCGAGTATATCCACCGATCATGAGTGATCACGTAGCGAGAGTTCGGACGTCTTCGATTTGTATTTTATAATCTATGTTTAGATCAAAAAAACTTATAAAATAAGTGCTTTATATATATATATATATATATATATATATATATATATATATATATATATATATATATTTTTTTTTTTTTTAGACGAGGAAAAAAAGGCAAGTAAAAAAAAAACATGGGAGCGGTGCATGCTGGGAGTGGCAATGTAATTAGCATTATTACTTTTTATTATTTTTAACAAAAGGATATTAGTAGAAATATTTTTAGATATCATCTGGTGCTAGTGTCATGATTTATAGTAACAGTTCACTGGCCACAATATTTTGGGGGAAAAAAAAAGGAAAAAAAAAAAAAAAAGAAGTGTGCTTTTGTGCTTTTATCTTATTGTACACATTACCGAAAATATAAACCGATGATTCGGTGATTCGTTTGAATCTGTCTGCTGAGAATGACTCATTAAGAACAAATGATTTGGTGGAATTAATTAGCTAATAGCCCCCTGGTGGGGATAAACAGAGAGGATCAGTTCCAGAGACAACAACAGGTCGCCCTAATCAGGATTATGGCGAACGTTGGGAGGAAATACTGTGCACAAGAAATGGATCTGAAAACGAACGGGCTTCTCCAGTGCTGAGTAAAAGTGAAGCTTTAGATGAGGGAATCAGTGATTTGATCACGATGCATCTTGACTATTGATATACCACACGCTCAAACATCTCATTCCAGATTTAATCTCCACTTCGCTGTTATAATAAGCTCCACTCTTCAGGGAAGGCTTTCCAGTAGATTTTGGATTGTGGCTGTGGGGATTTCTGTTCATTCATCCACAAGAGCGTTAGTGAGGTCAGGCACCGATGTCGGGGTTCCAGTTCATCCCAGAGGTATTCAGTGTGGTTGGGGTCAGGGCTCTGTGCAGGACACTCGAGTTCTTCCACTCCAACGTTGGCAAACCATGTCTTCATGGAGCTCCAACATAGAGCAGACAAAGACATCCTATACAACTGTGTGCTTCCAACTTTGTGGGAAGTTTGGGGAAGGAACACATGTGGGCGTGATGGGCAGGTGTCCATAAACTTTTGGCCATATAGCGTCCCAATAGCCTACGTTTATATTATTTCAGTATAACCACTTGCAGCTTAGAAAACATATCATTTTAATTCATTTATTCTCAATAAGCGCTTTTGGGGGACCAGTCCATTGCAGTTAGTATTTTTGTCCAATGTGAAAAATAAATTATGAACACTAGGGCTGTCAACGTAACTGTCACTTGAATTTGTGATTTAGAAAAAAAAACTGTTATAACAAGCCGTTATTATAAACTTCCCTTGACTATTATCTTTAATTACAATTGAAGCTGTAACTCGTCAGCTTTTGCCGCGGTGACGTTTCTCTAATTGTAAAGTATTGCAGCTAAGTGGTTATTTGCCAGAAAACATCTGTCCTCATCTGTTTATTTCCTAATTACTTTATTCCTCTTATACCACAGCAAACTGCTGCCATACTTTACATCCGTTTTCAGTCAGTTACATTTTTAACATCCGGGCAACCAGTTAGTTCCTGTTATCACTTACATTACAGCAGCTATAAACTAAAAAAAAAAAATCTCTCCCCCACCATCTTCTCTTTCTTTCTTTCTTTCTTTTTCGTTTCATTCCACCATGGTTTCTGGCGTTCCCTCTGGAGAGCGTCTGTTTTCGAGAGTTAAGGCGTGCGGTGAGGCTTTCTAGGGAGCAGAAGTGGTAGGAATAGCCAGTTCACCCTCTAAACTCTCCTCAATGTGACTCAGTAAATCTCTGACCCATATTCCGCTGCTGGTCGTGTGAACACGAGCGCTCCTCGGCTGCTATTTTTAATGAGGAACCGTGAAACACGCTCTCAGTAGGGTAACCGGGTTTAAAAAAAGATGAGCGGCTAAGAAGCACGCCGGGGAAAGGTGTGATATAAACACAGAATTCTCTGAAGGCACAGGGCCTGACATGTCAAAAAATGTGGTTACTGATTTGCATAAAAAAAAAAAAAAAAGTGTTGAAACAGAACATTTAATCAAAGAACCGCCATATTACTCTGTACACAACAAGCTGCGTGAGATGCCTCCTTCTCTTCTTCTGCGGTTATGCAAATACGTGGAGGGAAAAAAAAAAAAAAAATTTAACTTCTTCCATTCCAGACCTTGAAATCTGACTTGACACTTTTTTTGCTAAATGGAACATTTCATCTCTAAGTCCTGACCTTCACTTCCGCATATGCGGCCTAATATGCAATTTATTCTTTCTCTGGTCTCCAGCTGAAATGAGAAATGAAACCTTGCGAAGCAAAAAAAAAAAACATCCAGAGAGCGCTGCAGCCTTTTGAGATCGGTGACACGATATCTCCTCGCTGGCTCTGCGGTTTTAGGCTTACGGATCGCTTACCAAAAAAAGGGACTGAAATTCCTGGAACAGGGATTTTCCTCCACAGAGAATTTGAAGGCCAGCTTTCTCGGATTGCATGCGGCCTCACGGCAAAACAATTTGTCCTGTTCGGTGGAATTGTGCAATTTGGACACAACACCGGCGCTTAGTTTCAAAGGAGCTTCTGAAGTTCAAAACAACTCGTGCGGATGATGATGACGCTTCACCCGGTGCACGATCCACCTCACGGCTCCATGAGCAGGCTTCCAGCATTCGTATTCGGCTTCTTTCTTGTTCAAAGTTTCCTGTGGATCTCTGAACTTAAGTACACGAGATGGCCCGGAGATATTCAGACACGGATACACAGACAATGGAGACAAAAAGTCAGCCGTTATCAAACGGGTAAATCCCCCTCGCTCTCCACCGGACCACTAGCTTTGCCTTATTTCAAGCCAGTAAGAAATCCTGCGGATGTGTCGGGCGCTCGTAACACGCCTGCTGCTTATCGGGCTGACATCACTTCCTGCGCTCCTTCCTAAAGGTCGAGATGCAAAACAAGGCATGTCCGCTATGGCCTAACTCTGAAGTGCTGGGGCACTTTGCCTGAATAAAACGTATCTGTCACTGAGGCCTAGAACAACAAAGTGCACTTAATAGATCAGAGAGCATCTGTTGTGATGATGGATGGAGAGCGGTGAAGAGTCCGGGCAAGATCCTTCTTGCCGCGTGCCATCGGGTTTCAGTGCAGCAGCAGTTTAACATCAAACCGATGTTTTTTTTCTCTCTCTGTGATCTGCACCCAGTGAATAAGTTGAAATGAAATCGTTTGAAGTTCTAGTTTAATGTATTTCACGTTTGATTCTGATTTCATTATTGGACGCTCCTACATATTAAGACTGTAGTCTTATCCCATAAGTGTCTACATGCACACCTTTCGACCAATCGGGTTCAAGTACTCAACCACGCTGTGGAATCAGGAGAGATATAAAACGGTGGGAATCTGCTTCCTGTCAAATGTTACACTCTAAAAATATGTTCATCTTTAGTTCCTGGGACTTGAGTATTGACTGAGAAGCTCTTGCTATGTAATTTGTAAAACGTTGAAGGTTTAATGCCCGGTGGTTCATAAAGATAGATGTTAACGCCCGTTTTTTAAAATCTTGTAGCCAATGTACAATTTACTTTATTAGTCGGTCCCTCCAGGATTTCGCGATCGCTGAAATTAACGCAAAATCGAGCAAACTCTTGGCCAGGACGTGTCATGTGACGTCATCGCGCCGCGCTTTCAGCCGAAGCCCTCTTCGATTCACGCCTGTCGAACATGAGTACAGCTAAAAGCTCTCATTTCTGCGAAAGACCACACAAAACTATTTTTGTTGCATCACACATTTTGAAGAAAAAAAAAAAAACAGAAGAAGGCAAGCATTTTTGGCCACAACAATCACGAACTCTCTGAATTCCTGTACAGACCGATTACATGTAGTTTGTTTCCTCGTAGGACGAGTCTTGTTAATGCCATTTAAAATTCTCCACACTGCAGCGCTGTGATAAAACAGAAACATGTGCACTTTAGTCATCAATAAATATCCCTGCTCCACTCTGGAACAAAGTTAACTCTGTGTGTGTGTGTGTGTGTGTGTGTGTGTGTGTGTGTGTGTGTGTTAACAGACATCGTCCTTGTTTTTTTTTCATTAACTCCAGTGTTATGAACTGAAATGTTACTAATCCTGTTCCTGGATCCTGCAGAGGGTCGCTGTGAGGATGTCGAGATCAGATCGGTATCAGGTACCAGTCGATACTTGGAGCTTCAACAGCGACGTCATGTTGAAAACGGAAGAAATTTGGATTAGTACGTATCTATTACCCAACAATACGATGCACATCTAATGGGATAATAATAAAAAAAAAAAACGTTTTTTTTTTCGTTCATTACACCCTTCCAAGTGAGATATTAATCCTCGACTATTGATTGTGCTCATGAGCTTCCAGCTGCAGGATCATTATCGGAGCCACGAAATGCATACGGTGCTCAATTACTCTGTGCTGATGCTAGATATTTTTCAAATGAAGAACTAAATTATGGTGCACACTACGCCATACAGAAATACTACTTCTTTAGTTAAGCTAAATGAGGACAAACTCCAGATTGTTGAGCTTTCCGTCTGCGTGTCGGTGCAAACGCATGACGGAGGATTTATTTTTTTTATATTGTCGACTGTCAATCATGGACCGTCAGCAGTAAGACGAAGAAAGAGAAAAAAACCCTGAAAAACTGCTTTGGAATGAAGATTTCAGTTCGTATGTGGGGGGGGGAAAGGTTTCACGTCGTTTCTCGGATAGAAAACACACGATTTGTGATTTAGATAAAGAAGCAAAGAGAATTTTTTATTTATTTTTTTTACCAGAATTTCCTTAATAAAATCCTTCTAAACTGATTATTATTAAAGAGAATAATCATTAGATTAGCTCAAGAGGTGAAAAATCAGTAACAAGTAACAGGATGTTACATGTTAAAGTTATTCCTCACGGGTTTGTTTTACGCTATATTATTGAAAAAAGGGCAAATAATACTATATACTATATGTTGCAGATTTAAACACCACAGTTTACACTGATTCATCGGCTATTCGTCGATCATACCACATCGCGTTTGAGTTCTCGAACCTGATTGGGCAGTAGGTGTGCATTTCTTCTGAATAACAGCGTGGGTAGTTCCGGCTTTAACGTGAACGACGGGTCAATATTAATGCGCTCGTTCTAATACGTTATTGTTCCTATAGTAACAGCTCATACGCAGGGATTTAAAAATGAACTGTTCATCAAAGTAATTCTATAAAGAAACATATTTCTATTAGAAAGTAATTCTATAAATAAAGCGTGTGTGTTGGGGGGGGGGGGGGGGGGTTGTTTGGGCGATGCGGCACAACACGAGTACAATCATTTCTGTCTGTCATGTGTTCAGCTGCGTTCACACCATGTCCGAGAGCTCCGACTTGTACCGCCTGACCGCTGCAACGTCATGCGGAAACAGCAGTAAAATGTAGTAATAATCCGTATAATTGACTACTATTAACGTCTTAATAATGCAAGATTAATCTGAAAAATAAACGAGAGACATACAATACGGTTTAATGTAGCTAGCACAGAGTCGGATAACCATCTGATGTCTAATGTCGCCTAGTTCCGAGTCCGAAGATGCGAACAGCTCCGAGTAGAAGGTCTGGGTTGTCATCTAGTAATTACGGTAGTTCTGACATGGCATGAACACAGCCTTATTCCTTACTTAATTCACGGGAATTATCTTCTATCTATGCACGTTTTTTTGCAGCCCTAAATAAAACATGCATGCTCTAGCTCCGCCCCCAAATCTAGCCTAATACATTTTAGAATGCAAATAGGTAAGAATTCGACCACATGATTTTCTCTCCAGATCAGACATACGCTGTCCTGCAAACCCCATCACACCGCAACATTCTGCTGAATTGCTGAAGTTATTTATAAACTGGTTTCTCTGCTCTGTAAACGTTGATTCAACGCTTTGTGATTTATGAGAAGCTTGTGAACCTAGCAGGCTTTAGATGAGTTGCAGGTTCCAAGAGCGCTGAGTGAAAACGGGTTCTGCCGCCAACGAGTGTTCACAGAGTGTCCACCATAACGAGATCGGGTTAGAGATGATCAGCGCGTGGCTAACAGCCGCCATTAGCTTCACCTTCACAGAACAATGAAACACACATCAATGTTAATCCTGGAGTGTAATCTACTGGAGGAGATTTAGTCCCGGTGGTCAAGTCGTTCACACGGACTCGTCGCTCGGCCTGACAGGAAGCTGCTGTGGTTGACGAAACGACGTTTTTCCATCTTCCTGCGGCGCTTGTGTCACCGTCAGTGCGTTCCCAGCGTGCCTCCTCCACGGAGTGCCGACACCTGCTTCTCCTTCATCTGCTCATTAACTAATGCGCATTTACACTTCCTGTGGTCTCCTCCGAGCTTCTCGGCTCCTGTAGACGTCAGAGCATTTCTCTGCTTTGTTTTTTCTTGTTGCTAAATACCTTCTGCGCCTGCATTATACCTGGCTGACCATGTCCATATGTTTGAGGCTACCATTTTACTAACATTCATTTGGTATGTAGCAAAACTGAGGCAAGGAGAGATTCGGTACATCCTTTATTTTATACAAAAAAAAAAAAAAAGCCTCTTTCCATCACTCTTTATCACGCCTTAATGGATACAAGTTTCCATTCAGGTTTTCATTTTGATACAGTACATACACATGCGAGTTACTGTTACCATGCCGAAGATTATTTTCCTATAACAGTGCGCCCCAAAGTGTTTTATTCCTCTTATAGTACAGCAATTCCATCCATCCATCCATTTTCTGTACCGCTCATCCTACACAGGGTCACGGGGAGCCTCTGGTTGTTTCAGTAGTGCCTATCCCTAATATATATATACAGCGTATGTATGATTGTGTATATATATATATATATATATATATATATATATTCAGCAAACAGCCTTCATCAGGAAAATCAGCATCATGATTTTATCACAGCCTTTTATGCTTCGTATCCATCAGCGGTAATATTTAGCTCCACCGTCTCCGAGATTAGTCTTCAGTAACATAAAGGCAACTTTATAACACGCCAATAACATAACGGCATCTCTTCTGTCACCTATCTCTGAGAAATTCAGCCACAGAAGCAGAGTCGCTCTGATATCATTAAGACGAAGAAATGAAGTATGCATTAACTTATACCAACTTTTTCAGAGCTCTTTCATTCTCTGTGTCTCAATAAACTGACTTGCTGTAACATTCCACTGTGCACTACGGTGACCATTCAGTTTTGTTACCAAGCTAAATAGAAGAACAAAAAAAAACTAAAAAAAAAAAAAACCCCTCCAAAAACCACCGACACAGGACGAGATCCCATGAGATGAGATATTGTGCTCAGAATGCCAGAGCCATTGTAGCTGTATGCAAAGTGCAGATCGGAAATTCACATCTCTCACACCGGGTAAGTGAGCGCTCCAGTGTGCTGCACAGGCTCGTGTTTTGGTTTGGTATATGAATTCCAGCGTAGAGGACGTCTGTGTCTTTGTTGTCTACTAAAACGTTTAGAATGTAGCACACAATGCTTGCGCGAGTCAGCGGGTTGTTGAACATTTCAGCTGCTCTCTCTCTCTCTCTCTCATAGTAGGCTTGGAATGATCGACGACGGTTTTCGAGAATCGCGGATCCATTCCAACTGTGGCTATCAAGTCGGGCGATTTAAACGTCTGCTGGTTTTAAGATCGAGAGAAATCAATCGTGTTGTACTGCGTTGTGTTTCCTTTTTTTTCACCTCTTTTTATATCCCACACAAACCTTAATAACCCGTCGTCTGACTGCAGAGCATCGAAACATCTTTCTCTGGTGTATCTCAGGCCCCGTTCGCACTTGTTTATTAACACGCGTCCTGGCTGATCTGATCGTAAGTGGTCGGTGCTGAGTGCAGGCGTGAGCGGGGTCAAATGCGTCTTGAGGACATACTGTGATCTGATCACTCAAACCGTTATGATTATCGGAGGTGGTGTGGGACGTGTATGGCCAAATCGCGGTTGTGGTGCGAACGTGAACGCGTCTCGATGAACAGCAATGATGGACCTCTGCTGCTAGGCTAATGGATGAACACGATGCTTTACGAGCACTCTACTACTGTCTTTGTCTTTTGAGAAGTAGCCTGCTTATATAGTGCTTCACTGAATTGAACTGAAAGCAGCTGCTTTACATAATTCCATTCGTCATCTCATCTCTCATTCGTTTAGGAGTTTCGCTAGCTGACCACGCGATTAAAATGATTGTGTACGTGAGGTAGGAGTCACGGAGTCACGTTTCTGCCTGGAAATAAGTGTAGACACCTTTCTCTTTCCAGCGGAAACGGTGTCTGAAATCCGACCACGCACGTTCGCAATGCTAGGTGTGAACACCTATGCGTCTCGGCTGATCCGATCACCCAGGATGCATGTTGACGCCAGGTGTGAACGGGGCCTTGGCTTCTCGTCTGGGAACGGAGATTTGAATTAAGAAAATGAAACGACGTTGTTCATCAGGGTGACGTCACTATACGGGAATTCAATGAGTATCACTACTGCTGTTCACCACAGAGCACGTGCTCACGTAGTTTATATCACTTTATTTTATTTTATTTTATTTTATTTTATTCACGGCTGCTAACTCGTTATCTTGAGGTTACGTCCCATCTCAGTATGGATGGAAGGCCAAAAACCTAGAGAAAAAGATGTGCTTTCAGATTTATCAGGATTAACATGGAGTTACACTTCTGGCTTTAGTTTTGTAGCATAGTTAACCTTGTTAACAAATAATTAATGAAAAAAAAAAAGTAATGTCTGTCCACGCCCGCTTCTTTCCTCCTGTCAAAGGCAAAGGCGTTACGATCGCCAATCTGCGATAGCTAATGGGAACGACAGGACGATGGCATATCGCACACGATCTCACAAGCTTACTGCCTAGTGTCTTTATTTCCGCTCGATATGTTTCACCGAGAGGTGACTGCGTGTACGAGTTATGCGCTGCACATTATTTTATTAATGTCATCACATACCTGTGTGTAGAGGATTTTACCGATACGGATAACCAAGTTGGGCAGTGCCTGACGATATCCGCTTGTACCATGAAAATGTACTGTACTTTTTTTTTTATACGAAATAAATATACAAATATTAATATATATTAACTATTAATAAATATTAAAGTAAATAATAGATATACATCCAAACTGAATCAAAAAAGTAACACTCCAAACAACAAATAAAAATAGAGATGTCCAAAATTAATTAAAAAAAAAAAAAACACTTTGAATAACACAACAAAATTTGTCAGCGACAGTTTTTATTTCGCCTCTAGAGGCTGCTCTCGTACTGTATAATAACAGCGGACCCTTCTCAGCCCGCTCCAGCGACGGACACAACTGGATTTCTGCAGATAACCGATAGTTCTAGCAATCGGTTATCTGAAAATATTTCTCATCTGTGCTACGAATAAACAACTGGATGTGTAATTTGCTTAAACCGGACACTGGGTCTAGTGATTGGTCCATGCCTGTATGAACTGAATCAGAATGGCTTCATTACTCTAGATGTGATAAAGGCATCAAACTAGTGAACTAACCTTCAGCGATCGGTTTAATCAATGTGATGTGCTGCTGGTGCTGAGCAGGGATCTTGGTATATATGGTTATGTATGGGTACGTATGAAAAACACTTCTCTTAAGCTTATATCAAGTCAACCAGTATGTTGTACTCACTCTCTCCTTTGCTAGACAGATCTATTCACCCTTTTATGCTCCAAATATCAGTATTTACCTCGGATCCCTATAATACTTTAACACGATTTTCTCTCTATATAAATCTTCCCTGTTGTTTGCATGAAAATATTTGAAACTACGTTGTGGTGACAGGGACCGTGCGTCCCTTCTGTCTCCGTTCACGTGACACTCATGGTGCACATGTAAAGCAGAAAGGTAAGACCCAAGCCACAGATAAAGCTGTTGAAATGCTGTGCAACTGTTGCTGGTGCCAAAAAAAAAAAAAAAACTCACTTCCACACGGTGTGCACCAATTTAAAGTAAAAAAAAAAAAAAAAAAAAACCCACAAAAACGCTGCTGTACGACTCGTAATCTTTCATCCCTCGGCGTATCTAGCGCAGATTTCTATCTTACAGCCTTGAGCTCATGCAGCCATCCAATTCACACACTTTCAGGTCTAATGTGAACTCTTTCAACTGGCTGGTTCGAAGTGTTTGGATAAATAAAGGCCACTGAAATGTGAGCTACGGAAGGTTTTGAGGATCTTGCCCCTGGTGAGATAGATGTTCGAGGATTGCAGGAGAAGTCGCCGTTAAACTGATTACGCTTTTATTGTCCCGCGATCGTCCCGAGCGGGGACTCGCACTGTCGTCCTCAGCCCTTTTATAACAGTCCCGCTGACAGGACGCGGTTCATTTCAAGCTCTGCAGTACCGGGCCAAAGAAAAGCGTCGAGGGACAAAAGGCAGCACATTCTGATTTCGAATAACCCCTCCGTCAGCAGTGGTCAGCCGAGGCTGTAAATAATTCACGCTGGCACCTCCATCTTGGACGACGACCTGCACGGTGTCATAGAAGTCTACTTCGTGAGGAGGATCAAAATACATGCAAGACAAGGTCAAGGTATCAATCAAAAAAAAACAAAAAAAAAAACAAACAAACCCCAAATAAACCTGCACACTGCTGAAAAAAACAACCAATATATATATATATATGGAGTGTTAACTTAAATTCCTGTTTATACTTAAATCGCTGAATAAACGATTTACTTTTTTTATTGCTTTAAATGTGCAAGTAATCGTCATCATTTCTTTCGTTTGACTTGTAGATTGCGGTCCCAAACAAAGCCGGCAGTGCTACGAGTCGTTAATAACGAGGCAATAATCTCGGAGAGCCTGAGAGTACGGCTCCAAATGGACATCTGATCTCGGGGGGGGAACATCCGTCCGAGCGGCATTAAAGAAACATGCAAGAGGGACACTAATTGCCTCTTTTCGCCGAGGAAACAAAACAAATGAAATGTTTTCACTGCGAGTTAAAGATTTGCTAACAGTTCAGTGGAAATCAAACGCTCTGGACATCATCACGCCTTTGAGTTTAATGGCGTTTGTGGTCAAGTGGTCAAGGTGAGACTGCAGGGACAAAATATGACTAATGGACCTTTTTTTAATATATATATATATATATATATATATATATATATATATATATATATATATATATATATATATATATATATATAAAAAGAGCACTGTATTCTGTGGCTCCTTCTCCTTGTTTCTGTCATGTCATGACCTCATGTGGAGCCCAGAGCGTTTCTGCTAATGCGAAAGGCTTACCAAAATTGCCTGTGTGCTCGCTGTGGCTTTTTGGGGATGAACGTGTGTGTTATCCTGAGTGGAAGGGAGAATGTTTGTTTTGGTCGGGATTTGCTGGAGAAGTGGCAGGATCTGCTTTACAAAGGAAAATTTCCTCATTGTGCCAAAACTATAATTACGGATGACGGCATGTCAAAGAAATGTAGTTATATGCTACCGGCAGAACACAACGTACGTGGACACTGTCAAACTCAGAAACGAGAAGAGGTACAGAATACGCACTCATTACTTATTACGCTGTTGTTGATTTGCTATGTGACAGTATTAATAGTCAGCTTTGGCAAAGACCTAATTTAAGAGTACTTTCAAACGTCATTAAAAATGCCAACAGCGTTACCGTGGCACATCTGGGAGATTCAGTAATTGCGATGCTTAAAAAGACACTATATGGCCAAAATTATGTGGACACCCGAGCATCACACCCGGATGTGTTCCTTCCCCAAACAAAATCGGAAGCACACAATTGTATAGGATGTCAATGTATGCTGTAGCATTACAATTTTCCCTTCACTGGAAATATCAGCCCCTCCAGGATTTCGCAATCGCAGAAATTAAGGCGAAATCAAGAAAACTCCGGAGGAGCTTGCAATTGTTCAAAATTACCGCAGATTTTCTGCAGTATTTTCTGTCGAACATGAGTACAGCTAAAAGGTCTCATTTACCATCAAACATCACTGCAAAAGACCACGCAAAACAATTTCATGCCAATTCAAGTAGTTTTCCGCAAAAAAAGCAAGTTTTGAAAAAAGTCACAGGAAAATCGGGCGTTTTTGGCTGCAACAATCACAAAAAAAAAAAAAAAAAAAAAAACCTCCTGAATGAACTAAGAAACCCAAACCAGTTCCATCATGACCCATGCCCACGTGCGCCATGTGGTGTGGAACATCCCTGACCTCAACCCTCAGTGAAAAGCTTTGGGATGAACTGGAAAACCAACATGATGAGGGAACACTTCTTCTACTTGCTTTCTTGGTTTTAACATACACTTTTATTTGAAGATCTATAAAATCTCAGGATAATGAGCCGTGCTGAACATTGGATAAACACTCGAGCTGAAGACAGACGCAAGGCCAAATGTGCTTTTTCTTGATAAGCTCTTAGACTTAGTAAAGATTTCAAACGTCTCTCCAGACTCAGCTTTTGTTCTCTTGTGTGTGTGTGTGTGTGTGTGTGTGTGTATATATATATATATATATATATATATATATATATATATATATATATATATATATATATACAGTATCTCACAAAAGTGAGTACACCCCTCACATTTTTGTAAATATTTTATTATATCTTTTCATGGGACAACACTGAAGAAATGACACTTTGCTCAGCTTGTATAACAGTGTAAATTTGCTGTCCCCTCAAAATAACTCAACACACAGCCATTAATGTCTAAACCGCTGGCAACAAAAGTGAGTACACCCCTAAGTGAAAATGTCCAAATTGGGCCCAAAGTGTCAATATTTTGTGTGGCCACCATTATTTTCCAGCACTGCCTTAACCCTGTTGGGCACGGAGTTCACCAGAGCTTCACAGGTTGCCACTGGAGTCCTCTTCCACTCCTCCATAACGACATCACAGAGTTGGTGAATGTTAGAGACCTTGCGCTCCTCCACCTTCCATTTGAGGATGCCCCACAGATGCTCAATAGGGTCTAGGTCTGGAGACATGCTTGGCCAGTCCATCACCTTTACCCTCAACTTCTTTAGCAAGGCAGTGGTCGTCTTGGAGGTGTGTTTGGGGTCGTTATCATGTTGGAATACTGCCCTGCGGCCCAGTTTCCGAAGGGAGGGGATCATGCTCTGCTTCAGTATGTCACAGTACATGTTGGCATTCATGGTTCCCTCAGTGAACTGTAGCTCCCCAGTGCCGGTAGCACTCATGCAGCCCCAGACCATGACACTCCCACCACCATGCTTGACTGTAGGCAAGACACACTTGTCTTTGTACTCCTCACCTGGTTGCCGCCACACACGCTTGACACCATCTGAACCAAATAAGTTTATCTTGGTGTCATCAGACCACAGGACATGGTTCCAGTAATTCATATCTTTAGTCTGCTTGTCTTCAGCAAACTGTTTGCGGGCTTTCTTGTGCATGATCTTTAGAAGAGGCTTCCTTCTGGGACGACAGCCATGCAGACCAATTTGATGCAGTGTGCGGCGTATGGTCTGAGCACTGACAGGCTGACCCCCCCACCCCTTCAACCTCTGCAGCAATGCTGGCAGCACTCATACGTCTATTCTGCAAAGCCAACCTCTGGATATGATGCTGAGCACGTGCACTCAACTTCTTTGGTCGACCATGGTGAGGCCTGTTCTGAGTGGAACCTGTCCTGTTAAACCGCTGTATGGTCTTGGCCACCGTGCTGCAGCTTAGTTTCAGGGTGTTGGCAATCTTCTTATAGCCTAGGCCATCTTTATGCAGAGCAACAATTCTTTTTTTCAGAACCTCAGAGAGTTCTTTGCCATGAGGTGCCATGTTGAACTTCCAGTGACCAGTATGAGAGAGTGTGAGAGCGATAACACCAAACTTAACACACCTGCTCCCCATTCACACCTGAGACCTTGTAACACTAACGAGTCACATGACACCGGGGAGGGAAAATGGCTAATTGGGCCCAATTTGGACATTTTCACTTAGGGGTGTACTCACTTTTGTTGCCAGCGGTTTAGACATTAATGGCTGTGTGTTGAGTTATTTTGAGGGGACAGCAAATTTACACTGTTATACAAGCTGTACACTCACTGCTTTACATTGTAGCAAAGTGTCATTTCGTCAGTGTTGTCCCATGAAAAGATATAATAAAATATTTACAAAAATGTGAGGAGTGTACTCACTTTTGTGAGATACTGTGTATATAAAACAATAACACGATTACTGAATTGTGGGTGGGAAAGCAGTGCCAAAATATTCGCATATACTTTACACTTATGTGAAATGGAGCGATTATAATTGGTGCTGAGTCAAACCACCAACGCTGGAGTTTGGTGTGTGAATAGCATAAACTTCACCGCACACTTTCGTTCTGACTAAAACACTTGGAGCGTGCTGGTGTGATTTAAAGCCATATCCTGCAACAGGATTGAGCAAGGGATGAGGCGTGCTTTGTATTTGCATGCTCAGCTAAACAGTCACCTGCAAAGGTCGAGCACATCTCTCGGCTGCGTGTTGGTAAATGTAAATCGTTACGAGAGGCGTGAGGTATGAATAATGTGTAATTAACCTTGCGCTAGCAGATGCCCAGCTTTGGCCCACTTGGCAATCGGGGACTCTAGCCATGCCAGAGCTCATGCGGTCGAGCCAATCGATGTGAAAAACCTCACCTGGATTACTCGTCTGGTGAACAGTGCACGTCTTTAATTCCTCAAACATGGGACTTGAGCCTGGGATGAGCCTCTAATAGCAATATTAGAAAATCTGCTCTGTTTTTCAGCAGTGGAACAATACAAAGACTCTATTCTACATGTTAAATATCACTACCTGCATTTAATTAACGGATACTACAGATACTCGCTGCAAATAAACCTTCCTTCTAATCTGCTCTGAAACTGTGAATGAGGTTATTATGGCAGAATATATATAATTTTTTTTTTATTTGTTACCAGATTCATCCGGTATCTGATTATGAAGCAGCTCACGTACTATGATGTACAATGCCGTGCAGGCGAAATGAATTGTGAAGGCCAAAATTGGATAATATGTCTGTACAGTATTTCAGGTTTTTTTGTGATTTTCTTCACTGAGTTCTTTTGTGATTGTTGCAGCCAAAAATGCTTGATTTTGCTGCAGCTTTTTTCAAAATTTTCCGATGCGACTTGCTGTGGAAAATGGCGAAATCGCAACTGTGTGAGATGGTTTTGCACGGCCTTTCACAGTGATGTTTGTTGGTAAATGAGACCTTTTAGCTGTACTCATGTTTGACGCACGTGAATCGAAGAGGGCTTTGACCGAATGTGCGGTTTGCTTCATTTTGTGTTCATTTCTGCGATCGCAGAATCCTGGAGGGACTGATCTAACAGACTGAGCAGAACAATTTCACCACAATAGACTAGTTCAATAAACACATGTGGCTCTGTTACAATAGATTGTAACGAGGATGCAAATTGTAACATGCAAGCCCGTTTACGTGGACTTTTCTGTGAAATATTCACGCTAAATCAGGTCCATTCACGGTATACACTAAACTGATAAATGAATGTGTTTCAATTGTTAGAAACAACCGCAACACTATTCGGTGACATCTTTGCTGCGTTAGAGTCACGCCTAGCTTGCAAAGCCTTCACAAAACATCCTCTTATACCTACTGTACACTGGGGCTCGGCGACATGACCAATCACGATTCCTGTCACGATATTTTTCACATTACTGAGGTTAGTATGGTATTGAGTTTATGAGCTGGTCGTCCCCCTAAGTATCTGCGATTGAAGACAGTATCACCTGTGGCTTTGGAAGGGTGTAGGCTGCAGCTACACTGATGGGAGGGTTAAAGAAGGGGGCGTTGCCTGATATACAGTATATACATAATGTGTATTATGTACTCGTTACGTCATTACAGGAGAAAAAATGACGGAAGCCGATATTCGGCTATAGCTTTTAACAAGCTGTAAATAAGCTTGAAATAAAATCCTATAGCAGCAAAGTATAGCAGCAGAGCTACTTCATGAATTCTTATATAGCAACAACATGTTTTATTTTCTTCATTTAACCGGCTGTTCGTGTTTTGAGAGCGAAGACATTTGTACGTATTTATCTTTTAGGCAGGACGGACAAGGGAAGCTCAGATGCGTCAGAGAAAGATGTTTTGATGCTTGAAAAGGAAACACATTATGAGATACAACACAATTTATTTTTGTCGATCTTAAAGCTGCAGACATTTCAATCGTCCGACCTGTTAGTCATCACTTTCGGGCTATTTCCAATACTATCGTCAGTCGTCCCCAAGCTTATACGGTATTTGGTGGTCATTTATTTTCCAAAGCGCCTTGCATGATAAAAGGTTGATTAAAGGACATTTACAATTACTTCCAGCCGGTCAGAGAAGGAGGTAGCTTATTTTTGGTCGTGGGAAATACGAATATAAGAGGCCGAACCCTGTGTTTTGGGCTGTAATGTCAAATGTACACAAACGAATATGTTTAGGTTCGTTAATGTATGTTTTCATGTGTTTAACTCCTGTCTGCCGTGAGACGTTTTTCTCTAGAGGTACCACCTACCTGGTGCCTCAGTTCCACTTCGTTGTACGGAAATGGCGATTTGTTCGACTTTTTAGACTTCCTACATGAGTTTAAAACCAGCTTTCCGTATTAAATAATAAGACGGCGTGTGAGTTTTGTTTTTCATTTTAAAGTTTTGCTGCTGCTGGCTCCTTCTTGCTTGCACACGAACCACTAGCGTTGATCCACAGTACCGCAGCAACTATAGAAAAGATCGATACGTTTTTTTTTTTAAATAACTTAATAATAAATAGTACAGAGACGACACTAAACACGCAGCCCGTTAACTGTGACGTGATCAACGAGGGAAGAACAATTTACAAAAATAAGAGCAAAAACAACCGTCCTTGTTTCTCAAACTGTGAATATTTAGCAGTACATGGCATCTAAGTATTTTGATATATAATAATCACGCGATCACCGAAGTCGCTGTTTATCCAATATCTTGGTTGAATAATGTTATAACAGTGTACTGATAGCTGTGTTCACCCAAAAATAAGTACTTTATTCACTGTAATGTTTATCGATGTGACGCAACACATTGTTCATAGTAAGAGTACGCCGCCAATTCTTTCATACTCTCGCAATAAGCTATGTGCAACGGGAAAATACCGCTGATGAAGGTAGTGTGAACGTGCCACGCACTGTACCACCCGGTCGCAGCCTTCATCGTTTACGTGTCAGATTTAAAGTTATGGTACAGGGAAATTCTCTCGCGTGACCAGCCTCGTGAGGCAACACTTTCACATTTGTTATGAACTGGTGATGAAAAGATATGCCCACGACATGATAATATGCACCTTCGTTTTTTCACATTTAAATCGTAAATGGTCTCTGTAAGAGGAGGAGGAGGAGGAGGAGGAAGAGGAGGTTCAGTGTACGACTGTAAATCTTTGTAAATGCCCAAGTTAGCACATATGTCCTTTTTTATCCTAACCGCCATCATTTAACTGTTTCAGGCTCGTGAATAGCAGCATTCAGGGTTAAATAAGATTCCACTGAACGTCGGGCTGTAAATTAATACGACGCTCCTGCCTCGCGCTCCACAGTGTTCCCGGGATGGGCTCCGGATCCATCGTGACCCTGATCAGGATAAAGATGAGGGGAAGAATGAACTAATGAACCGTCCTCAGGAACACGATCATGAGGTGGACAGCACACATTCCCCTTCAGCAAAGAAGAATACACTGCTTCATCACACACACACACACATACACACACACACACCCTCTTCAGTAACAGAGGCTTATGAAACACAGAGTGGCTCGATTTTTATCTGTTCATATGCAAACATGAGCTTTGCTCCAGTTGGTATGATCAAATGATCCTCCTCGTCCTTTTTTGACGTCGGTTGTGTTTATCAGCAGAGGCGGATTACACGTACACGTAAAATCGTCCGAACATCCGTTGAAGATGTGTTTAAACATGATTTACAGCTTTGCAGATCTGGGGTCTGCAACAGCACGAGCACCGAATTCACAGCCATTCCTTGCTGGAAGTGTGTGCGTGGGCATGTTTTAATATCTCTGTGAGGACCAGATGTCCCCACGTCTGGCAGCGGGTCCCCATGAGGAAAACTGCCAGCGCAGATTTCATTTAATAAACTAAAAGAGACGAGTTAACGAGTTTAAGGTTGATGTCTAGGTTTAGGTGTAGCGACAGTGTGTATTCGGTGTCAATGGAAGGTCCTGACAAGGATAGTATCTGTGTGTGTGTGTGTGTGTGTGTGTGTGTATGTGTGATCTCATCCTGTGCACAACATAATCTCCTAGGGTATTGTGTTCAAATCAAGTTTTCACTCAGAGTCAAAGAGTAATGCTTGAACCCACCTGAGGAGCAGGAGATGAGGAACACGCCGAAGGCCAGTTTTGTCGCAGAACCCATTTTATATAGATTTCTATATAGCTGGTCCTTTAAAAACCAAGTAGATCCTTCCTTCAGAATCCGACAGGCCTCCAGTGATGTCCCTGTTCGCTCTCTTTCTTTACCAGTGATCAATCGCTTTAAAACACATCCATGCTGATGGGAAAGGGGTGGGGAATAAATATCCCAAGAATTATAAGAAGTTCACAATAAAAAACGATCGATCCACTGGATCCGGAGAGATTACTCGATCAAAATCGTTTCTGCTTCAAAAATTTTAATAAATAAATAAATAAATAAAATGATCAGAAAGAGAGACAGAAATCATATAAGGGAGAAAAAAAAAGCTAACACAATAGTAGATTATTTCTGTGTGGTATTAATGCTGATAAGACGGACCACGCGATTTGTTGACTACAAATCCCATACTGGATCAGCTTACTGATCAAAACTAATCAACAACAGATCACAATGTGATCCACTTGATGAGGCAAACTGTCACAGCTCACAGCTCAATCTGATCGCTTCTCTCTGGGCCAGTTTTCCATAACGAACGATTAATAACTACAGAACTAGTCGCGTCCATGGTTTCTTTCAAATGTTTGTGTACATACATATATAGATATAAGATTATTTACAAAAACACACCTCCAAAATGTACACAGAAAAACTCACTTATTGGAAAGTCGTGAACCTTATTCTCATTCACACGCTGTTAAACGAACACTGAGGTAGATAAATATAAGCGTCGGCGATTAAAATACGGATAACTGAATATACTGAATAGCTAGAATAAGAAAATTTAAATGTTGATAAAAAAAAAGAGAGAGAAAGAAAAGAAATAGCTAACGACGCTAACGAGCTGTATTCACATTCCGCGCGAGCTCTTTTTCTCTCTTTCTATCTCTCTCTCTCTCTCTCTCTCTTCGTTCCGGCTCAACAGAATAACGCTTTATATATATATATATATATATATATATATATATATGTTTATATGTATATATATCACAAATGATACCAGTTTTTAAAAATATTTTTCTCGTTTTCTCTTTGAGAAAAAAAAAATCGTTAAAATGTCGACGCGGAGAAATCTCAACGGCTCGACCGTGTCCGCTTGCCCGAATCGGATCCTTCAGCGACGGTTAGCATGTCCAGCTATCCGAGTGGGGAAAAAACAACCAGCCTTCTTTAAAAAAAAAAAAAAAAAAAAAAAAAAAAAAAAAAAGTGTATATATTTATATATATATATTCCTCTTGTTTAAAATGATACGTGTCTCGAGTTCGGATAAATCAGCGTGTCTTTCTCCAGCGTCTCTTCCTCTCTCTGTCTGTCTGTCTGTCTCTCTCTCTCTCTGTCTCTCTCTCTCTGTCTCCAGTGAAGTGGTTCACACTGTAGGCATTACTGTATATTCAAGATGGCAGCCCGGGCGGGCGGATTGTTTGTGTTTTTTTTTTTTTTTTTCTCCCCTGCCCTTCACTTTCCCCTCCCATTGTGTGTACATGGAGCGTACAGGAATGATTGACGTGACTCCTGGCGAATCATAGAGCGCGAACTAATAACCGAAGCGAATCGTATTCCTGAGAGATCACTTAAGCCCGCCCCCCGTGTTGTACTGAGGAGGAGCCGAGTGCTCACTCCTCTCCTCTCATTCTCTGGGAGAGCACAGATTAAGGAGGCGAAACCTCACTGAGATCCTGATACTTTCCTTTAATGTGTGTGCTGTATTAGCTACATATCGGTAAACTACACCATAAAAAGGGCTTAAATATAATATTATTACATTGTTATATTACATATCGGATTCTTAAAAGCACAAAAATATGAATACTGTTAGTAATTGCTAGCAAGCATAAGTAGGGGTTCTCAAACTTTTTTGTAGCTATGGACCTGTTTAACTGTAAAATAAATTCTAAATTTCACTTATCAACATAATCCATTCGCTCATTATTGAAATATGTACCATCTAACAACAGAACACAGCTCTAATTCCATCCATCTGTGAATTTTCCATACCGCTTATCCTACTGCACAGGCTTGCGGGGAGCCTGGAGCCTATCCCAGAGAACTTGGGGCACATTGTGGGGGGACATCCTGGACGGGGTGCCAACCCATCACAGGGCACAATCGCACCCACACTCACACAACCATTACGGACAATTTGGAAATGCCAGTCAGCCTACACCGCATGTCTTTGGTCTAGGGGAGGAAACCCCTGAAACATAGGGAGAACATGCAAACTACACAGGGCAGTGGCGGAACCCCCAACCCTAGAGGTGCAAGGCAAACGTGCCCTCCACAGTGCAGTGGATCCGGAGACTATCTCACTGGGTGTATTTTGGGAATACACCCTGGATTGGATGTCAGCCCATCGAATGGCACACACGTTCATTCACACATAGCCGATCCACCTGTCGGTATGTTTTTGGGAGGTGGAAGGAAACCAGGGAACCTAGAGGAAACCCACAGGCAGAACATGAAAAACACAAACAGTAATTCGAGCTCAGGATCAAACCCAGGATCGTGGAGCTCTGAGGTGGCAACACTATTAGGCCACCCCCCAATCAACTGTGGCAAGTCAAATAGGCTAATAACTGTAAGAACACATCATTTAAACAACTTTTTCAATGGTGAGTTGTGATTTCTACCCAGTACCAGTAAAATTTAAAAAATGGACTTAAGGACCCCTGGGGTTCCCACTTTGAGACTGGTGTAAAGTACCCAAAGGTTGGCCACACTATAGACTGATAAATCTAAAGGCTACCCCAAAGTCGGCCACCAAATTACAGTAGCTCTAGCTTTTGGTGCTGGTCAGGCATGTTCACTGTTTCTAGGCTCAATTCCAATGACATTTCCTTGTTCAGACAGGTTTGAGTGCACTAGATATTCTCCACTATGACTCAAAAATGGCAAAATTCTCAAAATAATACACTATACAGTGAGTTGAGTGTGGTTTCAGATGTACTCCAAGGCTGGATTAAACTACTGATCTACCAGACAGACCACTTTCATTCTTAGTCTCAGTCTTTAGTAGACATTTCAAGTAATTTGTCATACTTTTCAGTTTGTATGGTTTCATCCAGGTTGCCTTGCATTGTGAATCCTAATTTAGATGTTTGTGACAGTAGGGTAGTTTAAATATATATATATATATATTATATATATATGTATGTATATTATTCGCATACCATGTTTCTAAACAATGTCTTATTACTAATGCCTGTATGTGTCATAATATTTATACTTGGGTAATTAATGCGCACAAGGCGCATGATGAACAGTGGCCATTATGCAACGTTATTCAACTGTAATGGGGTTTTTTTTAAATCATTTTCCTCCAGAATTAGTCACAGTCAGTTTCAATAATACCTCATTTAACAACATTTTATCTCACTACACGAAGCATCTCAATATACTCACTAATAGCTGCTCTAATGTCATCCTAAATATTGAAATTAAGTGGTTGTTAATCTGTTTTTGATTTTATTTCATTTTATTTTATTTTAGTAATCATAAATCAAACCATTGTGTCCAAAATCTATTATGATTGTGCTCTCCTGCATGTGTGTGTGTGTGTGTGTGTGTGTGTGTGAGCGCTGATCTACAAATACACATAATCCCCTCTGTTTCAAGCCTCATTACACCAAGTGTTTTCACTGCTGCAAAAAATGCATTAGTCCTGTGCTCTAAGCTCATCCATTTTCTCGGGTAACGAGTGAGCAGAGGCCTTTTAAATGTGTGCTGGGTGGAACACTTTTAAGCATAACGCCTTCGTGAGATGTGACTGTCAACCTGAACGGGTGCCGACTTTCACAATATCCCTACTAAGCTACTATGAAGGTCGAATGCTGATGGGCACTGATATCGTCCCATCACGTCCCATCACGTCCCATCACGTTCTCTCCCACTCTTGAGATATAAATCCGTAAATATCGCAGTGGAAAGCAACTTGTTTTTTTCCTTTCACTTTTTTTCCCCCACTCTGTCTCTCTTGCTTTCTTCTCTCCAGTAAAACCTCAGCGAATTTTAACCAATATTATTAGCTCAGTGTCAATATGTATTCCAAGAGCCACCTTTTATTCTCTAATCCTTACAAATGAACAGTTAATGCTATTCACTATTGACTGCAAGAAACCATTAGGATGAAAAATATTTCGCAGATGTTGGCAGGGATTTGACACACTGACATCATGATGTATTTAGGCTATGTCCTTGTACTGCTTTCATTCTTCCCTTATTAGATCGACATGACATGGCAAGTTTGTCTTATCTGAAGGATTGTAGTGTCCGTAAAATATATTCTGATTTAGATTTAGAGACAATATGTTTTCTCTTTGTGGAGGATTTTGTTCTGTTTATCTATAGGGTGTAATTAAGCTTTCAGCGAGATGTAATTTGTTCTGAAATAAGAAGGTAATATATGCACAGAGTTCATGCTGGAGGCATGTCATGTTTCTGCGCTATGGAATTCCCCTGAATGAAGGTTGCGCTGCTTATTTGCAAATTGTAACGAGTTTTTTTTTTTTGTTTTTTTTTTTTAAATAATGTTTCAAGCTTGGGAAATGCTCAGGGTTGAGGCCTACACGCTTCACATACACTGTTCTCCAAAAACAATGCACACTTGATCATTTATGTTTACACTGAAAGCTCGGTTTGGTTTTCAAACACAGGAAACCAGACCCCTGGTCCACTTGAAAATGGTGGCCAGGGCAATTTGAGGGTACTCGGTATGAAGGTGATCTAATACCCAGGATGGATGTCCACTATGTGTTTGGTTCAACTCGTCACGTTATTAGATGTAGTTTTGATAAAGCATTTCAAGGGGCACATTGTTTGTTAATATACAGTATGCATTTAATATTATCTTTCAGAATTTTCCAGTATTTTCAGTTGGCTAACAAAGTGATGAGTCACTTATCTTCAGAAAGCATATTATCCTGGTCATGGTCATTCTGGAGCCTATCCCAAACACACTGGGCCCAAGGCAGGAATACACCATGAACGGGACACACATATACTTACACTCATTCACATACAGTATGAATGTAGAGATGCTAATCCATCATTTGGCATGGTTTTGGAAGGTGGGATGAAATTGGAGAACATGAGGCAGTGGTAGCTGAGTGGTTAAGATGTTGGGCTACTGATCGGAAGGTTATGAGTTCAAAACCGCCAAGCTGCCACTGTTGGGCCCTTGAGTAAGGCTCTTAACTGTTCAGATGTATAAATGAGATAAATGTAAGTCACTCTGGATAAGGGCGTTTGCCAAATGCCATAAATGTAAATGAGAAATCCTGGAGCTGTGAGGCACCATTGCTCTCTGCTGTGCCACCATGTTGAACTATTGTGTCATGTTAGGAGAGTGTGGGTTTATTGCTGACATAATAATAAGACTGGACTGAAGCTACTACAATGAACTCTTTGTGGAGTGAAGACCATGCATTTTTATCACTGTTTGAACACTGGTAAACTAAAGGAACTTTAATAAAAACATGTCACATTTTGGTTGATGTAATTAACTGTAGTCATATATATATATATATATATATATATATATATATATATATATATATATATATATATATGTAGGCTTTTACAGTAGGACAGGCAGAGAATTTTGTTAATTGCTAAATTCTTTAAAACACTCTTTTTTTTCTTGAGGACACTGCATTCTGCTCATTTTTCACATTCTCACTCTGAACTAGATGACTTTTTAATGTTTAGAACATGCCAGAACCTATCTCACCAAATGTCTAATAGGCCTGAACTAAGCACGTGCCTCTTTCATGTGCTCAATTAACACATCCCATAATGCCGTGTTCACCAACGAACTATTCGCCAGGTGCAAAAATCCAAGAAACCCAGTAACGGCGAATGATTAAATATTTAAGTGGATATTCTCTGTTGTCAGACTAAATAGCTTAAGTATTCTTTCAAGGACGAGATCTGTTTGGAAGGCAAGGCGGTTACGGAGATGAGGTCAACGACAACATGACCCTCGTCTGAAAATTGAGCCCTTGGCTCCTAAGCACCTATCTTTCTGCCTCTTCCAGTTCACAGAGCCTAGAGCCAGCAAATCGCATTATGCGCTGCTCTCTTCAAGCATATTAAAGCTTAGCCTTTGGCACGTAGTAGGAAAACCTTCATCCATACTATAAAGCACCATAATTGATCTCTTTAATTCTTGATTTGATTGGTTTCATTAGATAAGTCTCATTACCTTTTTAATCGCATGGCCATCCGGGTTAATGATAAGGAAACTTTCTCTGAAATTAGAAATGAAGAGAAATGTAGGACATTATGTCCTGCTCTGGGGTTTCTTTTATAAGGTGAATTAATCCATACAATAGACTTTAGATCATTATCAGTCATTGTCATTATCAGCTCATGTCCCTTCTTTCCGTTATAATGCGCACGTCCCAAAAATGGATGCATCCATACATTTGTGGTAAATGTGTGCATCTGGAAACAATTGCAAAGAGAGCATCAGTCTTTTTTTTTTTGAAAGCAGAGGTGCTAAAACCCACAATAAAAAGTAGATTAATCCTACTTTACTGACTCTTTTGGGTGCAGTGTCTAGTGTGAGATAGCAACCACTGTCACGGTAGGTCTTAATGCATGCATCCACCCAAACACACAAAAAAACATATATGCAAACTATCTGTCGCACACATACAAAACAAACGTTGCTTTCTTTGCCTTTTTTGACACACCCAGACATTGTGCCAACATTACTGATGAGATGTTCTACATCAGACAGAAGGAGCAGTTGAGCCCCAACATATATATATATATATATATATATATATATATATATATATATATATATATATATATATATATATATATATATATATATATACATATGTGTGTGTGTGTGTGTGTGTGTGTGTGTGTGTGTGTGTGTGTGTATATATATATATATATATATATATATATATATATATATATATATATACACATACATACATACATACATATATATATATATATATATATATATATATATATATATATATATATATATATACATACATACATACATACATACATACATACATATATATATATATATATATATATATATATATATATATATATGTTCAACAAATGTTCATCTCCATAAAGTCCTCATTTGCATACAGTCATACATTTTAAATTCTGATAAAACTAATAGCCTCTTTTGAGTGACCAAAGATTTGACAGATATAATCAATTGATTTGTTCACTTTTGCTTTCTAGATGTTGCAGTTGTATGGCAGTGTGCTCGGCACCCCATTTACTGCCATATAGTTGTTGTTATTGCACCTAGTGGTCATAAATGCAAACTGCAACACGTTGTAATAGAGGCCCGTTGAGGTAAGAACCACGCTGCCTCATGCTCGCTCTCTAAGAACATTTCCAGTGAAGGAGGAGCGGACAGGACAGTTAGTAAAGAACTCGCCTGGGTTGCGGTTCTTACATCACATCGGGCTGGTTTAAAAGATCTTGTTTTATATCAAATTATTAAAACAATGATTAGATTTAATAAAGTGTAGACAGTTGATCTATGATGTACAGAACCATTTCTATTGTAAGATACAGTGGTGCTTGAAAGTTTTTAGAATTTTCTATATTTCTGCATAAATATGACCTAAAACATCATCAGTAGACAAAGAGAACCCAGTTAAACAAATGAGAAAAAATATTATACTGGTCATTTATTTATTGAGGAAAATGATCCAGTATTACATATCTGGGAGTGGCAAAAGTATGTGAACATCTAGGATTAGCAGTTAATTTGAAGGTGAAATTAGAGTCAGGTGTTTTCAATCAATGGCATGACAATCAGGTGTGAGTGAGTACCCTGTTTTATTTAAAGAACAGGGATCTATTAGAGTCTGATCTTCACAACACATGTTTGTGGAAGTGTGTCATGACACGAACAAAGGATATTTCTGAGGATCTCAGAAAAATAGTTGTTGATGCTCATCAGTCATCGTTATGCAGAAATATAGAAAATTCTAAACGGTTAACAAACTTTCAAGCACCACTGTATATTGCAAAGATTGGGAGAGGGAAATGGGGATTATGGAATGGATAATGTCCATATGTTAGAAATGTGTGCATGCCACAGTGACCATCCCTGCTGAAAAAAAAACCCAACAGAAACCCTCGTAGAATTTGAAATGGTTTTAATGCTTAAAATGGGAATTGTATTGGTTTTACTGGAAACTGTATTGGTCCCTTCGGGCCTCTCCTGGTAATTTGTTGCCTTCTATTGGTGGCATGTTATGTCTAGTGGATACCATTATGGATCAATTATGGTAATGGTTGTAATGGTTAGCTGATGGTTTGTAATGGTATTTGTAGCAGAAACTGTTAGAATTTCTGTGACGGTTTCTATTTTTTTTTTCCCAGCAGAGATGTTTTTCCCCTCAAGCAAAGAAAAATAAAATCCAGTGCCGGGGTATTTGGGCTAGTTTCAGGTATTTTGTGTGGTTTTTGAGATGTAGTAGGTTTTTCTGAAACATGTCAACTTTATTTAGTGCTAGTCGTTCTTCTATGTTTGTCTCACACACTGACAATGGTGAAGCTCAAAACGAGCTGGATGCTGGATGACTGTATGTTGCCAGCCCTATTCCACAGCTCACTGTTTACATACATTTGCTAATCAGAATTTCTATTTAATGTTAATTAGGTGTTGAATTGTGACGTATAAGATCTATAAATGAACCAATGAACAGCATGTTTTGTAGGGGGGTGTATATTTATTCACAGCGAGCTTGCTGATCGATCACATATGACGCATATGATTAGTTACTTCTAATGACAGGAGTCATGGATGTCAAAAGCAACAGTGAAATGTTTATGTCATTAACAATTTCTACTTCTTTCATCATGATAATTTGCATGAAATGTTTCAGAAATTGTTTCCGTGACTGGACACAAGACAGTGGATATATATATTTTTTGCTAAACAATCTTGTCTCGCATTCAATAATTTAGTTGTTTAACCTTCATCTATCCAGGTCACACATGGCTCGCTTATTTCCTGATTCACCATTTTGGTGTGCATGTAGGAGAAACAGCAAGGCTGTTTAATTTTACAAGTCACTAAGGGCGTATGTGCCATTTCATCCTCTTTAATATGCAAGTTCCTCTTTAAAAACCTTGTCACTAAGTGCCATGTTCAGAGGCATAACAAGTCGAGGAAGGAAACCTAAACCATGAGCTCCTCTAGTATTCACTCAACATTTGATCAAGCCAGAAATCATCCAGTTCTTCCCTGCATCACATGAAATATTTAATATACATATTTACATAAATATGTAAAAAAAAATAGAAAATCATAATATACAGTATACTACAGTTTGTTGTTAGGTCGTGATAATAAGTATGACAAACAAAAAGGCACAAAATCAATTTTGACATTATTGGACCTTTTGAGCTTTGGACTAGAAGATGCAGTATTTTGTATATTGATATTAATCTTAAATATTTATTTTTGCTTCTTCCTCTTTTTTTAATTTTTTTTTTAAATTTGATATAAACAACTCCACTGAATACATGGCCTCCTCCAGCCTCAGAAGCACTTTGCTTGCACAGCTGATGGACTTTGGTCTGAAACAATTTGTTACCCTGGAAACTTTGTGTATTATCTCTCTTTTGAATATTTGTACAAAGGGATTGTGAAAAACCTAAACACTCCATTATATTTTTAGATTTGTATGTATGCTAATTAGTCTGAGTAATTATCTTACCTTGCAGCTAAATGCAAAATCAATTAAGGAAAACTGCAGACAGACAGTCTTTTTTAGGTGGCTGACAAGACTCCTGATTTGCTCTTTATTCGCAGTACGTACATACAAGCCAAAGTCCATTTTGTCCCAGTCGTTGTGCAAAACAGAACCGCGGGGAGTTTCCTCCCTGGGTTAAAGTGTTACATGAATCCTGGACAATAATTAAACAGTAATGAACACAATATACAGGGACCACGAGCAATAGATGCATAATACACAACACAAGGTAATACACTGGTAATTTGGATAGAGATTGAACTTGGACTGGCACATGGGTGTCAGACTCCAGGTTTGAAAGACCAGAACACTCAAACAACAAAGTTTAGCATTCTACTTTATTGAACACAACAGACAGTCATCACTTGATTATAGTCACAGAGGTTTCAGGTGAATAGGGATTACGTGAGTGACACAGGAAGAACAGACATGTGCCTACTGAGCTCTAATCTCTGTAATATTACTCTTCATGTGGACATATGTTATACAGGGGGAAAAAAACACGAAAGAAAAAAGTGGGTGAGTGGGAGTCTGTGGGCGTCTGAGAAGAAAAGTGTGTTTGTTTGATAGATAAGAAGGCAGTGAGCATACTGTGAATGCAGACGGTTTGCAGTATAATTTGCAGGAATTGTGTACATTACTCTCTCTCTCGCTGTCTCTCTCTCTCTCTCTCGCTCTCTCTGTGTGTTTTGAATAATAAAAGTATTATATATAAAAGTAAAATACACTCTTAGGCAAAAAAAATCTCAACCTAGAACCCTTAAGGGGTTTCTGACTGAATCCTTAAGGGTACCGTGTTGAACCACATGTCATATGATTTCCTCATTCGCATCGTGGTACCATGGTGATAAAAACACCACATGCTTTTTGTTTTGGCTTCTTTTATTTTTGCTCAGGTCACACTGCTGTCTTTCCATTGGTGCATTTCCCCTCATTATGTGCACCTGTTTCTTATTACCTAATTAGTCTTTCTTATTTCTAATTAGTTTGCGTATTTCTTCCATGCTGCTTTTTTGTATTGTTGCAAAGTCTTGAGTACGTTTTAGCATGTATTTAGTATCTCAGTCTTTTGAATCTTTGCCCTGAGCTTGTTTCCTCTATGCTTATTAATGGATTATCCAGAGCTAACTCTAACCACTACGATAATAATACGGTATAATGTTACTGATTGTTGGAAAAGCCCTTAATAAAGCTCACACCGAGCGTTCTGCCTCCGATAACAAAGACTCCAAGTAGAAATCCCTTTTGAAACCAACAACCCCTTCATTATCCAAAAGACCCTTCAAAGGACCCTGCTGGGGTTTTTTTTATGTGCACATATGCTTGTTTGCCAGATTGTACATATACTTATAGTAGTTCATCTGTTGCTATGTCACTGTCTGGTACTGGAAAGGGTCCATCATAGTACCACTACTGACCTTGGGATATTTAGAAATCCCAGCAGAACACCTACTAAAATGGCATAGCAGTGTCACTGGCATCATAATGCAAAGAATAATCCACCACCCAAACATCTGGTCAGTGGTGGTCAGTAGATGGTCTACGGCCAGTAATTGTATATTGAAAAAGTAGTTGTACCTGATACAAGGGTATACCTGATAGAAGAGATAGTAAATCTTCGTAAACTAGGTGTAGTTAATACTCTGTAAACTGAGTATAAATGCAGTATAAGTGCACGTGTCTTCACGTAACTCTTAAAATACCACCTCTTAAAAAATCCTCTGAAACCTTATCACCCCAAGGTTGATTACTTCCTAATTGCTGTCTCATTTTCCAAGTACCACTGACTTTATATTTCTGCAGAATGGCCTGAGGCTGGTGCTTTACTATGAACTTTTGAGAAGCAGAGAGGTCTTAATAATTAGATTCACTTCCCTATATGGAATGCTACAGGGTCAGGGTCTGGTGCACAAGGAGGGAAAGCAAATTTTAAAAGACGTCTTCTGTGGTGTAAAAGCAGCCTTTGAATAGGTAGGGTATGGGGTGAGTGTGTGAGAACCGCCTTTCAGTCACACCACATACTATGTTTTTAAGGGTTTTGTTGGAAGACGGAGCTCAAACTATGGTGACTAAAGATCAGACAAAAGTATGTACTGTCCCACATCCTCTCTAAGCCTTTCATACTAGCTATATCTGCTTTAATGGCCTGCTAACTGCAGGTTGCACTGTTCCATTGGCCGAGCTACTCACCCACAGCTGAAAACAAAAAGCTAGGAAGCCTGTGCCAAATAGAGCAGCAGCCAAAGGCCTGGAGCCCGGCAGGGGACAGAGGTGGTGGTGCCACAGTGATAAATTTCTCACAGCATGGCCATGTCTGTCACCAAACACCCTGCTCCAGTGACCATCTTCACTTTATTGTTCTTCTGATGGATAGTAGAACAGCAGCATGACTCCATACAACTGTCCAATAATGTTTCCCAATCCAGTACCCAGGGACACTCAGATGATACCCAGATGATATCCAGAGAAATATTCACTTAGGACCATTGAAACAATGATATTCAGCTGCTTGAATCTTCAGGGTCTTTCCATAATCTTGTTCCTACACTCTTAGAAAAAGGTTAAATCTGGAACATTTGAGGTTTAGCCTATAACTGATTGTTTCCTTTAAGGGTTCCAGCCTTTCTGATAGAGAAACAACTACACTTATAACCCTTAAAGAACCTTTGAAGCAGGTAGCATTGACACCTCATGGCTCCAGGGTCCTTGGTTTGAACCTGTGCTTGGGTTACTGTCTTTGTGGATGTTTCCTCTGAGTTTTCTCCCATCTCTCAAAAAACACAGTGGTGCATTGGCTACCCTAAATTGGGTTATTGACACAACAAGTAAGATTATTAGCTAACATGTATAGCCTACATCCCATAATACACATCACTTTTTGATTTGACATGCTACATAATAATCTTCATACTAGCTATATAGGAACAGTCTATACAGTGCTGTGAAAAAGTATTTGGTTTCTTCTGTTTTTGTGTATATCTCATTCTAAATAGTTTTAGATCTTCAAAAAAAAAAAAAAACCCAAAACAAACATAAAACAAAGGCAACCTGAGTAAACACACAATACAGTTTTTATTAATTTATTTATTTTTACTGATGCAAAAATAAATTTAAAAAAAGATTCAGCACCTATTACCAATGTGAAAAACTCATTGCCCCCTTAAATTTAAAATCTGGTTGTGCCACCTTTAGCAGCAATAACTGCAACCAAACGCTTCCGATTACAGGAGATCAGTCTTTCACTTACTTCTAGGACTAGGACTTACTCCTAGGCTTTGGATCATTGTCTTGCTCCATAATCCAGTTGCACTTGAGCTTCAACTTACAGACTGAAGACCAGACATTCTCCTTTAGGATTTTCTGCTGGAGAGCAGAATTCATGTTTCCCTCAATTACTGCAAGTTGCCTAGGCCCTGAAGCAGCAAAGCATCCCCACACCATCACACTGCCTCCACCACCATGCTTGACCGTAGGTATGATGTTTGTCAAGTAACAGAGGAGATGAATGCAAGGGCAGATTAAGGTTTTAATGAGGATGAAAATAAACACAAAAGAAACTAAGGACACGTGGCAAAAAACAAACATGAAACAATAAACCGGCGATACGAGAGCATAACGTGAAAACATGAGACAATCAAAGCAAGACAACCAGTGCAGTGTAAACTGTGACTATATATACACCCACAAGTGCTTGTTAACATAAATGTGAATCAGGTGCAGATGGTCATGTGACAGTGATGTAGTGGCTGCTGGAGACTGTAGTTCAGAGTTCTCTCCGGCATATTCATGACAATGTTCTTTTTGTGGAATTCTGTGTTTGGTTTACACCAGATGTAACGGAACCCCTGTCTTCCAAACAGTTCCACTTTTGATTCATCAATCCACAGAACATTCTCCCAAAAGGTTTGAGGATCATCAACGTGTGTTTTGGCAAAATTCAGACGAGCCTTAATGTTCTTCTGGGTTAGCAGTGGTTTTCACCTCGCCACTCTTCCATGGATGCCATTTTTGCCTTTGTTTTATCTTAGATTTTGTTTTAATTTCTGAAATAGTATACACAAAAACAGAAGAAATCAGGATAGGGGCAAATACTTTTTCACAGCACTGTATGCATAGTGTCTACATAGCTATATATAATAATAGTAATGTAGTAAGTGTCTTCATACACATTTTGTGAGGATAAGGTGAAACCATGGTTATACGTTTTTCTTCCATTTTTGTGTGTGAAACAGTAAATGGGAACTTACAGTCATGTGAAAAAATAAGTACACCCCATGGAAATTGTTGGCTTTTTTGACATATTTGGACAAGCAAACATTTGATCATTTTTGAAACAGTGCCTATTAATGAAGTTGATATACTTGAACAAAACCACAAGGAGAATTAGCTTTTTCAATAATTTATTCAACAGAAATATCAATAGGTATACTTCTGTGGAAAAAGTAAGTACACCCTTGGCCTCAGAAGCTAGTATTGCCCCCTTTAGCAGAAATAACTTCTTGTAGGCGTTTTGCATAATTGTCCACCAGGCTTGCTGGAATTTTTGACCACTCTTCCATGCAATATTCTTTCAGTTACAATATTTTTCAGGGTTTTCTTGCATGTACTGCCTGTTTCAAATCCCCCCACAAAATTTCAATGGGATTCAGATCCAGGCTTTGACTAGGCCATTTCATAACCCTCCATTTCTTCTTCTTGAGCCATTCCTTGGTGGATTTGCTAGTGTGCTTAGGATCATTATCCTGTTGAAAAGTCCACTTTCGGTTCAATGGACAGATGGCCTCACATTATCTTCAAGCACTCTTTGATATGTTGCAGAATTCATAGTTGAATCAATGAATGCAAGCTGTCCAGTCCCTGAGGCAGCGAAGCAACCCCGAACCATAACATTTCCACTACCATGTTGATATGAGGTGCTTCTCCTGAAAAGATGTCGTTGGTCTGCGCCAAACATGTCTGCTGTTACTGTGGCCAAACAACTCTATCTTTGATTCGTCTGTCCAGAGTACATTATTCCCAAAGGCCTGGTCTTTGCCTATATGCTCATTGGCAAACTGTAGTCTTGCAAAGGCATTTTCCTGGCACGCCTCCCATGCAGGTCAAATTCGTGCAATCTCTTTCTGATTGTAGAAGCATGCACTTTGACACCAACAGTTGTAAGACTTACTTGCAGATCCTGTGATGAAATTTTGGGGTTCTTGGAGACTTCTTTTTACATCAGATGGCCTGCTCTTGGGCTGAATTTGCTGGGACGGCCAGTCCTGGACAAATTTGCAGGCATTTGAAATCTGTGCCATTTGTAGATGATTTTCCTTACAGTGGAACGATGTATTTCACATAATTTGGAAATCTTTTTAAATCCCTTGCCAGACTCATAGTCATCCACAACCTTTTTTCTGAAGGCCTTACAGAACTAGATCTTGGCATGATGACACCACACACCTCAATAACAAAGGGAACACCAGACACTAGATATGAGAGGGGTATATAAATAATGCAGTTTCTAATCACTGGCACCCAATCTTGAACACCTGATTCTAATTTTATGGATTTAAAGGTGTGATAAATGTAGGGGTGTACATACTTTTTTTCCCATGTGACTGATCAGTTTTTTGTTCATTTAAATTGTGAAAATTACTACAAAAATTTAATTTTATGTGCCATTTGATAGAGTGTATCAACTTTATTAATAGGCACTGTTTCAAAGAGGATCAAATGTTTGCTTGTCCAAATCTGTCAGACAAAACAACAATTTCCATGGGTTGTACTTGTTTTTTCACATGACTGTATGTGATTGGGGAACTGAAAAACAATAGGATTGGTCTGGGAAATCATTTGGGCCAGTTTTTTGGATTTGTCGATTAACTGTGTTATACCTAATGTGTGGAATTGAGAAAATCTTAATTGGGATGTTGCCCGTTGCGATGTTGCTTTCGTGCTTGCCACTGTCCTAGAAATCATGGTTCCGTGCTTTGAACATACTGTAAATCCCTGTGGCAATATCACTTCCGTTCCTTTTCCTCCATGCCACATTGAACATTCGTCACTAGAAAACATTCTTTGCCACTTTGTATAGAGACTGATGTTTCCATGACATCACAAGCAGCACAGAAAAAAACCCACACACTGATTTAGTCAGCTTGACGTTTGAGGACCTCCATGCTATCCTGTGCCCTTTAAGGCTAGCAGATAACCCCCTGCTGTAGTGTCATCCCACGCTTCCCTGCACTGGCAGGGAGTCTCCAGCTCTGTTTATTTCACCCGCCAGTCTCCTGACACAAAGTGCTGGCTGATTTGATCGTTACACCTTCATGCCTGGAGAGCTGGAGGCAACAACATTAGGCTGTCAGGATGGAAGCATGAGATCTCTCCACTGTACCTGAGCTAGGAAGGTTTCTGAATCCAAAGGTATCTGAATGGAGAAAGCACATCACGTGGTTTGTGTAAGGCAATGGAACAGAATGTGGTTTGACTGGCTTCTGAAGCAGAGGTTGTTATTGAAACAGAATGAAATGTTGAGATCTAGGTTGACTGCTAGAGTTAAGACTTTGGCCACATGGGGCATGGGATGATGCATGTCTTCTGAAGTTTCACTGGAAATGACAATCACACCCACTTGAGAAAATGTTAAAATGTTGATGACTCTCAGTGATTGTGATATTATTATAACATTATACCTTCCTCACCTTCCTTTGAGATTGAAACTAATTCCATATATGGGTCCATTGCTAGTCATTCAACCAAACATGCTTTATACATTGTCGTTTAACCTAACTACAGTGTTAATCTGCGTTTCTAAAATTTCCTGTTCTTTTGCTAACTGTTAATGGTCTTAAAATGTACAGCTGAGGTGAATTTCTTTTCAAATATGTTGTGAAAAATCCACTACAATTTCTGTTCTCTCTACCATCAGCATTAAAGAAACAGGGATGAATAATGGTAAACCAAGTTGTCTGCAATTTCCTAATAAATAATAAAGAATGGTGAGATAAATCGACTTTGACAGATTTGGCTTCACAGCATCATTCGGTCCTCTGAAAAAAACAAACAAAGGTTAGGAGTACTTGAGTAGATCACACCAAAGCAAACTCTTTTGTTTACTCGTTAGCTTTTACATTTCTTTCTGGCCTCCCCATTTCCTACTAGTCCTTCTGCCCTTTCCTTTATAATTTGATCCTTCCTTGCTTTGAGTGAAACTCCCTGTTGTTACTTCCCCCACTTTTCCTGCTCCAGTGAAACACGCTAGCAGAACCAAAGCGCTAGTGTTTCTGCGTGGGCACACGGCTAATGGCCTCTCTCCAGCAATTAAAAAGCCACTTCATTTCATCTCTCTCTTTCATTGTTATCAGTGATAACTCTTTAATGCAGCCATTCAGTGCACCCTCTCTCAGGACATGGCAATTTCCACATGGCTGGAAAATGACCGTCTTACAAACGCGTTCTATGTCCGTCCTACGGGTTTTTTAATGCTGGTCTCCAATGGCAATACTCATCTGTCATGTCATCGGAGAGAATAATCAGATAGCCGTAATAGCTTTATGTGCTGAGTGGGGGGTGAAATTGCACTTCAGTGCACTTTTTATTCCTGCTGCTATCTCAATAGGCCACTTTGCAGTTTTGTGACAATGGACGAACAAGAGAGGATAATGGATAATGAATGTCAATTCACTGCTTGAAAAATGTCTTTACTGCACTGTTCAACATGTCCATAACTTGTACAGTGTTCAGCAGTCATTTCTGAATGTTTTTAACTCTGTCAATCCAAATGCAGGAACTTTGGAAGCAGCCACAGTTCTTCAGAACCTTCCGCTGTACCGTATTACTCACATTATCCCTCTTAAGCAGATATTTTTCTTCTATTTACTCTTTTAAGGGCATTAAAAATCATAGAGGAATATGATGATGATTATGATGATGATAATGCTGCTGATGATGCTGATGATGAATGAGATCCTTTGATAGTCTGCAGTCTTAATGTTAACTTTACATTTACGCACTGTAAATATCATTAAATCCTCTCGTTTATATTTCACACTAAACAAAATACAGCGAAGCATTATTGGCAAGAGTTTTCAAACTTGCACAGCATAAACATACTGCAGCTCCCAGCTCTGCTTGCCAATGTTAACCAAACTGCCAAGAATCAGTTTATCGCTTCCTCAAAAAAAAAAAAAAAAAAAAAAAAAAAAAAAAAAAAAAAAAAAAAAAGAGACACCTCACCCACACACCAGTAGTGCTGTCTTAGAATGCACTTCCTCTTTGGAAACATTACATCACTCATGGACCCATGGGAAATGGGAAAATAAATGCAGGAGGTTCTGATATACTCTATATGAGTCGCTATGTTACAGAATAATCTGTCTTTGACATAAACAAAGTAATTTTGCATAAATAAAAACCCTGCCACGGTTTTAGCAGTTAGACCTCCGTTTCCTGTAATCTGATTATAGTGTGTGCATGTGTACTTCTGCATGGAATGCCTATTAGCATATAAGCTATGAAAGAGGCTATAACACTGAATTATGAAATGTGAGCTTTCAGTGTGTTCAAGCTTGCCATGAAGGAAGTTTTTAACCTACTGTCTATTGAGGGAAGCTTTATGTGGACAACTCGTCAGAAAGAGGCTGTGTAACAAGAACTACTTTCCCATTCTAAAATACTCCAGGGATTATTGCTGATCCAGGCTACGGCTTTGGGAGGGGAAAGGTCTCAGTGAAACACTCTGCCAGAGTGAAAATGAAAATTTTCGGAAGCTTAATTGATGCTAACTGCCACGCGATGCTGTACCAAGGACCAAAGAGGACTTTGTTCATACTGCAGTTGTTTTTTTTTAGTGAACACTCCACTTACATAAAAGCCCGACAACGCCCTTTTATGTAGGGTATTTTTTTTAATGACTTGAAAGAATCTGTCCTATTATAGTCGACAAAATGATCATATTCTAAAGAAGGCTTAACTCCACACCAGAGCGACGAATGTCAACATCGTCATTCATGCCATGATATAATTATCGACTTAGGAAACTATTTCAAGCAATTTAACCATCCTGCCTGTCTACATAGCTCAACTGTAAGCAGATTATCTCGTGATGTGTTTAAATATCATGTCCACCCGTACTGATGCGCAACTTGTGAGCCTTGTGATCTGCTGTCCTCCAGTTGATTATAGATTACTCAAAAAAGCTGACCGATGCTTTTATAGAATACATCTGCAGACTATAAACTTTTTATACCGTTCGAGTCATGTCTTGCCTTATACACGTTGGCAATTAAATCATTAATTTGTGTGGAAAATAAAAGACCTGTAGGGTTCGTTGAGTATTAGTGTATCTTTCCCTTGACTAATCTTCCAGCTAAAACAATCAAAATGTTAAATGAGAAACAAGCTGAACTGTGTAGCATCTAAAACCAAATCAGCAATGTACATGTTTAACATTAATAGTGACTGAAATTATGATGTGACTTTGTGCATAAATTATTCATAGGCTTATAGGCCACATACATAGACATTTATGACCATCCAGTCATGACACGTTTTGCAGTCAACTATGCATACACTCTTGAATATCTATTTGGTTTATAACCTAGTAAAAGTATTATGAAGTTTTTAAGTACTTAATGTCAAAATATTGTCCAAAGGATTATTAAAAAACACCAATTTTATGTCTTCCAAAAGCTGGTGCAGGTGCATCTGTATTATAAATCATAAAAAAAAAAAAAAAAGATGGTGCTATAGCAAAAATCATGATGGTTCGGGACAAAAAAGAGGAACAACAACTGCAGGTTGAACCACAGAAAAGAGGAACAGAAATTGTAAGTTCAACCACACTAACCAGAAAAGATAGTCAATTAAACAAGATGGCCATGTAAAAAATTCCTCAAAACTCAAAACCATCCGTGAATGATTTTTACAAAACTAATCAAAATAGATCTGCCATCTGGATGAACGCAGTGTAGCTTAATGTTATGTTGGGGAAAAAAAATGTGTCTCAGAGGAGTGAAATAAAGTGCTAAGCCTATATTCTACTTCCTTTTCTTCCATCTGGACGAGTTCATGTTTTCGTCCCACATGACCTGTTCCCAACTGTTATACACACTTGTCTGTCTTGCAGCGTGGTCCAAATTACTACAAGAAACCTGGGAAGGAAATGAAGGTAAATAACATTAACTAAATGGTTTCAATAATATATTCATTTTCATACTGTAACTTGTTCTTGTTCTGGGTTCCTCAGTGGTTCTTTCGATAGTTCTGCACCTCCTGAAAGTCTTTTAAATGGAGCCCTCTTTGTGTTATTTCCTGATGGAGGAAACAACACATAGAAACTTTCCCTCAGAGAGACTAACTAAAGAGCTATACGGTTCTAGATTAAACCGTATCGCTTCTAAAGGTCTCAACTGGCTTCCTCGACCAAAAACATGATGGAAATGGACTTGTGTGGAGGAGTTGTTTGCCGTGTCTTGTACATGGCAGCTTTGGTGAACATAATTGGTCAGTACAAACAAGTTGTGAACTAGTTGATTTGTTCCAGATACCACATAGCTAAAGTCACCACTCTCAACCCTCAACTTATTTAATGGTCTCATGTCCATATCAGGGGTCATGATGGCTTAGTAGTTAGAATGGTTGCCTCACACCTCTGTGGTTGGAGTTTCGAATCTCGCCTCCACCTTGTGTGCATGGACTTTGCATGTTCTCCCCGTACTTCAGGGGTTTCCTCTGGTTAATCGGGTTTCCTCTGGTTAATCGGGTTTCCTCCCCAGTCCAAAGATACATGATGCAGGTTGATTGGCATTTCCAAATTGTCTGTAGTGTGTGAATGTGAGTGCGATTGTGCCCTGCGATGGGTTGACACCCTGTCCAGGGTGTCCCCCGCCTTATGCCCCGAGATCCCTGGGATAGGCTCCAGGTTCCCCCACGACCCAATGTAGGATAGGCGGTATGGAAAATGGATGGATGGATGTCCATACCACTGGCCTTCTTGATTTTCCTTTCCTTTTATGTTTTATATTTAGAAATATGGAACAAAACATCGGACATCTGTGTTCTATCATTCGTTTTATGTTTTCCAACAACTCTTTCTTGGCAGTCGTCTTCCTGTAGTCGTGGAAATTGCCACCTGCAATATTAGATCACTCTCCAGAGATGGCTAAACCGAACCTGCAGAAGGTATGAAAGCGTATAAGGTGTTTTTGTCTTTGCACAAACCCTCGCATATTTGGTTTCCGCATTGGTCAACAAAGAAAACTGATAATAAAAATGTGAAACACACCAGCTCTTCCCACATTGGGTTAATTTTACCCTATCAGCAAGCTTCCATGCACAAACTCTTTGCTGTTAACGAATCCTGACAGGCTCCCTTGATTTGTCTCTCAAGCATAGCCAGCATCTGATTCTCTTTAATCCTGACTCATCGATCAACCACCACTTTCGTCTTGATAAAAGAGCCATTTCTGAAGTCCCTGCTTCTTTCTCTCTACCCCCTCCTTACTCTCTTGCAGCTTGTTGAACATTAGATCAATCTGCAACAGGGCCGTTTTGTCAGAAGTATGACAGCAGGCATGATTAGATCTAAATCGAATGGAGCATACCACAGCACTCCCCTGTGAAGTCCGGTGCCAAGCAGAATGGATCAATTTGACTGCGTTCCAAAGATGTTCTTCGGTTACGGCTTGTCTCTTCTTGGTTCAACGATGTGTTAAAGCTGGCCTTTTTATTACCCAGACCCCCCCCCCCCCACGTTTTCTCTGATGGTGTGGTCAGTTACCACATACTTGTACAGTGACACATCCACAAGTGCAAAGACTTTGGCAGAAACGATCTCTCAAAAATAAACGAGGATGAACTAGACAGCAGGATTTCAAACCAGATGTTGGGACTGATAGCTTTAAGCTCATGTTATAAAGCAAACCAATTACTTCTAATTAATCTATGTAATATAATATACCACTATGATGAAAGTTTTGGGTGCATTTGATGGAGTTCCAACACTATGGAATAATCAAAACCACTCAACTGTCAGTTATATAGCAAAACTCTCTGATTTGATTAGGCAAAGTTGAATGGATTCTGTCGAAATGGATATTCAATACGGTTGCAGATCCAGGCGATGCTCTTGCTTTAAAATTGAACGTCTGAATACTGTGTTGCCTTGAAAATAAGCGGGGGGAAAAAGGCTAGAATTTTAATTGCTTATCTGCCTGGTAGTTAGTTTTAGATAATGAGTTGCAAGTTCTGAATAATGTGCTTTGCCAAGGGACATGAATGCAAAGTTCACAGCCAAGAATGAAAATTTCAGGCGTCAAATTAATCAGTGTTGCATTTTGTTTCACAGCAAGGGAACAAATGTTTTGATAAGCTGGTCAGAACACAATGAAAGACTGCCATACTGTTGTGACTGTAAAAGTAGTGTTGCTAGGAGAAATTTGTTTATTGTTTGAAATAATTTTTCAGTTTCATATTGACAGCTATGCCATGAACACAAGAGAAAGCTTTAGTTGTCAATTGCTTTTAAGAACATAGTCTTTTTTTTTTTTTTTTTTTAAAACCTTAAATGTCTAATTCTGCTGTCATAGCTACACTTTGCCTTTAATCTATTAATCTTATTAAGAAGCAGGAACATGTTTTGTCAAGCCAGCAGTTCTCTCATCTCCTGTAAAATAACACACAGTGGAGCAGATCAAGTGGAGCAGATCATAGCCTGCAGTATCGACAGCCAAGATCAAGACCTTACAATCTCTGCAGCGTTTTATCCTGCATGCTGACAACTCAGTCCGTCGCATGCAAACATCCTTGCCCCAGCAGGCCTTTTCTTTTCTTTTTTTTTTTTTCATGCCTGTCCCTATTTCTTTTCTTTTTACGAGGGACCCCTATCAGATTCTGCTAGTGCCCTGAGATCAAACGTAGCCGCTCTGGAGACAAGGTGACGTCTGCAAATTGTCGGGTGATAAGATCATGATCAGAAATGCAAATGAAACCTGAAACAAGACGAGAGCCTGGGGTTCAGTGAGCAAGTCCACCTTGAAATCTCATGTACCATGTATTTTGAGATCTACTGTACAGTAGGTCTCAAAATACAGCATGGAGAAGAGCCAGTAAATGCTTAAGCAAGACTAATGCTAAATCTTGTTTCCGTTGGATAGTTTCAAAGGGAAATTCAAAGAAAACACAGTACAGCAGTGAAACGCTGTTTAGATTTTCATGGTCCTTTGTCTTGTCATACAAAAGCTTATTAAAGCTTGTTAATTGTTTTGCAGTCTTAGAAACTCTTTCCATTATATTAAAATCTATTCGTATTCCTTCCTCGAATGCTCCTTGTTACCAAGGATACAGTATTTCTTCACACCTCGAGCACCCCCCTTTTTGTCTCAATATCTCTCCAAGATCAGCCCCTCTGAGCCACACCGAGGCTAATCTTCACAAAAACCATTCAAAAGAGTCAGCTGTTGTTGTGGCTGTTGTTGGAGGGAACTTCATGGCTACAGCTGCCACCGAAGCTGCGATGTAGCCCCTGTGATGAACTGGCTGCTTTATTTCTTATCGACAGGAAGCCTTTTCAGGCCACAAGGTTGAGAATCACACTGTTAAAGCCGTGCCAGGTCTCTAGCGTGCACCCGACTCACTGCACCAAGCCACTAATCTACAGGCTGTGTGCTAACCAGCCCCGGCTTTCTTTGCAATCTCTTAGCCGTCCCTCGCTGTGCCTTTGTCCCAAGTTGTTGTGCTGGCGTCCAAAATCTAAAGATGTAAACAAAAGCCTGCTTTTTCACAAGTGGTGCGATGGCCAGTCATTATGCATGTGTGTTGAATTTGCGTTTTAAATGTCGGGGCACGTTTCATTGTGGCTGCCTCGTGCTGGAGAACCCTGGGAATGAAGGAAACTTGGCACAGTCTTCTTTTATATCCATTTTATGGTGGATGTCATGAGCGGCACCATCTGAAGAAGCAGCAAGGAATGAAATATGATCGCGTGCAACACCAGTACACAGAATGACTCCTAACAAATGACCATGACCGCTTTTAGGATTCTGGGGCTGTTTTTTTTTTTTTTTTTTTTTTTTTTTTTTTGGCCCTTCTTCTTCATATTGAAGTTGCTGTCTTGGTGTGCACAAGCTGAAGGCAGAGCAGATGGAGCTATTGCTTGTGAATCAGTATTCCCAGGCGTGTTCTCTGCAAGAGTAAAAAGGGAATACTGTATATCAGTGTGAGGTCAGGACAGGAACCAAGAGGAAGTAAAGTGTGGGAGTGAAAGAAAAAAAAAATGGAGAATTTTTTATACAATGCATTTTGGTGTCTTGGGTTTAGAAAAAACGCTGAAAAATAGACCAACCACAAATGCTTTTTTTTTTTTTTTTTTTGTTAAACTCCTACTTAGCTGTTGAACTTTGGAGTCTAAAATGCCTTACATTTAATATGCTTGATTTAAGTCAAGAATAAATTTGCAATTATTAAGCTACTGTACACTCACCTGCCACTTTAATAGGAACACCTGTACCCATGCATTTATCCAATTATCCAATCAGCCAATCATGTAGCAGCAGCGCAATGCATAAACTCACGCAGATACAGGACAAGAGCTTCCGTTAATGTTTACCAGGCAATGTTTTTCTGAGCTTGTGCTCACAGTAGCCTCAGATTTCTGTTCTTGTGCATTCTGAGATACTTTTCTGCTCAACACGGTTGCAAAGAGTGGTTATTGTAGCATTCCTGTCAGCTTGAACCAGTCTGGCCAGTCTTTTTTGACCTCTCTCATCAACAAGGTGTTTCCGCCACCAGAACCTTTTTGGCTTTCGCACCAGTCTATTTAACCTCTAAAGACTTTTGTGCATGAAAGCAGCTCATCTGGCACCAACAACAAATTACTGAGAATATATCATAAATGTGAATGTATCATAAATGTTTGCATTTTCTCACCATTTAACCTTGGCAAATACTTAAAGGACCGGTTAATAATAATAAAATAAATAATAAATGCAGTTTGATTGAATAGTTTGAGACTCTGAATCAAGAATGCAATGTGAAAGCATCGCTACTGCCTTTCAGAAGAAAAACACAATACACTTACATTTTCGTTTATTTTCAGTTTTTCTGTGCCTCAGCCAACTCCATCTGTGACCTCTTCTTATAAAAGCAGAGATTTTCTGCTTGCACTTTCCAGCTCCTGCACACTGTGCACTTACTTCATAAATGCATTATCACCTTCATACATCTTTACAATCTTGCAACGCACATTGTGAGAGTTCGCTGCACTGGGTTATTAAGTGCAATCCTATATCCATGTCTCTAAGGCAATGCTAATAGGATTAACCGAGACGCTGTTCTCTTAATGTGGGGGAGGTCGGCTTATGTTCACATTCTTTCATGATGGGGTTGCAGTGTGGCATTATGGGAGAAGATTAGCATAGTTCACTGAAGGCGTATTTCAGGTAGAATGGGTCATATTTGCACAGATCAATCACTCAGCTTTATTTGTTTACAGTGAGAAGACAAGTCTTAGCCTGGTTGCTTGCTGAAAAATAAGCACAAACAGCAGAGGAAAACGCTATTGATAAATTATAAACAGATTAGCTTGATGGGTGCTGCAACATTAGCGGTGCCAGATGTTGCCTTGTGAAAGCTTGAGACAAATTGTACACAACAGCTTGAGTATGCTCTGCAGGTCATATTAATTTTAGTATGTGTAGCCCGATGTTGTCCATGTGGATGGTTTGCAAAGTCCACGCAATCTACAGCACCACGCATGAATGTAATTATACTGCTTGGTGCTGTAGATTATGGGGGAAAACCTCTCCCAGTGCAGCCCATTGTTGGCTGGTTGTAATTAAGAAGCAATTTATGCAGAGATAACATTAATTAGGTGATTAGCTGATAATTTGCGTGTTGTTTCCAGATTTTTTTTTTAAACTGCAGTAGAAGCACTTCCTCCCTTGAGGCTGAGGGGTTTTATGATCAAGTCAGAGTCTGGGCACCTCACTTGCGTCCTTATCACAACACCCAGATGAATGCGACCTTGATGGCAAAGGAAAAGTTCACCTACCTGGCTTTGAATATTAGGGTGCAGGGCGCTGGTGCTGCATGTTTATTACTATAATTATGTTCGCCCTTCCAGTTATTATGATTGTGCAAGTACGTGTACAGGCCTTCCTGCTATTTCAGTGTATTTCAACTTGCTACATAAATTGGTGAACGATGACTCAACCTTTAATCAACCTAGATTATTATAGTAATAATCTTTATAATAATAATAATAACAATTATAATGATAATAATGATAATCTTTATAATAATAAGCTTTATATTGATTTGAAATCTTGAAATGCTTTACAGACAAAAGATTACAATGCCAAAATAAGGTTCACTATAAAACATTAAAAAAAAAAAATCTACATCACAAATGAATTAAGTGCAAATATACAGTATGAGAATTACTGTGAAAATGTTTTAAAAACTTTACTAAGCAAATTAATTCCCAAGACAAGTGTACTTTTACACTGTTTAACTCTTTTTACTCTGAGTTTAGGGGTAACGTCAGAAATCGTCTTCCACCGGATAAGCTGTGAGTAATCCTCAGGATTAACAGCAAGCTCGTCTAAACTGAACAAAGTGCTTGGGCTATACTGCTTAAGGAGATCAGCAAGATACACCAAATCTAAACCATTCAGAGTTTGTAGTCAATGTGGAACTTAATAGGCAGTCAGTGCACTAAATGAGACAAGACTAATATGCTTCTTTCTTTCCCTCATAAGGAGAAAGGCTGCTGCATTCAGAACTAGATTAAAAAAAAATGTCAACCTTTTTGTTTTATTTTGCTTTAATGCCAACGTCATATACAGTGGGGGAAAAAAGTATTTGATCCCCTGCTGATTTTGTACGTTTGCCCACTGACAAAGAAATGATCAGTCTATAATTTTAATGGTAGGTGTATTTTAACAGTGAGAGACAGAATAACAACAAAAAAATCCAGAAAAACGCATTTCAAAAAAGTTATAAATTGATTTGCATTTTAATGAGGGAAATAAGTATTTGACCCCTTCGACTTAGTACTTGGTGGAAAAACGCTTGTTGGCAATCACAGAGATCAGATGTTTCTTGTAGTTGGCCACCAGGTTTGCACACATCTCAGGAGGGATTTTGTCCCACTCCTCTTTGCAGATCCTCTCCAAGTCATTACGGTCATTTTCAATGCCCTGGCTGAGGGAAGGAGGTTCTCACCCAAGATTTGACGGTACATGTCCCCGTCCATCGTCCCTTTGATGCGGTGCAGTTGAACTGTCCCCTTAGCAGAAAAACACCCCCAAAGCATAATGTTCCCACCTCCATATTTGACGGTGGGATTGTGTTATGACTTCTGGTCATAGGCAGCATTCCTCCTCCTCCAAACACGGCGAGTTGAGTTGATGCCAAAGAGATCTGACCACACCTGACCACAACACTTTCACCCAGTTCTCCTCTGAATCATTCAGGCAAACTTCAGACGGGCCTGTACATGTGCTTTCTTGAGCAGGGGGAGCTTGTGGGCGCTGCAGGATTTCAGTCCTTCACGGCGTAGTGCGTTACCAATTGTTTTCTTGGTGACTATGGTCCCAACTGCCTTGAGATCATTAACAAGATCCTCCCGTGTAGTTCTGGGCTGATTCCTCACTGTTCTCATGATCACTGAAACTCCACGAGGTGAGATCTTGCATGGAGCCCCAGACCGAGGGAGACTGACAGTTTCTTCCATTTGCGAATAATCACACCAACTGTTGTCACCTTCTCACCAAGCTGCTTGGCGATGGTCTTGTAGCCCATTCCAGCCTTGTGTAGGTCTACAATCTTGTCCCTGACATCCTTGGACAGCTCTTTGGTCTTGGCCATGGTGGAGAGTTTGGAATCTGATTGATTGATTGCTTCTGTGGACAGGTGTCTTTTTACAGGTAACAAACTGAGATTAGGAGCACTCCCTTTAAGAGAGTGCTCCTAATCTCAGCTCATTACCTGTATAAAAGACACCTGGGAGCCAGAAATCTTGCTGATTGATAGGGGATCAAATACTTATTTCCCTCATTAAAATGCAAATCAATTTATAACTTTTTTGAAATGCGTTTTTCTGGATTTTTTTTTTTTGTTATTCTGTCTCTCACTGTTAAAATACACCTACCATTAAAATTATAGACTGATCATTTCTTTGTCAGTGGGCAAACGTACAAAATCAGCAGGGGATCAAATACTTTTTCCCCCCACTGTAGGTAGGGGGGAACGTTGTTCCCCCTAAGGCGAACGTTGTTCGCTAAGCTGCTGTGCGATATGAGATAAAATTGTTTAAAATGTGCTTGCTGCCTAAATCAAGGATTTCTCCATACAGTTGGCATATGAATAGATGTTGATTGCTAGGCAATATGTGCAGTCATGATGGTTACTGTTTTGCTAACAATGCACACAAAAGCCAATATATCCAGTTAGACAGATAACAACCATGATTAAAATTGCTAATCAGTGCCTCAATTTGACATACGTTTTGAGTGAGATGTAGACAGCCAGAGGAAGTGACTGTTTTTTCAGGTATTAGGATGCTAGTGTTTTTACATTTTGCTGTATCATGTAGCGTCTCTTTGAAAAGAAGAAATGAATCAGATATATCTGATATACTATTTTGAGGGAAAAATCGGACAACTGGAAATCGGACAACTGGAAATACTGAAAGCTCCAAACCTAATCTACCAGTTGTAGTGAGTTTAATTAAACCCTCAGGACAGTAACACATCTATCACAAACTATCAAAAGCTTCTTCACCTACTAAATCCCAATGTAACTCCTGGGCATAGCCACCAAGTGATCACAGAATCAGCTCCTCTATTGATATAAACGTTGTTCGCTGACGGGCTTTATGCAACTTATTATGACAACAACAAGCTAAAAAAAAAACGATCACTGTCCTAATAAGGGACAATTTTAATCCCAAGTGTACGACAAGTAAGGGCAATGAAACTCTGGGTTCTCCTGAGAGACTCTGGAAGGCTGGCACGTATGCTCATTTTCAGCTTTATTGCTGGCACGATGTTCTGGTTATAGATGTAGCTGGCTGGAACTAATCTACAGAGTGGTGATTTCCTTGCAACATGTAAACTGTAATACAATTAAAGACGAAATGACTCCAAGACAATTCAAGAGTGCATAGAGGGAGGCAAACTCCATGATTCTATTGATATCCCTCTCACAAACACAGCAGTTGTCCTTCACATCAGCCTCAACCTGGCAAGGCCTTGCGTGGGCACGGACTGAGAGGATTTCCTTTCAAAACTATCCTGACATACACTCACCGCCCACGATAATAGGAACACCGGTACACCTGCTCATTTATGCAGTAGTTATCCAATAAGCCAATCGCTTGGCAGCAGCACAATGCAGAAAATCATGCAGATACAGATCTGGGAATTTCACACACAACAGTCTCTAGAGTTTACACAGAATGGTGTGGAAAAACAAAAAACATCCTGTGAGCAGAGGGTCTGCAGGTTGAAACACCTTGTTGATGAAAGAGATCAGAGGAGAATGATCAGACTGGTTTGAGCTGACAGGAAGTCTACAGTAACTCAAATAATCACTCTTTACAACCGTGGTGAGCAGAAAAACCTTGAGGTGGATGGGCTACAACAGCAGAAGACCACATTAGGTTCCACTCCTGTCAGTGAAGAACAGGAATCTGAGGCTATCATGGGCACAGACTCACCCAAACTGGACAGTTGAAGACTGGAAAAGCCTCAGATTCTTGTTCTTGGCTGACAGGAGTGAAACATGATGTGTTCTTCTGCTGCTGTAGCTCATTCACCTCAGGGGTTGATGTTTTGTGCATTCTGAGATACTTTTCTGCTCAACACGGCTGTAAAGAGTGATTATATGAGTTAATATATCCTACCTAGCAGCTCAAAACAAACTGGCCACTTTCCTCTGACCTCTCTTATCAACAAGATGTTTCCACCCACAGAACTGTCACTCACTCAACGTTTTGTTCCCCCCCACACATTTCTGTGTAAACTCTAGAGATTGTTGTTTGTGAAAAACCCAGGAAATAAGCAGTTTCTGAAATACTCAAACCAGCCCATCTGGTACCAACAGTCACAGTTACAAAGATGACACTTTTTCTTCATTCTTGACCTGTTCCTGCATGGTTTTATGCATTGTACTGCTGCCACATGATTGCCTGATTAGATAATCGCATAAATGAGCAGGTGCACAGGTGTTCCTAGTAAAGTGGATGCTGAGTGTATATACTCGTTTGAACCAGAGACCTCTCGGTAGCAAAATCATATTGGATCGAAGCCTGTAAGCTCTGAGGGTCAAATTAAGTGAGCTAAGCAGCGGCTCCATGCCTGTAAGATTGATGATCCTCCCCCTGCCCTCCGTGTTACAGATTAAGAAGAAAACGGCAAGGACTCAGCCTGATGAGGGCATCTAAGGACACGGCACAAGAATAAAGGAGCCCATGGGAGGAAGGGTTGTCTGACTGTCAGTGTACTTTTTTCAGACGATAAATAACTTGGAGTACATAGCACAGCATTGGAAAGTTGTACAGGAATTCGGTCATGTAGGCGTTTTTCACCACCTGGGTCCTCTGTGAGCTTTGGTTAGACCTAGCTTTAACAGCTGCACCATCAACAGATTGTACCTCTGTTGAAGACAAGTGGGCAGAAATGAATGTGCCAGCAGTCATTTTTGCACATAATGATTTATAATGAAAGGACTAACGGACTAAAGGACTGACATATCATTTTTATGACATCTTGCATGATTCAGGAGAAGATGAGAAGACAGGAAGCATGATATATATATATATATATAATACTTGGGTGTACATGCTAAAACCACTGATTGTGTACATCATGTTGTAAGTTACTGTTACATGATGTGAATAATTATATATATATATATATATATATATATATATATATATATATATATATATATATATATATATATATATATATATATATATATAAAAAATACTTGGGTGTACATGCTAAAACCACTGATTGTTTACATCGTGTTGTAAGTTACTGTTACATGATGTGATTAATTCTGGATTCATATTTACTTGGATCTTATAAAATAGTAATAATGAATGCGCTTACAGTAGTTGCACTTAAAATACATCTCGAAATATGCCTGAGTATGTTGTAAATATACTAAAAAATCTGTGTAAATACACTGGTTTTTCATTTTCATTTTATACTATAACCAAGAAATGGGTATAAGTGAATCACATATTTATGTTTCACAATTAACACTAGCACAATCTGCGAGTCTTATCTACATGTTTGTTCACTCCAAGTGCATCTGCCTTTAATAAAACACTGATTTAAAGTCCTGTTAGGACCTGAGACCAAGCAGTTAATAAGTTCCACAAAGATCTGGCTTTCCTTAGTGAATTGTTATTCTATATCATTTTGTTTGTTAAGCTGTAATATGACATAAGAAACTCCAGACTGAAAAACTTTTGACTGGCAATGAAATTACAATTACGCAAACAATATATTAATCTTAAATTGGGCTTGCAAACTTTGATTACACTTTAATACAATTGCAGCACAGTATAGGTGCCATAAATACATTACTGTGAAATCTAATTTTCAATAAAATAAAATACACTTCAGTATTATAAAGGCCTGTTGGTGTTAATTTAGTCATTTCTTTGGTATTTTAAAATGAGAAAAAAACTCTTCAAACTCAAAATTAACCTGGGCTTATAAGGTTCTACCTGCTACCAAATGATCCAATGATTGTTCAGAATGAATACACAACAAAGGCAGCCATGGCCAAACCAATATTCTCATTTTATTTATGTGATGACAGAAGAGTGCAGACTGAACATGTTAATATGATGAGCTGGAGGATAAAAATAATGTGTATAAAACAGGATTGGTCTACTGTACTTACTGCTCTTGTGATGTATAAACATTCTGCCACATTAAAATGTTTTCTCGGCAGCAGAAAGCTAACGTTGTACCTTACACTAAATAATGTTAAATAACAGATGAACAGAGGCATAATGCAACTGAACCTCCGAGTGTAACTGGGACTGAATGTCAGCTTGCACACTTCATTGTGCTAGTTCTTTTATCTTAGAGAATACAGTGCAAATAAACCTTATTCAAAAGCAAATATAATCATAATGTAATCTTAACAGGCGTATTCTGCTTTTATTATTTATTAGCTGTTTAACTGAAATTGGATACACTCGGACACACTCAGGTGTCGTCAACAGGCGGACCAGCGAAGGATTTCAGCCAGTCCCTGTGCAATTTGTTCATGTGGATGTTACTTTGACACGTACCACCTACCTAAACACTGTTGCAGACCAAGTACACCCCTTCATGGTAACGGTATTCCCTAATGGCAGTGGCCTCTTTCAGCAGAATAATGCTCCCTGCCACACTGCTTACCTCATTCAGGAATGGTTTGAGGAACATGACAAGAGTTCAAGGTGTTGACTTGGCCTCCCAATTTCCCAGATCTCAATCCGATCGAGTATCTGTGGGATGTGCCGGACAGACAAGTCCGATCCATGGATGCCCCACCTCGCAACTTACAGGACTTAAAGGATCTGCTGCAAATGTCTTGGTGCCAGATACCACAGCACACCTTCAGATCAGACCTCCATGGATCATGGGGGACCTGCACGATATTAGGCAGGTGGTTTTAATGTTATGGCTGATCACTGTACAGTGCGGTCCAAACATCTGAGACCACATTGAAAATCTGGGATTTTTTTCCATTGAAAATTAGAAATAAACAGAAGGTTTTAGAATTTTTAAATATTTAAAACAAAGAAAGTAAATGTTCAATATCTTGTTCATTCATACTGACATTCGTATTTACGTTATTACATTTTTTTATTTTAATCATATAATCTTTCACATGCATACCATGAATTGCCTTTATAAAAATTTCATTTTAATCCTGTCAGCAACAAACAGGCCTGCTTATGGTCTGGCTCCGGGGGCAACTGCCCTCTTTGCGCTGGCAATACACTGCACAATTGCATAAAAACAAAAAACTGGATGAAAAACTGGCCATAGTTCAGCGACTATCAGTTTTCTAAGTGGGGGGCACAGTGGCTTAGTGGTTAGCACGTTTGCCTCGCACCTTTTGGATTGGGGTTTTGAATCCCGCCTCCACCCTGTGTGCGTGGAGTTGGCATGTTCTCCCCATGCTTCAGGAGTTTCCTCTGGGTACTCTGGTTTCCTCCCGCAGTCCAAAGACATGCGGTAGGTTGACTGGCATCTCTAAATTGTCTGTAGTGTGTGAACGGTTGTGTGACTGTGTGTGCGATTGTGCTCTGTGATGGGTTGGCACCCCGTCCAGGGTGTCTTCTGCATTGTGCCTCGAGTCCTCTGGGATAGGCTCCAGGCTCCCCGCGGCCCTGTGTAGGATATGTGGAAAATGGATGGATGGATTTCACTAAATCATGGACTAGCTGCAGTCCTAGAGACACTACCTCAGAAAGGGCAGATTTCACAGATTTGTTATTTTATTTACCCTCTCTCGTTTGACAGTGAATTGGTTGTTCAAAAAAAAAAAAAAAAACTAATGATGAAAACAGAAAACTGTTGAGCTGGACGAATGCGAAACAAAACATTACCACTGCAGTTGTCTTATTTATAGCTGTAAACAAATCATTAATTATTTACGCATTAAAAGCTAGATGTAGTTGCCATTCAGTCATGTTAGGACATTTTTAAACAAGAAATTTTATGTACTTGGACCTTTATAAATTTAATTGAATACTCCTAATCTAATCTATATCTGTTTGATCAATCTTTAAAAAAAAAACAAAAAAAACAAAAACATTTCTTAATGTAACTTTTAAATCTAGGCCTTGTTGAGCTGTAAATGTTCAGTACTTTATAGTTTTTCTAGGTGGAACATCAAAACTGTGATCTCAAAATGCTCTTCATCCAGATAGAACCTTACTAATGTCCTTGCTTATTACATCTTTTCAAATACAGTGTATATATATGTTAGAGTTGGGGTACACAATCCCGGACTCGGATTCGAGTCCAGTTATGAACGAACTCGGACATGCCACACACTCGGGTAAATTTGTACTCGAACTTGATGTGGACTCTGACATTTTGGACTCGGAAATTTTTCCGAGTACAGTCGAGTCCGCGTCATGTGTAACATGAAGAGAAAGATAATAAAATAAATAACAGCATATAATTAAGACAACAAGAAGTGACAACACTTGAAACGCGCGCACAGAAAGCCGCCTCATCGTGCGAGTATGAATGGACTCTATGCACGATCGCTTCCGCGTTTTGTCTCAGCCAGATCAGTTACATCCGGTGCCGTGCCGGAAGCCGTTTCCGCTATTGGTGATAATTGTGTGAAGATAGCGTGGGAGAGTATAACATATTACACTCGCTGTTAACCGTATTGTGAGGCAGTCAACTGTGCACTGCTGATAGACCTACCTGAGAAAACGTATTGTTATCGTGAAATAAGATTGTAGTCATATCGCCTAGCCCTAAACATTAGCATTTGGTGATCCCTGTCTTGAATTTCATGTAAAATGTGAAATGTACTACTAAATATCATAAACCCTGCTGATAGGGATTTTTTTTTTTTCATTTTAGGAATTAAAATAAAAAAAAAGTTACAAGATCAGAGCTGTGTTCAGAAATGAGTTTGTTGTCATTCATAGACAGATTAAAAGCCATAATAAAGCATGAAGCTTGTTATTATGACAAACTGCTAAATGTAACTCTACTCTGTACTCTCTCTCTCAGCCTGTATAACTGTGGAAGAGACGCATCAAATCATTGAAATGTCAACTGGAGCACACAATGTAGTGTGATACAATAACAAAACAGGTTAATTTGTATTTTCATACACTTATAATAAAAGTTCTCTAAATTACAGGAAAAAAAACGAACTTTTCCATGATATTCTAATGCACCTGTATGTAGTATATTAAAACATTGTTTAATTACAAAATACTTTAAGCATTTATTCTAAAATCCTCACAGATTAGATTAGATTAGATTAGATTACGAAACACCCAAGATGCATTCTCAACACATGGGATCATTGGTGTGCTTGCCTGGCCCTCGGGTCAGTCCTGGGCCTGAGAAATGTACAGTAACGTTTCACTATTAGATAGGGAATTGTGTAGTTATACGGTGTGTATATATGTGTGTGTGTGTGTGTGTGTCTGTGTGTGTGTGACTGAGCACGAGTCCTTAATTTGTAAACGTGAAAAACACTGCCAGAAATGGACGCTGCGGACAAATGGTGGCCTCTTGAGGAAGAAAATATTTATCTGATCTCTGATGAGTAAATATTTCAGCTCTTTTGTATTTGGGTGGCTGATCAATGGCACATGGAGATGTCGTGTTGGCACTGTGAAGGAAATCGATATCAGTAACTGAACACATGGTCCATGGGAGTGCATCAGATTTTCGAACATTTAATACAATTCTCTCTTTTTTATGCCTTTTAAATGCTGTAATATACGCCTCTGGGTGATGACACCGCTTGAAATTCTTGCTTGTGGTTCTTTCCAACTGATGTTTCTGTCGATTTTTTACATCATGCTTTGGATTGGTGTTGTTTTAGATCAATTATATAATGTAAAATGTACATTTCTTTTTTTTTTGCGTTCAATTGAGGATGAAAATTTTGCACTTTTGTGCCCAAACCCTTTCCGAGGCACGTTTAAAATAAGATTTGAGATAGTTCCTGAAGAGCGCTTTTATAATACAGTGTATTCTGCTTTAGATTTCCTCGTTATGCTTTTTTTTCTGGTTGCATTTCGTCAGCAAAATAATTAAAATAACTATTTCCTGTATTACACTTTAGGCATTGTTCTTTTTTAAAAAAGCATAGAATAAAGGAAATCCATGCTGATGTTACCTGGAGTGTCTGTAAACAATGGCTAATTTGCACTTGTTTCACTGCACACGGCAGCAAGAAAGGAATTTATTGTGCACAGTTGCTTTATCTAAGACACAATGTACAAAACATGACCTGAGTGAACGTTCTGCTACTGCAGTAATAATTCACTTAAAAGTAAAAGTACTGATCAAAACAATTACTCAAGTGAAAAACTACTTGAGTAATTGAGATATTCAAAGTCTTCACAATTTATTGTTGAGGAACATTATTCTGAAATTGTTCCATAATTTGTAGACGCAGTTTTTCGCAGATTGGTGAACCTCTTACCTGTATATGTTTCCGCAGGTTGGATGTTGAGCTGTGAAATACCGATATCTCCACAGGTTTTGGCTCACATAATTTGCAGTTCATTATCACACCGTTTCCATTCAAGCATTTAAAATTGAAGATAGCTGATAAACTGGGCCAGGGATCCTGGTCTGTCTGCACTGTGTCAGACATTGCTATTGCTGACTAAACATTTGACGTCTGAAAAAGTGTAGACTCTTGGCAGAAAACTGCTTTATTTTGTCTTTCATAAATTTCATAAAATGATTTACAACTTGAACATACTGTCTTTTGATTGGCTTACAGTCTTCTGGGCTTAAATGCATTACTTTTGTATTAAATGCATTACATTTTTACTCTCTGGTGGTGATAAAAAATAAAAGTACCCAAGTTGAATATTATGTTGTTTAAAAAAACTGAAAGAAAAGTACTATGATTTAATTATGCAATTTACACCGATCATCCTGTTTACACCCCCCTGGCTCTTAATGTATCGTGTTGCCTTCTTGAGCATCAGTGAATTTTTGCACGTTTTGTAATAGTTGTGAACGAGTCCCTCAGTTGTCCTCAGTGTGAAAAGATGGATCTCAACACCATATAGCCGCTGTTGGAAAGAGCTCTAATATGCAGAAGATGCTGGAAAAGTATAGAATGTGCAGGACCTGGAGGATTTTTCTGAAGAGTGGTGGGCAGTTTAACTGCTCAGGACAAACAAGGGACTCATGAACAACCATCACAAAACATAAAAACAACCTTTGATCCTCCAGGTAACAACACACGGTATTAAGAATCAAGCGTATGTAAACTTTTGAATGGGTTCATTTGTGTAAATTCAGTTATTATTGTGTCTTGTGGACTATATGTAAACATCTGTTATGTGAAATAGCTTATTCAGGGCAGTACTAAATAAAAAAAAATGCTATTTTTATGATCTCTATTATTATTTTTTAAAATTATTACCATTTTGCAGATTCTGCAAGTTGTATGTAAACTATGTAAACCTATATGTAAAACTATACTAAAAACAAAGGACTGTTACAGTAAACCAAGTACTGTATGAAGAGTACATGTAGTTTTTTTTACTTTCCATTTAACAGTGAAATTGTCATATTTAACAACATGGCTTGATGATGTACACTGCTGTGAAAAGTTATTTGCCCCCATCCTGATTTCTTCTGTTTCTGTGTATATCTCATACTAAATTGCTTCAGAAATGAAAACAAAATCTAAGATAAAACAAAGGTAACCTGGGTAAACACAAAATACAGTTTTTAAATGATAATGTTATTTATTGAAGCAAAAAAAAGTGCTCCAATACCAACTGGGCCTGTGTGAAAATGTATTTTCCCTCATACTTACTAATTCCCCAAATCTATGAAACTGCATTCGTAATGGGGTGATTGAAATACAACAGCAATCAGTCTGGGAAGGATTACAAAGCTATTTCAAAGGCTCTGGGACTCCAAAGGGCTACAGTGAGAGCCATTATCTCCAAATGGAAAAACCCGGCACAGTATTGAACCTTCCCAGAAGTGGCCGACCTTCCAAAATTCCTCCAAGAGCACAGCAATGACGCATCCAGGAAGTCACAAAAGAGCCAAGGACAACATCAAAGGAACTACAGGCCTCTCTTGCCCAGTAAAGGTCACTGGTCATCAGGCCCGGTCTGGCCATCGGGAGAATTCCAGGTGGCCTGACGACTGATTTGGCCCGCTGCCAAATCGATAAGAAATCGATAAGAAATCATGAATCTGTTAGTCTTGACTTGCAACGCTACCATTCACCTCAGCTCCGGCAAACGGTTTGGAACAGAGTCATGACTGCACAGAGTGAGGATGGAGAGGAAGTGGCCAGGTGGAGCAGAGAGGGAAAAGGCATGCAAAAGGAATGCCCTCCAAAAAGAAGCAGCACAAAGTAGCAAAATTACTGACCTGTTCAGGGCTTCAAGTGCAGGTCAGTCTCATCTGTAAATACTGTAGCTTTGTGTTCGCTAACTTAGCTAATCAAGTATTAAGCACAGGTTCATTACTAGCAAACGTTAGCACTATTACTATCGTCACTCAAAATATGCTAAAGGACAGCATTATCTACTGTATAGTTATAATACTAAGTACTTTAGCAGACAGATATCCAAACTGACATACAATACATTTAGGGAGCCCTCCATGTTGTTATTTTAAACGTTGAAATTACAAATACAGCAAGGGCAAACAACAACAACAACAACAACAACAACAAGAACAAAAACACTGTTCCAAGTTATGAGTCATAAAAGGCAACATCATGTTCAATATTAGGACTTTTCTAAAAAGATATTGTCATGATGTAGTTATTATTGTGCGTGCAGATATTTAGGCAATTTAGAAAATTATGTCTGGCCATATGTGAGGTTGAAAAAAAAAAATTTTTCTCCTATTTTTCACAATAAGGTGGAGAGAGTCAGCCTGGCACTAGCTCTGGTGCAGTGATCACACTTCAGGGTCAACCTGAGATAACAGGTAAAATAAGAGAAATTAAATATGCTTTAATAAATGTTATGAAATATAGTATGGTTAAATCTTAGGTAATATTTTATATTTTTAAGTCTCAAAAAAAACAAAAAAACAAACAAAAAAAACCCACACACACATTGCCCTACTGTGATGCTTTTAATTTTAACTAAAAGAAATTTAGATTCTGTGTTCACAAATTACAATAAGGTTAAAAAGTAGTTGTTTTCCAACAGTGTGGAGACCATTCTGTTTATAGCAGTAGACCTGGTAAAGAAGTGACAGGTACATGAAAAATGGCAAAATAAATAAATAAATAAAATAAAAGTGTCTTTTGTTTACCTCTCTTCTGCATTTAATGCACTTTTGTGAGTGAGAAGTAGAGAGTTACTGGCAGCTTTGCACTTCTGGTGTTTGTTAAATGCTTGGCATAATGTTCTGTGCAGATCCATGTAAATTACGACTGTTTCACGACCTCTAGGTTGCTTGTTTGTTTATGTTTTTATGGGATGGCCATAATGTGTGTAACAAATTGAATTTAGGAAAGAAAAAATAGGGTTGTCAGTGGTTTCAAAATTTGTTCTGGGTGTATGAGGTGGCCTGGATGAGTGTGAGACTCCCGGCCTGAAATTATGTCCCGGTCTGGCTGCTGTTCATGACTCCACTATCAGAAAGACATTGAGCAAAAATGGCATACACTGAAGAGTGGCGAGGTGAAAACCATTGCTAACCCAGAAGAACATTAAGGCTTATCTGAATTTTGCCAAAACACACCTTGATGATCCTCAAACCTTTTGGGAGAATGTTCTGTGGACTGATGAGTCGAAAGCAGACCTGTTTGGAAGACAGGGGTTCAGTTACATCTGGTGTAAACCAAACACAGAATTCCACAAAAAGATCATCATACCTACGGTCAAGCATGGTGGAGGCAGTGTGATGGTGTGGGGATACTTTGCTGCTTCAGGGCCTGGACAACTTGCAATGATTGAAGGAAACATGAATTCTGCTCTCTACCAGAAAATCATAAAGGAGAATGTCCGGTCTTCAGTCCGTAAGTTGAAACTCAAACGTAACTGGATTATGCAGCAAGACAATGATCCAAAGCATAGGAGTAAATACTAGTCCTAGAAGTAAGTGAAAGACTGATCTCCAGTTATCGGAAGTGTTTGGTTGCAGTTATTGCTGCTAAAGGTGGCACAACCAGATTTTAAGTTTAAGGGGGCAATTAGTTTTTCACATGGGTGTTATGTGTTGGATAACTTTTTTTTTTTTACTTCAATAAAAAAATTAAATGAATAAAAACTGTATTGTGTGTTTACTCAGGTTGCCTTTGTTTTATGTTGTATTTCGTCTGAACATCTAAAACTATTTAGTATGAGATGTACAAAAAAAACAGAAGAAATCAGGATGGGGTGAATACTTTTTCACAGCACTGTATATAACATGAATAACACTTGAGTCCCAAATTGTGGATTACTGGACGATCGATATTGCACGCTTTATGATTAGTTGAAAGTGAGCTTCAGAGCACATTCTCACTTAACATCCCTTAATCATCAGAATATGTTGTTATTCTTGATGCCAGTTAAATTTCTCGCCGTGAAAGCAACTTGACCGACTCTGCAACCAGCTTCGCTTTTGTAGATATAATGTTTAAAAGGCTGTTTAGCCTCAGGGGGCTTTTAATCAGTTTTTCTTTTGCTATAGAGGAAGTTATAGGGCTTGTGCTAGTTCCTCTGGCTTTTATGAAGAATTTAGGCCACAGATACAGCAATAACCCCCTTGTGACCAACAAAGGTTCAAATGTAATGTGTACCAGTGGCTATGTTTAAAAAAAGCAATGGTGTGGCAGAGTGATATTTAGTCTTATGTGTACAGTAGCATAGCCACACAGCAATTTCAGCTTTATTAGACCACAGAGCATCATAACCCTGTCTTAAATAATCGAAGTAGAGCAACACAATTACTGTGGCCAGAAATACAAGCAAAATATAAATCTACATTCAAGTCTCATTCAAAGCATTTATGCAACAAAAATCGGTTAGGCTAACACCTCATACCAGAATCAGTTGTTCCACCCTGTTGTCCAGTATTTAGCTTTTCTTTGTTGTTTAAAAATGTTAAAGGCCAGGTACTTTGTGTTAGTTTTTGATATTCAGAAGGTGGAAGTAACAAAGTTATAATTAATTTGTTGCTGAAGTTAAGTATCTGTAGTTGGAGTTTTTTTTTAATCCACTAGGTTTAACTTTTGTTTACTACATTTAAAAAATCTCTGCTTTCTACTCAGGTAACACTTTATTTTATGGAACACAAATTAGGAGTTAATTACGGTCTTGATATTCGTTAAAAAAAAAATCAAACTAGACACTTGAGAATAGTTGAATATTCACCCTTGAATTATTCATAAATACATTTATGGGCTCATAATTGGTGATCTGTTATGTGAAAATGTCTAATAAATGCATTATTAGTTGTGATAATAGATGAATCAGTAATATTGTTTTACTTCTTATTAGTGTATAGTGTTTTTATCAATTCAGAGCTAAAAAGCACTAAACAGATTTACTTGGATTTTAATTCCTACTTCAGTCCATAAATAGAGTTGGCATTTCGTCTCTTCTGCAGACGACGACATGTCTTACTTATTTAAAGTTTAACCGCAATTGCATCACGTAATGCCCAGGACCCGGAAGTGAATCACGTTCCCACTTGACGTGATTTACAGATACTACATATATATATATATATATATATATATATATATATATATATATATATATATATATATATATATATATATATATATATATAAAATCAAGCTACATATCACCAATGGAAAAACCTTTCTTTATATAAATAAATAAAAACAATGTTTATGATAAAAGTATGATGTAGCCTCATGATACCGTTTGTATTATGTACATTAATTTAAAAATATATTTCTTTTCATACTGGCCTAGTGGTATTCTTTCACTGCCACATAGACATGAAATGGCCTAGACTTTAGAATATATGGGATGCAAATTTACTTATTAGAAACTTGCTCGGTGCTTTTTTTTTTTTAGCTTCTAATTAGCGAAAGCTAAAACTCTACTTTAGAATATGCAACACATATTGCAGTATTAGTTTGTTCAGAAATCTGCCGCTAGGCTTTTACAGAACCTACAGGTATAAGATTTTGCCAGGATTACTGATTACATAATTCATGCTCAAAATTCGCATCACAAAAGCATTTCATAATCCATCACTAATAACTCATAATGCTTTTATTAGTCGATTTTCACACAACAGATCACCAATTCTGAACAAATACATGTTTATGAATAAAGTCTAATTCATAGTGAATAGAATAAAAAAAAAAAATTTTTTTTCACAAGTGTCTAATTTAGGCTTTATCGAGCAAAGAACGAGACCCTAATTAACCCTTAATAGAGTGTGTGTTCTTGTAATATGGAAACATCATATAAAGTTATAAGATGACGTTTTAGCATCAGACTGCTAAATTTCCAATAAATGTAAATTTGTCAGGTATTAGGTCTCGTTCTCATTATTACTGTAATATGCGTATATTATACTACATCAATGTTGTATTGTAAGACTTAGCTATTAGCTACCTATTCAATTATTTTGTATCATCATTGAGTTATTATCATGCTAACATTTGAGATATTAGAAATGAAGCGGTTGTTAGTTAGCATTAGATAAGGATTTTTCATGTTCCTTCATTCCTTGGTGAATAAGGCACTAATTTACCATCAGTAACTAAAATGAGTGGGATTTGACACAGACATCATTTTTAAAATTTATTTATTTTTACTTTTATCTTCCAAATTTAAACAGTTTTTGAATTTATACTTTCCTACTTCAACCTGAGTGAAGAATGTGTAGGTTTTACAAGTGTACTTATTTCGATGAGTAATCACACTTTCACACTTGAGTAAAGAGTTTGGGTCCTTTTACCACCTCTGCTTGGGTATATACTAAAAATCCCATAGCTGAATTTGGTGTGAACATCTTTGCGTCTTTTCCCCCCTTGATTTTTCTCTGAACTTCTCCTCATTTTGGTCGCTTGCCAATTCCCACCCACCAGCCCGCTCTCCTATGATACGACAGCTACCATCCGGGCAGGGTGATGGTTAATGAGTGCTTCCTCCGAGACATGTGAAGCCAGCCAACTACGTCTTTTCAAACTGCTGCTCGTGCTGCACTCTGAGGAAAGAACTATCTGCCCTCTTCCACATACACGAGCTCACAGATGCCCCTGATTATAGTGTCACTATGAGCGGAGAAAAAGTAATGCCATCTCTCCCCACCCAGAGAGCACGACCAATTTTGCTCGGATGGCGGTAGCATCGTCAGGGTTCTAACGTGTGATCTCCGGAGATGATTTTTCTGTTGTGCCACTCAGGAACCCTCCACAATACTCTAGTTTAACATGCATAGTTTCCATGGAGTCCGTAATGGACCAAAGGGAGACAGTGGCCCTAAAACATAGACTGTTTGTGTGAGATTTCTAGCCTTGTTCCTTTTTTTTTTTAAAAAAAATTTCCTCTCAAAATCCTAAAGTACTGCAATTGCAGAGCGCAAACATCACTTAAAACCAGGCTCTTTATAGAAGCTAATGAGCTGACGCTTTTATTAACTTAATTCCATGAACTGCAGCGAGATTTATTTTTGTTTCTGCTGTTTGCATCTGAAAATGAGGAGTGCAATGGGTTTACACGGAACACACATTCACACACACACACAGTTTAGCTCTAACAGTGTCTCGAGCTCTAAAACAAGACACCGTTTTGACACCACCAGTGTTTGCTCAGAAGAGGTTGTCCCTGCATGCTTTATTAACTCATTTTATAGCATAAGCTGATATTTTGGGTACATAAAATGCACTATGGTATTAAGCACTGGGGTAAAAGGCCTAACACATTCATTTTGTACTGACTGGTCCACTGTGGAGAAGGTGGATCATACTGGTTGTTATAGTACTATACAGCTAAGTCCCTCTGTTCATAGACAAGCAATAATCTCACTTGAGCTCTTTGCATGGTCAGATTTTTCTTAATGCACCCGTGATAAATAATCAAAACACCCAATCCATTAATATTAAAATGTATTTTAACATTTTTTGGTATTGAAGCAGACCTGAGCCCTAAAAAAAGTATGTGAGACTGTTCCATCACCCTATATCCAGAAATTGCTTTACTTCATAGCCATGACTGGATTCAAGGCTCTAAAATCTTGGATTTAGTAGCAGGATAATTAAGCATTAGACATTTTCCTGTTCAAACACACCTGATTAATGTAATCAGCTAATTACCCAGACCATTTCTTAGTCAAAATGCGTGTGCACTAACCTGTGCACAGCACAGCAGGGGTATTTCAGGATTAGGGTTTGGAACCACAGAAGTATTTCCTTTCAAATCCAATACACTGGAACCCAGAGGCAAAGCCTCACTGTCCAATTACTTACTTGCACTAATTACCATACTTGCACTGTATATTCTGAACCATTGGGGAGAAACTGCAATTTATGCTCTATGCATTAAAAACAAGTATAGAGCATACATATAATCGGGGTAGAAAATACTTGAGTAATTGTACTTGGCATATTTATACTTTACTTGAGTGTTATCAGAATTTAATATTTGTACTTCTAAGAAAAAAAAACTGTGCTTTTTCCTCCTTACATTTTTATTTATGCTACATATCAATCGAAAGCTTTAGTTTAGCATCCAACCATTTCAGGTTAGCATCAGGTTCATTAATGTAGAAAAAAAAAAAAACTAGCAAGTGCCAATTTGTCACTTTCTCACGTTACATAAAGGAGTCAGCTCAGTAAAATGTTTCAGTGTGCTGGAGTAAGCAAAGACTCATATAAAATGAGATGTTTCCTTTACCTCCATTGAAGGCATGAACCCAATTTGATTGGGGTGGGGTGTCTAGACAGAAGCCTGTTCTCACAAAAATGTCCACAAAACTTCCAAGCCTGTGTTATGGTCTGATGAGACCAAGGTAGAACCTTTTGAGCATAATTCTGAAAGATAATTTTGGCACAAAAACAGGACAGATTAATCACTCAAAGAACACCATACCCACCGTGAAGCATGGTGGTGGCAGCATTGTGCTATGGGGCTGCTTCTCTTCAGCTGGGACTGGGGCGCTAGAGGGTTGTGATAGAGGGAATCTAAATGCCAATCTATTTTGGCACAAAACCTGCAAGCCTCTGTCAAACAGCTGAACATGAAGTAACAAATTCACCCTCCAGCAAGATAACAACCCAGGACACAGATCACAGTCAATACAAAGGAATCGTTTCAGAAGATGATGATCAACATTTTGGAATGGCCCACTCATTTATCTTGGGTTATTTTTTTACATCACAAAAACCTGCAATTTTAACAGGGTGTGTAGACTTTTTAATTTTTTTTTTTAATATCCACTGTACTAATATCAAGATATACAGCACTGTACAAAAGTTTTAGGCGCGTGCAAAGAAATGCTGTAGCGTAAAGATGCCTTCAAAATGTTGCAATTAAAAGTTTCTACATATAAAGAAATACCGTAAAGAGCAGTAAACAGTAGTAAATGAAACGAAGTCAATATTTGGAGTGACAAAAAAATAAAAATAAAAATAAAAATAAAAATAGTAGTCTCTGGTACAACGTGTGCAGTTTTATAAGGAAATGAGCTGGTAAGTTTTATTGAGCATCTTGCAGAAGCAGCCACAGTTCTTCTGGAGATTTTGACTTTCACACTTGCTTCTTATTTTTGCAGCAAAACCCAGCAGCCTTCATTGTGTTTTTTGTCTGAAAAGTGTCTCTTATGTAATATGCTGCTTTCTTTAATGACATACAAACATTTTTCTGTAACATTTGATTTTGTGCTAGAAAGCTAATTATTGGGAATCTAAAATGCTTTTTGTACTGACTTGATAATGTAGAAGTCATAAAATAAAAAATCTATAACAAAGTTTGTATTAAAAAAATGAAATAGGGTGCCTAAAACTTTTGCACAGTATGGAATGTTTGCCATTTTTCCTTTTAATTGATTAATTATACAGTATTTATTCAAACAATTCCTCCCCGGTCATTTCACCTCTGCTTGCTAAATGGTTTGCACATACTCTGTCAGAAACTAGATGTATTACTTTGAGGGAGAAGACAACATTTCATTTTACCTTGAGAGAAAATATAAATTGTGTGGGTGTCATGAGGCAGACATATGTCTCAGCAGATATATTATAAGCAATACTGAGACAAGAAACATGTACATACAGTCTGATGTAAGGGTTTATTCAAATAATAGAAATAACTGTATTGGACTTCATCATGTTCAGAATATATTTGGATCTAAACCATGCAGACAAGAACACACACACACACACACACACACACACACACACACACACACACACACACACACACACACACACACACACACACACACACACACACACACACACACACACACACAAATACACACAGAGCTACAGTGCCCACCACTAATATTGGCACCCTCTGTAAATATGAGCAAAGAAGGCTGTAAAAAATTGCCTTTATTGTTGAACCTTTTGATCTTTTGTTCAGAAAATTCACAAAAATACTCTGCTCTCATGGATATCAAACAACTGCAAATAAAACACAAGTTTATCAAAAAAATACAATAAAAAACTTTTTTAAATATAGGTGTGCAACAATTGTTGGCACCCCTATGAATTCATATAAGAAAGATATATTTGAAGCATATTCCCATTGATATTTAATTTTTTTCTTTAGTACACCTGGGTGACTAGGAACAGGAAATTGTTCAACCATGACTTCCAGGGGCATAATATGAAGTGACACACAGGCCAAATTCCCTTAGTCATTCATAACAATGGGTAAGACCAAGGAATATAGCTGTGATGTGTGGCAAAAGGTTTTTGAGCTTCACAAAATGAGAAGTGGCTTTAAGAAAATAGCACAAGCATTGAAAATGCCCATTTCCACCATCAGGGCAATAATTAAGAAGTTCCAGTCAACTGGAAATGTTATGAATCAACCTAGAATTGGACATGTGTCTATATTGTCTCGACACACTGTGAAGAGGATGGTTTGTTTTTGGAGAAAGCGTCTTCAGTTTGCCAGACACTACTGGAACTTCAAATGGGATCGGGTTCTATGGTCAGATGAAACCAAAATAGAGTTTTTTGGCAATAAACACCAGAGGTGGTTTTGGTGCACACAGAGAGGTAGCCATATGGAAAAGTACCTCATGCCCACGGTTAAATATGGTGGTGGCTCTTTAATGTTTTGGGGCTGTTTTTCTGCCAGAGGACCCGGACATTTTGTTAGGATACATGGCATCATGAACTCTATAAAATATCAACAGATATTAAATGAAAACCTGACTGCCTCTGCCAGAAAGCTTCAAATGGGCCATGGTTGGATCTTCCAGCAGGACAATGATCCAAAACATACATCAAAATCAACACAAAAATGGTTTACTGACCACAAAATCAAGGTCCTGCCATGACCATCCCAGTCCCCTGACTTGAAACCGATAGAAAACCTGTGGGGTGAACTGAAGAGGAGAGTCCACCAGCATGGACCTCGAAATTTGAAGGATCTGGAGAGATTCTGTATGGAGGAATGGTTTCAGATCCCTTGCCATGTATTCTCCAACCTCATCAGGCATTATAGGAGAAGACTCAGAGCTGTTATCTTGGCAAAGGGAGGTAGCACAAAGTATTGACTAAAAGGGTGCCAATAATTGTTGCACACCTATATTTAAGCAATATTTTTTTTTGATAAACCTGTGTTTTGTTTCCAATTATTTGATATCCATGAGAGCAGAGTATTTTTGTGAATTTTTTAAACAAAATATCAAAAAGTTAAACAATAGACAATTCTTCACAGCCTTCTTTGCTCAGATTGACCAAGGGTGCCAATATTAGTGGAGGGCATGTAAGTATATAATGTGGCTTAGTGGTTAGCATGTTTGCCTCTCACTGCTGGGGTTGGGGGCTCGATTCCCGCCTCTGCTCTGTGTGTGCAGAGTTTGCATGTTCTCTCTGTGCTTCAAAGGTTTCTCTGGATACTAAGGTTTCCTCCCCCAGTCTAAAGACATGCATTGTGTTCTGATTCCAAACTGTCTGTAGTGTGTGAATGTGTGCGCGATTGTACCCTGCGATTAGATGGCACCTCATCAAGGGTGTGCCCCGAGTTTGGATAGCCTCCAGGCTCCCTGTGACCCTGTATAGGAAAAGCAGTATAGAAAATGGATGATTGTGTATGTGTACATATACAGTCGATGACTTTCTCAGCTGCAGGATTTAGATGCAATGTGCTGCTTCAGGGTGAAGGACGAGGTGACCTTTCCACATCAAAACACACAGCTGTAGGTCAATCTCTGTGATATTTCTGTCCTTATAGGTGACTATTCACACATTAAACTTAATTAAGGCAGTTAATACTGCCTAGGCTTGAAATGTACAAATAAAGCCACAGTATTGTTTAATTAATAGCTAAAATAATATACTTTTTAATTGTTGAATGAATATAATCATACGTTGATGAATTGCTAAATACATGTAGAATATTGTTAAATTAATTGCTGAACATGAATATTACAGTTTTAGTATAGCGACTGTTGCACGTGGTCTGACAAATGAGAGGGGATACTTCATAGTTCTAAGAACTTCTTACACTTCCAGCGGCTGTGTGTCCGATGTGATGTGATTGTGATGGAGGGTAAGTTAAGTAAGAACGAAAACACTGTGGGGGCATGCTGTTATAGGAAAAATTTATTATTTTTTTATTTATACACTCATTTCAAATCTGATGACTGCAACACACTCCAAAAAAGTTGGGACAGTCGACTGTTTACAACTGTGTAACCTCACCTTTTCTTTTAATAACACTTAGTAAGAGTTTTGGCACTGAAGACACCAGTAGGTTAAGTTTAGCAAGCGGAATTTTCCCCCATTCATCCATTATGCATTTCTTCAGCTGTGCAACTGTACAGGGCCTTCTTTGCCTTATTTTCTGCTTCATAATGCACCACACATTCTCAATCGGAGACAGGTCAGGACTGCAGGCAGGCCATGCTAGTACCCGCACTCTCTGCTTACGCAACCATCCGGGCAGAATGTGGGTTGGCGTTGTCCTGCTCTGGATGGCAGCATATGTTACTGCAAAATGTGTACATATCTTTCTGCATTACTGATGCCCTCACAGATGTGCAAGTTACCCATGCCATGGGCACTGACACACCCCCATACCATGACAGACACTGGCTTTTGGACCTGATGCTGATAACAGCTTGGATGGTCCTTTTCCTCTTTGGCCCGGAGAACATGACGGCTGTTTTGTCTTTGGACCACAAAACACTATTCCACTGTACTACTGTCCATGTCAGATCAGTCCGAGCCCAGAGAAGTTGGCGGCGCTTCAGGACAGTGTTGATGTATGGCTTCTGCTTTGCATAGTAAAGCCTTAACTTGCATCTGTGGATGCAGCAGTGAATGGTGTTGACTGACAAAGTTTTACCAAAGTATTCCTGAGCCCATGTCAGGATATCCATTACAGACTCATGATGGTTTTTAAGACAGTGACGTCTGAGGGATCGGAGATCACGCGCATTCAGAAGACCTTTACGCACCAAGATTTGACCGGATTCCTTGAATATTTTAATTATATTGTGCACTGTAACAGGTGAAATGCCCCAAATCCTACCGATTTGTCTTTGGGGAATGTTGTTCTCAAAGTGTTGGATTATTCGCTGATGCATCTGTTGGCAGATTGGTGAGCCTCAACCCATCCTTGCTCTTGAAGGACTAGGCCTTTTTTGGAGGCTCCTTATATACTATGATTAGACGATTGTCTCACCTGTTTCACATCACCTTCTTATTTCAACTTGTCACATTACTATTAGTCCTAAATTGCCCCGTCCCAACTTTTTTGGAATGTGTTGCATGCATCAATTTCAAAGTAAATGTTTATCTTCAAAAAACTATGCAGTTGATTAGATAAAACATCAAATACTTTGTCTTTATATGTTTTTTGTTTAAATACAAATCAAAGTAGATTTACAAATCACTCCTCTTTGCTTTTATTAGCATTTTCCATACTGTCCCAACTTTTTCGGAATTGGGGTTATATTAACGAATGACATGTCATCCATTTTGACTGTATATAGTTACATTTAATGTTGCTGGTCCCAGTGGCAATGCCTGCCAAATGTGACACACCTCCCTGCCAGCAGAGGTCCCCTTCCCTTGAATACTAAAACTCTGCTTCTACACCTACTATTTCTTCTCAACGTCCTGTTCTTGTTTCTAAAAGCACATGGAGTGCTTCTCAATACTCAAATCGATGTTTCCTCGCTCCTCCGTCCTCTAGACCGTGACCCAGAAATTGATCGAAGTCAGCAATCTTGAAGGACATGTCAATTCTCTAATTGCACCGCGAGGAGGCGAGGAACGAGGAGTGAGGAAGAGGAGCGAGGAGCGAGGAGCGAGGTTATACAAATGATGTTTCTCGTCGAAAAACCTGACGCACGTATAAATTCCCCTCCTCTTTTAAATCTTCCACAATCTCAAACAAAAAGTCCTTTGATGATGTGATGGAATTTTTTTGTGTAATATGATTAAATAATGATGTGCTTACAATGAGTATTGTAATGAATTGATCCTTGCATGTTTGGATTTGCAAAGCTGCACAAAATATGCGATACCATTCCTCTTGGTAAATCATCTTAAATTCACAAAGGTTATTAGGGTCTCGCTGATGGACTCGCAATTTCTAAATCTTCCAGCACTTCTCTTTCCTCAAAAATGGCACACTGAATTAGTTATATTAGACTTCTGATTTGTCTAAATGCATTTAGATGTGCATCTCTGTGCTGCTTTTTATTTTTTATTTTTTAGCAGAGGAGTTTTGCATGAGGTGTAGGAAAGAAGATGATGTGCAGTGCAGTTCACTGCTTATTGTTTTCTGTGTAACTGCTATTCCTGCAACTCCCTTCACGCGACTTGTGGCTTCTCTCTTACCTTCTTTATCATTAATCTGAGAGTGCATTGTGAAATCTTGTGTGGCTCACCTGTCCAGAGACGATTACTGCAGTTGTGGATCCATGAACTTTCCACCTGCATATTATCAAACCAATTGTACTGACAGGGATGTTTAAGCTCTTTATTATGGCTCTGTAGCTTGTTCCACTGACATGTCGTTTAATAATGTTGTCACTCAGAACTTTAGGAAGCTCCTTCACCTTCACCATTGCTACTTGAGGGAAATCTTTCCATACAATGTCTCAATTTGCCCGAGGACCATCTCTTTTTGCAGTATTTATATCTAGAACCTGATTTATTCCTATGTAAGCTTTAAACTTCGATTTCATTTTAAAACATTTTTTTTTAATGCTTATACAGTAGACACATCATTTTTGTTCATATATGTAAGTACAAAGTCATTATGTCTAAATGGATATATGCACTGGAAGTATATTACATTTAAAAAAGAGCATTCAAATACTTATTTCCCCTGCAATTACTTTACATTCCCCCCCAACTATAAATTGTCATATTGGAATATGGCCACACCCTAGTGTGAAGTAACATTTGCACTGGATTACAGATACATTGTTCACTTCTGATAGAAATATTAAAGTACCTGAAATATCCATCAGTAGGTTGTCATTTTGAAGTGGTGAAGCGTTTATTTTGAAAGTTGGCTTCAGGGCGGTTTTACTGACAACATCAAAAACAACAGAAATAGTCTGTGGCTCAGCCTCAGCTCTATTTGAAGTGTGAAGATCAAGAGGTTTTCGGCAGTGAAACATATTTGCAGGATTATGAGCACAGAGGCCCCAGAGGTAGCCTCCAGCATGAATGTTTTATACCTGCCACTTTACACCCACTTATTCTTAGAAAGTGAATGATCTTGATTTGAGCTCTGACCACGTCAATGCTGACTCCATGCACTAGGCAATTTAGTCCTGATTTATTGTACTTGCACCGTTGAACACCTGGACTCGAGTTTGGCGGAGTGTCGCAGAAAATGAAGGCCGCTCATGCATAATTCATCAAGCTGGTGACTGCATCATGCAAGACTGAGTAAGATGCCCTCTGCATGTTCCCAAGGCTATGGAGATCATCTCTGTAAACAAGATAAGGTAAAAATAGACATGTTGTTGTACAGACAGAATTTTTCCTCTTATTATTTTCTCTTCTATTAATTATTCACCTTGGAATTTTAAAATCCAGTGAAATCTGGAACTTGCCAAATACTTTATGACAGTGTGGAATAAGACATGGCTTGTGATCTTGAGGACATGTTATACATTCTGAACTGTTGTGCAATCCTCAATTTTGCACCCATCGCTACATAACTGGGGGTTTAAAACACCACAAACATGAAGAAATTACATAATTCCAGGGTATATATGGTCTCTAATGCCCTTACAAACAATAGTGATGACAAATCTGTTTAATATTTGAAATTTACCTCTGCTAGATCACTTTTAACCATGAAAGTGTCATCTATTTTTGTGTGATATATGCAATGAATCAACATAAACAACACATTTGTAGCATAAATCACTATTGATAACTATTGTGTTATTGTACCATTGTATTGCACTCTTTTCTTTCTTTTTTTAATTGCTATCTTGTGATATTCAGAGTAGTATTGGCTATGACAAAACAAATGCCAACTATAAAGAACAAATAGAAAACACGCAATCAAATTTTCACATTCCTCTGAAATAGCACTGGATAAAACAGAACAGTCTGTGTGCATTCATTCATACAGCAGATTAACTAGCATAATGAACTTGAGTAGTGGAAAGACAAACACCATTTAAATGTTCATGCCTGTCTACACAGTACATGATGAACAAAAACCTTACAGTGTGTGCATTACAAATGTACTTGAATGTACTTGCTGCAAGTGGCACATGTGGAAGGTGTTTTATTGCCCTTTGTTGGTACACACTCTTAGGAAAGCTTCCTCTTTTTTCAAAATGGTGACAAGTCTTTCTTAGACACCTAATACTCCTGAAATGTTCACATGTGAACACCCACACACACACCACATACATTCATAACAAAAAAGTCACTCACACTTACTTTATGCACTGGAAGTGGTGGCTGTTTGGGACGTGCCGTTTGGGGTAACAAGAGCCTCCTCCTGAATCCTTCTCACCATGACTGCAGATGCTCAGGACCTTAGGACTTGTTCTCTTCTTTGGATATGAGGGGTCACAAGTGCCTTACCTCGTGTCTTTGACATGAACTCATGCTTTAGTTTCATACTTATCATGACCTCTCTGTTTTCCAGTACTCTTTACAACCATTTTCTACTCTTAGGTTAAATTGACCTGAGGACCTCATAAGGCATGTGTAGGATGGGTGTTCAAAATAGATATATTTTTTCTTTTTCTTGTGCATGTTCCTCACAATAAATAAGCCAAGGCTACCAAGTTTCAGGTGGAAAAAATGATTTGTTCCATATATTTTTTCCTTTATTAGAAATGATGAGGGCCACACGAGGTTTAAAATCAAGTGCAGACTGAACCTACTGAAATTTCTACTGAAAAGTCTTTGATGACTGGCTCCTACAAGGGTTTAGTGATCTACAACATTTAAACGGTGTGTGTGTTTTTTTTTTATTATTTAATTTGTCTGTAAGCATATTGTTTTTAAAATCTGTAGTTACAGGGAAGCGTAATTACATATTTTTGTGATCTGATTTAATTCGGTAATGATGTTGTAGTGGTTGTAGTCATCTATTATCTCATCATCAGCCACAAATAGAACAAAATGTTTCTTTCATGTTTAATTTTCATCCGATTTATAATGTGCCTTTAGTGGCTTCAGTATTTTCATGCTGTCTGTTCACATTACTATGACCATCTCTTTTCTTACAATGTACTAGAAATTCAATACAACCAAGAAAGCGGCACCGTTAACTAAAATGCTGAAGGACAAATATCCTTGATATATCTTTCAGGATGACCTGACTTCAGGAAAAAATAAACACACGGCAATTTAAAAGCTTTTTGAAATGATGTACTGTTGCAGAGATCTTCCCTATCAGTCATCATTTGGTAAAAACAATCAAACATGAATCAGAAATTGGTACAAGGGACTTGACTGGGTCAGATTTATGTGCTTTTAGCATGTAAAATATGTAAAACGTTATGGCAGAAGACAGCATAAAGGCAGCATCTGTCAGTGTTGAGTAATGTCTTATGTCTTGTGACCTTAGATACCTCATCCTTTTTGTACTATTAGGTCAGTGGCTTTTCATACTATAGACTATATTCTTTTGGGAAGGCTTGAGAATTGTCCCTCTATTGGTGGAGAAGCTCTTGGCTGGTTTAGATCTTACCTGAAAATCTGCCATCACTTTGTAAAGGTAAGTGTGGAATTCTCTGACTTAAAAGAAATGCCACAGGCTCTGTCTTGGGTTTCTTGTTTTCATTGTACATGCTGCCTTTAGTACGTGTATGTGAGCTGCTCTGGAAAAACCTGTTAGTTATCACTGTGGCTGAATTCCTGAAAACAGCCCAAAAATGTTAACATTTTTTTTAAAAGGACCAGTAAAAACCTGAACGTTCAAAACATAAATATATTTTACAAAAATGACCCAGAAATGCTTTTGTTTACTACTAATTGTTACTTCTTAACCATTCCTTAGCTGTCTGCTTTGGGTGTGAAGCCATTTTAACAAACACAATGGTAAAAACAATGACGACTATAAAACTTTACAATTTATCAGTAAGATTGTTTAACCATAAGCAGATTTGTTTATAAATGTAGATGTGAGTGAACTTCATATAGTAGAAGATGCAAAAATTTGATCAAGGCTTTCTCAGGCCTCCATAGAAGTATGGCCTTAACTTTTCACTCCTACTCAGGTATATTTAATTGATCACACAAACGCGCCCAGATTTCTAAACACTGGCAAGTTTCGATCACTGAACAGATGTCAGGGGCTTGTATCTCGCATTTTGGTTCCATGACTGACAGAGGCTTAAAAATTGAAAGCCATATGAATGATCTTGCTAGAACATGCTTCTTTGGAATATGTCCATGATGATGAACATAGATATACATGATTCAGAGATGTTCATGAATTTATAACCCGTACATTTGTGGCATTTGGCAGATGCCCTTATCCAGAGCGAATTACATTTTTATTTCATTTATACATCTGAGCAGTTGCCCAACAGTGGCAGCTTGGTGGTGCTGGTGTTTGAACACCACAAGGTACCCTCAGTAACACCTCTAGTTACTGTAATGCTATATCCATCTACAAGCTCATGGTACTCTGGAATTCAGCTACCAAGGTTCTTACAAGAACTAGAAAGTCTAATTCATAGTCTAATTTGTTACCTATTGAGTAGATAGATACTAACTAATCTCCTACTATCTTATGAATCACCCTTTAAATATAGGACACATCAATACCAAGAGCAGTGAATACCATCCCTTCTTTAAGAATTGGCTTTACCTTTTGCTCAAGATTCAGGCCCTTTCAGAATGTGTCATTACATATACACCGATCAGCCATAACCTTAAAACCACCTGCCCAATATTCTGTAGCACCCCTTTGTGCCACCAGAATAGCTCTGATGTATTGAGGCCTGGACTCCACAAGACCTCTGAAGGCGTGCTGTGGTATCTGGCACCAAGACGTTAACAGCAGATCCTTTAACTCCTGTAAGTTGTGAGGTGGGGCCTCCATGGATCGGACTTGTTTGTCCAGCACATCCCAAAGATCGGATTGAGATCTGGGGAATTTGAAGGTCAAGTCAACACCTTGAACTCTTTGTCATGTTCCTCAAACCATTCCTGAACAATTTTTGCAGTGGTGCATTATCCTGCTGAAAGAGGCCACTGCCATTAGGGAACATTGTTGCCATGAACGGGTGTACTTGGTCTGCAACAGTGTTTAAGTAGGTGGTACGTGTCAAAGTAGCATCCACATGAATGCCAGGACCCAAGATTTCCCAGCAGAACATTGCTCAGAGCATCACACTGCCTTCTCCGGCTTGCCTTTTTCCCATAGTGCACCTTCTTCCACTGCTCCATGGTCCAGTTCTGATGCTCATATGCCCATCGTAGAAGCTTTCAGTGGTGGACAGGGGCCAGCATGGGCACTCTGGCCAGTCTTCGGCTACACAGCCCCCCATACACAGCAAGCTGTGATACGCTGTGTGTTCTGACACCTTTCTATCATAGCCAGCATTAATTTTTCAGCAATTTGTGCTACAGTAGCTCTTCTGTGGGATACGACCAGACGGGCTAGCCTTCGCTCCCCACGCACATCAGTGAGCCTTGGGCGCCCATGACCCTGTCATCGGTTCACCAATTCACTTGGACCACTTTTGGTATGTACTAACCACTGCATACCGGGTTCATTCAGCTTTACAAGACTTGGCAGGATGCTGTCAAGGAAAAGGTAGGATGTGATGATATGATCTTTCTGTCTTCTTTTTTTCTTCTACATGGGTTAAGCATGAAACACCAAGCCACTATCAGGCCCAAACATAGCCAGCTCATCTTCATGCTCTCTGGCACATTGACATTTCCACTAATTGAATAAATGGACACTTCGCAGGACCTTTTGCAGTCCAATAATGTTGTCTTGTTTAAAGGTCAGCATGTGACCTTAAGCTCTGGTCTAATTTGAAGCTGCTTGTGAACCTCTGGCTGGCTTAAACACTAATGGTTTGTGTGTGATAGACTTGTGACAGAACATTCACAAGCCATTAGATCTATACAAGATATAAATCAATATCAAGTCAGATCAAACACATCTCAAATGTGTTTGTTAATCTTTGTTTCACACCGAATCATCCTGATCTTCACAGAATATTACACTCTTTTTTTTCAGTATAAAGAATTTTACACACTTTTTTTTGCATATACAAATGCATATACATTGAACTGCTGCCACATGATTGGCTGTTGGATAATTGTATGGACGAGCAGGTATACATGTGCTCTTATTAAAATGGCCAGTGAGTGTATGAGTTATTCAGTTTGGATGGTAACATTTGAGCTATAAAGCAGTTATGTAATTAGTATGAACAGAAAAATGTTCTTCAAAACGGTCTGGATTGCATGTGTATAGTGTGCAGTCATTGTGTAGACTCTGATCTGTAAATACAACACACAGCTTTTATTTTTGAGAAAAGTTAACATGTGCACCTGGATTTCTTCTCTAGTCACATTAGTAGCTTGGGTATACGTATATTGGGTAACTTGGAGGCATATTTGTAATGACATGCAAATATCTCTGTACTGTGTCAAACCTGTGCTTCATCAACATCCAACTTTGACAGTTGAATGCGTTCTGTGCCAACTTTTGACAGTGACGGCTTGTCTTGTTACACCGGTTTCATGATAAACTGATCTGACTCTGAGATGTCTTAGGGGCAATTAATCGTACGAGTGCAAGTTCTTAAGAATTCACACAAGCCAACTGGTATTAAAAGTTATGACTGGTTAAAGTTAGGGTATTGCATGAAGATGGCGGTTGGAATCTTCATGATTTTATTCATATAAAGTCCAACAAATCACTCTTACTAGTTTGAATTCCCATGGATTTGTTTTTTGAGAGCGTGCTGGGCAAGTCCATAAAAAATACAATTAATTTGTAAAATAAATTACTTGGTAAGTACCATCAGAACAAATAAGATCAGATTTCAAGGGACCTACCTGGGTCTATTTTAAGTTGAATCATACCTGGTACATTCCATTTCTGGACATATATGTAGGTTAAAATAGTACAGTCTTAGAAAATGTACAACCCATAACGATTCTTTGGTTGTCCCTCTGGGCAAACCCTTAAATGTCGTATGCAGAGTCTTTAGGAAGCTAAGAACTCTTGCTTTTCCAGTTCCAGTTTATATCTCCTTCATATATTCATGTAATTGGGTTAGGAATGGGCCCAAGTCTGTTTAGGGATCTAACTCTAAGGACCACTTAGAGCACTTCAGTTCAAAGAAACTCTCATTGTTTATTGACTCTTTTGACTGTTTTGCCCAATTCCTGTTTTTATTCTGAATAATTACAGCATTGATACAGTAATTTAATGCTGTGATGTTGCCTGTTGATGCATAGCCAGTATTGTCAGTATTTCCAGTACTGCTATGGCAATACTACATTTAAAAATGGCTTGGCAATACTAGGCTTCAGAACTGGCAATAAATTATATATTTATATTTATATATATATATATATATATATATATATATATATATATATATATATATATATATATATATATATATATATATATATATAAACCCAGAGTATTAATACCAGATTATTAATACCACCAGAATAGCTTTAATGGACCTTGGCATACTGTAGATTTTGCATGTCTCTGGAACCGTACTGGAAGGAGAAACACTGTTCTTCCAAAAGATATTTTGGTATTGGTATGATATATGGTATTTTGATGATGGCAGTAGAGAGTGCTGTCTAACACGTCAGTCCAACATCTTCTACTGGTAATAAGCTGGGTTGAGATCTGGTGACCATGAAGGCCATAGCGTATGATATACAGTACTGTGCAAAAGTTTTAGGCACATGCAAGGAAATGCTGTAGAGCAAAGATGCCTTCAAAATAATGAAATTAAATGTTTCTACATAAAAAACAACAACAAAAGCAGTAAACAGTAGTAAATGAAACAAAGTCAATATTTGGTGTGGTAAAAAATAAAAATAAAAATAGTAGTCTCCGGTACAATTTGTGCAGTTTTATAAGGAAATGAGCTGGTAAGTTTTATTGAACATCTTGCAGAACCAGCCATAACAGAGCCACCGTTTTTCCCTTTCATTGGTCATTAAAGTATCAAGCTGTATCATCACTTTGTGTCACAAATAGTTTTAATAGTGTTTGTGTCCTGTCAGTTCTTTGTAATGAAACTGACTGCCATCAAAATAAGTAATAAATAAAACATGACAGGACATGCTATTCTAGGAAAAGAACCGAGGACAGGGTTGTGTGCTACCATCAGTTTGCTCACACGAACATTTTTTTTTTTTTATTCATTAAAGAATGTCTTGTCATACTTTTGATCTGTTTATGTTTATGCTTAATGTTGTGCAATGTCCAAAAAACAAGTTAGTTCCTGTTATTACTTAAGTTAATAATACGGGGAAAAAAATCAGCTTGTCATGTTAATGAGAAAAGCGCTTTGTCCTGAAAACTTAGTTACAGCTGTACCTCTGACTGTTACAAAGCTCTGACACTACAGACTCCTTCCTATCTATGATATATATATGATATCATACTCGTATCAATGATTACACACATTTTTAATCCATTTATTGCGCAGTGCCCACCGTACAAGTCCCTGTGTATGTTGTTGCTATAGAAACGATGAGTGTTAATATAAGCCTTGCAGGCTGAAGTACTGTCAAAGCTTCTGTTATAGAAAATTAATCATCACCTTCTACACAATAAGATTTGAGAATTCAAAAATAATGAGTTCTATTTCATGTAATTAGTGGTTTATTTTGTGATACACAGAGGAAAAGTCTTTGCACACCAATGCTTTGTATTAGATCCCTTGATTTGCTCTACACTGTAAATACTTAAATACCGGTAGCACAAGTTTGTGACTCCTGAATCATTTGAATGAAAACGATAATATCTGATATAGGATAAAGATATAGAAATGACAAACTTGACAAACAGTGCTTTAATATTATATTATTATAATAAATAAAACTCTTATGTTAACAGTTTATGACTTTTAATGAAGGCCTATGTTTAACAATGATTTCATTTACGTGTTAGTTTTGAATTCAACTCACACAAGATTATATACTTCTGTAAATAAATACAGAATTAAATATAGGACTTGTGGTGGATTTAAAGCTTAAATTAATATACAGAGTGTCTTACTGAGGTGGTTGCATCCCTGCTAAAGAGCTCGCTCATCTCTTACATACCTGTCACTGGGTCCGGCTTCTGTATTAATTTAACGTAACCCTTCCTTGTTAGTCAACAGTGAATTTTCTGCAAGTCTTGCTTCTCCTTGTCAACTACATTGATTAATATCTTTAAGATATCATCATTCTGTGTAAACGCTAGAGACTGTTGCGTGTGAAAATCCCAGGAGACCCAGCCCATCTGGCACCAACAACTTTGCCACGTTCAAAGTCATGGAGATCACACTTTTTCTTCATTCTGATGTTTGATGTGAACATTACCTGAAGCTCTTGACCTGTATCCACATGATTTTATGCACTGTGCTGCTGCCACATGTGGATTAAAGTGGATGGTGAATGTAAGTTTTCTGTATTTAGTCTATACATTCTAGCACTGTTGCAGAGATAAGGAAAAGTTTTTATCTATTTATATAACCGGATAATGTATATTCAAATGACCAGAATCTGTAAGGAAGTTGGACACAATTTTTTTTTTCTTCCGAAAAAAGTTGTCTTATAGTCATTGGCCTACTTATTCCCTCTGTTATGTTCAAATCTGGATCACAGACATGCCAGAATGCAAGTATAAAAGTATAGAAGTTGTCTGTGCTTTATTTAGCTGGCAGCGTTCAGTAAGCAAGCTATTTCTTCTCACCTTCTGTGATTCAAACTCAAGAGTATAGCATGTGCAGCTGCCCCATCTCTCTCTCTCTCTCTCTCTCTCTCTCTCTCTCTCACACACACACACACACACACACACACACACACACACACACACACACACACACACACACACACACACACACACACATGCAGAAGCATTTACTGGAAAAAAAAGAGAGAGAGATTTATATGGAAACCTTCCCAACATTAAACATTCAGTTATAATAATTCAGTCACCATGTCTTTAAGCACCATCGTGTCCTTTCCCCCTTCCTCGGCTGTGCCTCTGCATGGCTCAGATGAATGTACTGCATTTCGGTGGAATTTAAATTGGAATGCTTACAGCACATAACATGTCATGCCAGCTGATTGTGGAATTCAAAAGCCGAATGAAAAGTTAATAAATATATCAGCCGCCAAAAAATAAAAGAAGTAAGAGCGGCCATGAGTACGCCTCGAAACGGATTTGGTCATCCAAAAATTCATTCTGGAGGCCATCGAATAGTTTTAATAATACAACATACTTCATAGAATCCAAATATACACCTTTTAGTCATCTGTGGAGCGTCTGAACTGAGAACTATCTTCACATAAAGTTATGACAGTGTGAAATAAAGACAGTGTGTCTCTTTAGACAGATCATTATAACTCTCTTGAATAATTCTATATGAAGAAATGTTTTATAAAAATGGTTTTGCACGTGTACTAGACAGTAGATGTTCCGTTCCCCTCGATATCTAGTAAATTCATACCAAATGGACTGTTTAACTGGAAGGCACACTCAGAGTACACTGAGTGTCAACACCATAGTAATTTTTTTCTCCCCCTAAAATGTTAAAATGTCTAACTAGAACCAAAAGTACCTCTGTAACCCTAAGTGACCCACTCATGTTACATATTAACCCCGGGCGGCCGCTTGTATTACATACCGGAGCTCAGTCAAACGTATCCATGTGCTTGTGTTTGTTAATCAATGATGTGATTTCACCAGAAAATGGTTGAACTCTCTGGGTTGAAACGCTGTTGTATTAGTAATGTGACTGCCTGAATGGTGCCAGTGTGTAGATCTACATAACATACATGTGCTTGAACATCCACTTTTTGAAATGTGCATGTGTAGAGGCAGAACCGGTAACGTTGTCCAAGCTGTTGTCCTTGTGACAAATCGAGTGTCATTTTCAGCGTCTGGTAGTTATCATATTAGATTGAATAGAGGGAAAGTTATCACAGATGCACAAGTGGTTATACAAATTCAAAGAAAGGAAACTGGAAGTGAGGACCATGTTATCAAGCAAGAGCAATTAAGAGAGAATAACAACACACACACAAAAAACAGCCTTCCTCTTCCAAAAGCAGGAAGCGTCCATGTGCCAGCAGATGGTTGAATCCCCAGAAGCTGAGCCATTGCACAAATCCAATCCTCACATTCCTCTGTGGTTCAGGGCTTAACAGGAATACGGCTCGGTGTCTATCATGTCCCTTGTGAAAGGAGCACATATTCTATATGTGCTACATATAAATAGCTTCAAACATAAACACATGCCAAAGGATGATGGATCATATATCATATACTAGCTCTAATAACTACCACACCACTGGACTTGTGTTGCTGCTGCGCTTCTATAATGAACAGCCTATCAATATAATGCAATTACATTTTACATTTGAATCAATTAATTGTGCAGGCAAATTAGTGAGCTCTACTCTGACCCTTTTCTGCATTAAATCCAATGGACATCATCACTGGGCGTGCTTATAACCAAGGCTACTTTATAGTCACACCTGTTCTTCACTCAAAAGTGATTAAGCCTTGAAAGAGACATTTACTGTGCGACATAGCATAACTAATTGGTCGACTATTTTCAGCACATACTCAATGACCTTCAGTAGGGGAGAGCCCGGACAATTGTAAAAAAAAAAAATTTGGTTTCATAAACAATGGTTTAAATTAGAGACTTCATACCTATCACATGTACCATGCACATGTTCTTCTTTTATCAAGTTTACTGATATCGTCAGTGAGTACTGTACACTTTCGCTGAAACCAAAAGGAAGAACCAGAAATTAGTAACATCGCATTGGTTGATTGTTACAGTCATGAAAAAAAAAGGCTGAAAATCTTACATCAGGAAAAATACTGAAATAATTTTCCAATACTGGAAACTATTACAATTTCAAAAGATCCATTGGATGTCCATTACGCACAAGTGGAGAAACGCAAAGCCATACAAGCACCCATTCTAACGTGTATTGTAATCGACTGATGATGCAAAGCCATATGACCATAAATCTTTTTTTCCATTTAATTTTGTTAATCCATTTAATTTTGGCATATGGTTACTATGGTTTAATCATAATTCAATGATTTAAAATAGCATAATGTCTTTCTGAGCTCTGAATCAATTGCAGTTCTTCCCTATCTGTCGGGCCGGCTCATATTAATGGGCTAGAGGGGCCCAGAAGGTCTTTCAAAGCTTAAAAAAAAAAAAAAAAAAAAATCTCAATATAAGGTTTCATTTTTGACATCCACATCATATTAGCGGTTAACAAACATTTTAAACAGTATTATTTTGGATTTGTGAAACCACACTCTAGTCATAACAAAAGCACTATAGATCCACACAGCCAATCAGAGACAGTCCCCCACTAGACACGCCCACTAGTTTTGAGCACCAGTGGGCTAATATCTTTCAACCCATATGGACTCAGTCGAGGGTGTAATGAATGTAAACGAAGTGGATAATTTAATTATAATTAATTTTATAAAATTTGATTTAATTTATAAAACACTAATGTAGCTTCCAATCTGTGTGTGTGTGTGTGTGTGTGTGTGTGTGTGTGATAATAACAAGTGTAAGTAATAATAACAGCATTTAACAAACACATCCACAGGGACTTGGATATTATTATTATTATTATTATTATTATTATTATTATTATTATTATTATTATTATTATTATTATTATTAATGAAACTTCAGGATATAATGTATTGGTTGACCCTAATAGTGCCGTTCCCCAGCTATTGTTAGCTTAGCCCTCCCATTTAATATCACCACCAGCTGCCACTGCCTACTTTCTAGTACAGAAATTAGTGCACATCTCTTCTGTCTCAGTGCTGCCACTTTTTGCTACTCTTAACAGCCCTAGAGCCTCTGAAGCATGATGCAGTTTATAACAGGTGTTATAATTGTACCTCAGGTCATGCTCATGCTTTCTCACAGTCTTGCAAACAGAAGTTGCATGCACAAACACTGAGAACTCAGTGTACACAACTGCACAGATTTCAGTTTTTGAAAACAATATTACAAAAATACAGTACTTCCAGTTCCTTTTTTATTTTACTTATCTGGCAGAAAATGAGTTTTTCACAAATCGCTCCAGCAGTTGCTTCAAATGACCATGGAGAAATGATGCACTTGTGTATGCATGTAATGAAGTCACAGTTGCATGCATTTAGAGAAAACGAGCGTGTTACAATTGTGCTGGCTCTCCCCGTACTAAAAATATACGAGATATGATGATGATTTATAAAGACCACACACAAGCTCCACCACATGAGCCTCACCAAGTTTAATATACAGTATGTACCTACTGCCTCATCAATTTAGATGATTATGATTATTTTGGTATCAAACTTCCCATACTGGTCTTCCATTTCTGACTTTCATACTTCCCATAAGTATCCCTTACTGTCCTTCCATTTCATTCTTATGAAAGCTTTAGTTCATATTAGCAGCTGATTAGCAGTGACTGCTGGTGATATTAGATGAAAGGGCTAAAATCTAATATATATCGATAGCCCGACAACGAAACTATTAGAGTTGAGCAATGCATTAAATCATGAGGTCTCACTGATGGTATAATAAGAAAGATGTGTTTGGCAAACTCACACACATTACTCACACACACATACTTAAACATATATAAGCAGCTGCATTTGGGATTTTTAAACGTTTTTAAGTCTGTAATGCTTTACTTGGTTTCATGCCGTGTTTCCTTCGAATATTAAACATAGAAAAAGAAAAGTTGTCACTAACTTTTTCATTCAAACTAAAAAAAAAACAAACCAAAACAAAAAAACCCCTCCAAACAATGACAGTTCTGTCATCTGTCTTTTTGTGTAATTGGTACAATGCGTGCTTAGTCTATCTACGTTGAGTTTCTCCTCCAATGACATTTTAAGAAAATAATGCTGTGAATGGACTCCCACAAATCTAGTGGGAGTTTCACTCATTCAGGTGTGTGATCACCAGACACGACTATCACTGATAGTCTACATAAACCTATAGTCTTGGCCAAAAAGAAATCAGCCCTAATTTCGCTTCTTCATATCATACTGTGTATTTTATTTATGACATTTGGTGGTGCTGTTGTGTTTGGGTCCACAAAAGTCCAGAATAATCATTGATAGATAGTTGGGTTTAGTCTTGTCTCCCCCAAGACTTGTCTCCCCCATTATGTTGATTCACATAATTTGTATTAATATTACCAATACATAAAACAATACTTTATTTATTTATTTATTTTTACACAATATGGTTACTGTCTGGTATCAAATTAGTAAAATTGTAGTAATTGAAAGTAATATCTTGCGCTTACCTTGGATATTACATATAATATGAAATAATGTGAAATCTACAGCAGTACCTGATGCCACAATGTAATAATTACTCACAATCAGCTGATTCTCAATAACCATTTACTTCCAGTTTAGAATAGTTAAAAAACTAAAATCTTAAAAGCATCATTCCATATAATTCCTGTATCTACCTATTTTTTTCAGTCAGATATGTCCTTTGCAGTTTGTCTTCACTACTATTTGATCATTTTTAGCATTAAATGCATAAATATACCTGGTGTTTTTTCCCGTTAGTTATTATGTCCTTACATATTTGACTTCCAAAGTTTGCACCCTGTTAATTGTAACTATTATATTATCACTTATTAAATTATGAGTAATTACTGCATTATGGCACGAAGTGCTGCTGTACACACCTGGTAGTTTTCTCACAAATTACCATGTGCTTTAGAAATGCAATATGCAAGGTAAGTACCAGAAATGACTTATAATTCCTGCATACCTGCCTATTAAATATTAGGTGTGTACTGTATTGCAAAACAAAACCGCTTACAAGTATTGTTCTCTCACCCACTTGATGACTCAGAAAAGTCATTACCAAAATGAAATCCCACAAAGGACATTTCTAAAATACACATTGGGAACTGATCACTCTTAAAAAACAAAAAGGAAACTTATGACAAACCAGTTTCACCAAATGTTGAATGTTGTGTAATCATATACTGTTTACATTGTTTATAGCTGCTCAATCATCAGGTATACCTGCAGTAGTTTTAGTATCTCTATTTGTGTGCATTATTAGGTAAACAAACTGCTAAAATTTCTTTACATATTGGTATTCAAAAATAGGCTTGCCCTTGATTTCACAATTTGATTCAAGCGTCTTTGTGTTGAGTAAAGGGTGTTTCAAGCTCAGTATCGTGCCTTGTGTACAGTGAGGGGAAATAAGTAATCGGATATTGTTTTTGTAATTTAATATACTTCCAGTGAATATATCTACTTAAAATTTATACACACAATGTCTTTTGACTTTGTAAATATAAACAAAAAAGTATGTATTCATAAGCATAAACAAAGATATGTTTAAAACAAAATTGATAGGCAAAAAAAGTAATCGGATGCCACATTTTACCAACATTTCTTGCAAAGCTGTTGTTGGCAATTATAGCTTTAAAACATTTGGCCCATTCCTCTTGGGAAATCATCTTTAATTTCCCAAGGCTATGACGGTCCCTCTGATGGACGCTCTGATGGCAATTTCAAAATCCTCCATGAATTTTCAATGGGATTCAAGTCAGGAGATTGGCTTTTTTTATATTTTTTATTTTTTTAAGAAACCAGTCTTGAGTTATTGTGGCTGTATGTTTGAAGTTGTTGTCTTGTTGAAACGTCCATCTTCTCCCCAGATTCGATTTCTTGGCTGATGAGATGAAATTCTCCTCTAATATGTCCCAGTACATCGCTCCAATCATGTTTCATTCAATGACTTGTAATGCCCCTGTAATATTTTCAGAGAAGCAGCTCGATATCATGATACTCCCACCACCATGCTTCACTGTGGTTATAGTGTTCTTGGAATCATACACACAACCCTTCTTTCTCCACACATCATGAGCTGAATCACTGCCGAAGAGATGTATATTTGCGACTCTTTCTTTTTTAATTGACTGCTGGCTTCTCTCTTTCCTTATCATTACTCTGAAAGAGTATCGTGAAATCTTGCATGGCTCACCTGTCCAGAGATGATTAGTTGTGGACCGGTGAACCTTCTGTCTGCGTATTATTGAATCAGTTGTATTGTCAGGGATGTTTAAGGTCTTTGCTATAGCCCTGTAGCATGTTCATTCAAGTCTTGTTTAATAATGTTGTCTTTGGGAACCTTAGAATGCTCCTTCACCTCCACCGTGACATCATGTGTATAAATTTGAAGTGGATGTATGCACTTGAAGTATGTTAAATAATAAAAACAAAAGTGTCTGAGCGCTTATTTCCCATCACTGTATCTGAAATGGCCAACCTGCTAAAAGACATTTAGGATAGTACTGAGAAAAAAAGAATGCTTCAGGGTTTTGTCTATGCAGGAGTCAGTTTTTGATTTAATGTGAGGCATCTCATGTCTTAAATATATTCCTTCACATGGTTCACTGTCGTACCCCACACATGGTTCAAATGCTGTCTAACAGTGTGACGATTTCAAAAAGAACCCCAACCCCGTGTTTGATCTTATGTTATGTCATACCTTTAAGACGTGTGCGAAAGCTAACGTGGCTACAAAAGGCTCAGGATAAAAACTCTCACCCGCAGTAGAAAAAGAGATTGACTTGTTCACCTTAATGTACGCAAACACAAGATCTGTTCTCCTCCACTGGCACGATTTTCAGCAAACATCTCTCGGCCTTGCTTTTAATAGCATCTGCTTGCAGTCTTGCAGGCAGTTGCATCATGCGTTACATCACTGGGTGGTAATAGTGGCCTCGTTTTCTGTATTAAACTGAATTATGGTGAGACAAAATTAGGGACACTGCTGAGGAGGCCGTGATTAATTAAGCCGAGTTGCTTCTTCTCACTGTAACCTCGAACAAAGTGCACGCTATTGACTCTTATTTAAAGTTGAGATTTGGCAACCGCAAATGGATCATTCTGCAAAACAAAAGGACTATCGTCTTCTTAATAAGGTTCGGTTCACTACCCCTGCATGGGTATGTGATCATGTGAAAAGGCAGATGTTGTTTACCTCAACGCTGTGTGTAATCTCTCCCATGGGAGTTTTATACAATACTTATGTTATAGTATACTATGGTGCGTTTTATTACATTTTAGCAGGAGGCTTCAATAACACTGTGGGCAGACTGTAACTCGAACCAGAGTATTGCAATTTAACATTTCTAAATATGACAGCTCGTTTATGCATGTCTTTCTTTAACGTCTTGAAAGTCAACAAACAGCATGCAGTATAGAAACACAGTAGATCTTGTTTTCTGAAAAGATTATTATAATATATATTTTTAAATATAGACAGACACTTCTTGATTGTTCTGTTTTTGTTATAGACACATGGATTAAATTTACATTGCATATATATAACGTAATACGTTCTTCGTTCTTCTTCAGAATCGAAAAGGTCATTCTCCATGTGTTGATACACCGGATTTCTGACCCTTTATTGGAAAACTAAGAAGGAAGTCTGTCTTGATTCATACAAATGAAATGTTATTCATGTTAGAAACAATACTTGGTGTAAAAAATAAATAAATAAATAAGTGTTTGGAAATATTTTAGATGTTATATCCCTTTTGAGAATGAATCTATCGGGGGTGGACTGCTAATAGAGTTCTGCTCCCATCTTGTGGCTGAAGCAGTGCACATGAAATTTGTAGGAAATTGTGAAAACCAAACCCTTGCAATGTACAATTTATTTAATGATTTTATGGTCGTATTGATCATTCAGCAATAGTCACGTGTTTTGATGCTTATTTAATGTATTTAATGTTTTACCACCTATTTAATTTCATATTTTATTCGGAAAAGCATAACATGAGCGTTCGATTGCGTGTTTGTGTTTTATCATCAGTGTTTTTTATTTCATTTCCAGCTATTTTTTATTATTATTATTATTATTTTTAAATGGCACGTCTTCAAATACGCAATATAGAAGAATGTATCTTGAAATATCTGGAAACAGTGCTTCATGAGAAAATAACTCTCCTGTGATTGGGACACTAGAGGGAGCCAAGCTGGCACGTTTGCCCGTTCCAACCACTGCTTTAAAATAGATGTGACTTGTGCAAAAAAAAATGTGACAAAACCTGTCCCAATTCAACAGGCTTGATTTGTTCCATTCTCACATGCAGTCTAAAGTCGCCGACTCTGAACTCGAGTCAGGAAATCATTTTGGACAACTTTTGAAAACACAAGAAAACAACAACCACAAAAGGATTAATCCTAATCTCTGTGCTGTGCTTTGTGCCACCATTTTAATCCTAACAGTGCAAGGTGGAGTTTTAAACATTGGCAGTGTTTCAGAGTGGCGCAGGGAAAAAAAAACTCACTTTTTGACATTTAGTCGAAGAGCGTGGGGGACCAAGCTAATTTGTTATAAATAATTTTTTAACAAATCTTGTGTTTGAGGCACAGTGACTATAATATGCAGTCGTTCGACAGTTTTATTGAAGGGCATTTTCATGATGATTAGATTTGGATTAGATCTCATTCCTGAAGATTTCAGCTGCACGTTTAGTGGGTATAATGGTAAGACGAGGACGTGATTGCTGTAATGTTCTGATGTTATGTTTTATAGGCGTCAGGATTTACACAGGTGCCACACACCAAGCAATTAATGTTTGTACAAACCTTAAAGCTATTAAATGTGCACCTTAGCATTCCTACCATTCTCCAGGCTGGGAAAAAAAGAGCAATCTGAGGCCTCCTGCACTTGTGAACTTGCTTGCCAAACACTTGTAATGCGATCTGGTAGTAGTTCAGGTTTAACTAATCTCTAATTACCGACTAATCGCCATGATCCGATCATTTTCTCCAAGCGGCACAGGTGCGCTTCAGAGGCACGATAGCTTTAGGGGTTTTGCAGGTCACTAAAGGAGCATTCAGGTTCATTTTGGTTTTAATGGTCACAGATGTTGGAGGTGAAAAGAGAGGCAGCAGTTACTTTTAGCCAAATATAGCAGCTGCTTAATTCACTCTGTGGTCATCAGTGTAACTTTTACAGTACTTAACTTCTTGCACTGGAATGATGGCCATTACCTTCAGGGGCTGATATCACTGCATTACTACATGATGTGTATTTTTACAGGTGCAGTGAGTAGAGTTGAATGTTGTGAGTGTCCGTCACATACTGGCTCACTGCCGCTCTTATAGCTGACCAGCTGGCTTGATGAATCGGAATAATTAAGTGTAAAATGGGAACCCCCCCCCATCATGTTGCAAACCACCATTAACTTTTCTTTAATACTGCGAAAAGGTTTATTTATTTACAAATTTTTTTCAAAGCTTGTAAGCATTATTTTCTTACACGTTCACTCGCATACAGTACTGTGCAAAAGTTTAAGGCACACGCAAAGAAATACTGTAGAGCAAAGAAGCCTTCAAAATAATGAAATTAAATGTTTCTACATTTTAAAAGAAATACCGTAAAAAACGGTAAACAGTAGTAAATGAAACAAAGCCGATATTTGGTGTGACAAAAAAATTTAAATAGAAATAGAAATAGTAGTCTCCGGTACAATTAGTGCAGTTTTATAAGGAAATGAGCTGGTAAGTTTTATTGAGCATCTTGCAGAACCAGACACAGTTCTTCTGGACACTTTGACTTTTGCACTTGCTTCTTATTTTTGCAGCGAAACCCAGCAGCCTTCATTGTGTTTTTTGTCTGAAAAGTGTCTCTTACGTAATATGCTGCTTTCTTTAATGACATACAAACATTTTTCTGTAACATTTAATTTTGTGCTAGAAAACCAATGTTTGGGAATCTAAAATGTTTTTTGTACTGACTTGATAATGTAGAAGTCTTTTGCACAGTACTGTGTACAGCTGTAAATTTAAGCTGGCGATCTTGTTTATTATTTCTGTTTACTTTGAAATTACAATGCTTTTATTATAATAATAATAATAATTATTATTATTATTGTTATTATTGTTGTTGTTGTTGTTGTTATTATTGACCCTTTATGAAATATTCACCCACTAAATATTCACTACTAAAACAGGCGAAGCTTGGTAAATCTTCTTTCGGCATTAGTGTTTATAGGCCACTGCAGCTAGAATTCCACCAGTATCCCCCAATTCACTGGCATTCTGCTGATAACACATGAATAAGACCACTGCGGACCTGCAATTGTTCTTGGCCGTCGACATCCACAAGCTGAGAGGCCAAGACGCTCTAATCCAGCTCTTACTGTTCCCCAGCTAACAGGGCTTTATCCCAGTTCATTTGAACACCTCAGCATTCAGTGTCCACTGATGCTCAGCAGCCTGTGTGCATGGGGAAAACGTTCAGAATGGGCAAAGCAAACAACGGCATAACTCTGAATTGAGTTGTGGTCATTAAACCATCGCGCTCCATTCACTACTGAGTAATGGCATTGGCACAAGTCGTCTTTACATATTATGGCAACGCACTTAAAGATAAAACTCCAGTACATGTTGTATTCATCATTTATTAGCAATATAAACAACATTTAATGAAATGAGACACACACGCCTTTGCAAACTATGCATGTGCAAATAAAAAAGAGAAGGGAATGTGGTAATGTGTTTGCCAAATTTTCTGTTTAATATTTGCAAAGTCAAGTCATTTTCATTCTAGTAATATTAATAGGATTTTTCTGTAATACTTTATTTATCTTTAACACATTCACAAGCATTGCAATACTGGAGGAGTTGTGTAAATCTTTGTGTAAATTACTGAGAAAATACTTGTTATATGACTATAGAATTAAATCTTTCATTTGTCTGTATTTGGGCTTCATCAGTAAGTGAAGTTGCACATTATAATAGTTTTGAATGTAAATGGATCCATTAAGCTTTGAATCTAAAGTGGCAATCAAATGCTCATTTATAACATTATCCCTTTAATGGACATCTCTACCTTACAGAAGACCTTACTTTGAGTGGGGAAAAAATCCATCAAAAGGAGGAGATGAGAGAGCAGTCTTCCCACAGGTCTACTTCCCCACACCCTTATCTGCTGTTGGTATGTGGGGATAGGGGTCTTCAGTTTTCAAGTGACTTAAGTTTCCACACTTTAGTCAGTCCCACAAAAGGAAGAAAGTTGCTGGTCAATCATCAAATAATAGGGTCAAACAAGAAATCAAGTAAGTAGGGATCAAACCATGATCATGTTGTGAACAGGGTAGATGGTAAACAATAGAAATATAGCAAAATATATGAGAAATACAGAAATGCTTGTATGCCATAATTGTCCAAAATTATGCGTGACCGTACGGTTGATATGTCTGTAAAGGGTAAAAATAGCCAGATGGTAGCACAGGCTAATGTGTGATGAGAGGGGGATCTGTGAGTGGATTATAAGAATGGTCATGGGAATATTTTATTTAAGTAAACATTATAGTGAAACAATTATTGGGATTTTAAATACAACCCCAATTCCTAAAAAGTTGGGACAGTAATGAAAATGCAAAAAAACAAACAAAAAAGTCATTTGAAAATTCAATTAACCCTGTACTATATTAAAAACATTATTAACACATTATTTGATATTTTACTTTGTGAATTTAATTTATTTTTATAAATTGGCCGTCGTGTTCTCCGGGCCAAAGAGGAAAAGGACCATCCAAGCTGTTATCAGCGTCAGGTCCAAAAGCCAGTGTCTGTCATGGTATGGGGGTGTGTCAGTGCCCATGGCATGGGTAACTTGCACATCTGTGAGGGCACCATTAATGCAGAAAGATATGTACACATTTTGCAGTAACATATGCTGCCATCCAGAGCGGGACAACACCAACCCACATTCTGCCCTGATGGTTGCGTAAGCAGAGAGTGCGGGTACTAGCATGGCCTGCCTGCAGTCCTGACCTGTCTCCGATTGAGAATATGTGGCACATTATGAAGCGCAAAATAAGGCAACGAAGGCCCTGTACATTTACACAGCTGAAGAAATGCATAATGGATGAATGGGGGAAAATTCCACTTGCTAAACTTAACCAGCTGGTGTCTTCAGTGCCCAAACTCTTACTAAGTGTTATTAAAAGAAAAGGTGAAGTTATACAGTCGTAAACAGTCGACTGTCCCAACTTTTTTGGAGTGTGTTACAGTCATCAGGTTTGAAATGATTTTCAAAAATAAATTAAATTCACAAAGTAAAACACCAAATAATAATGTTAGTTATGTTAATAATGTGTTTTCAATATAGTACAGGGTGAATTGAATTTTCAAATGACCCTTTTTTTTTTTTTTTTTGTTCTTTTTTTTTTTTTTTGCATTTTCCATACTGCCCCAACTTTTTCGGAATTGGGGTTGTACCTTTGGTGCTTGTCCCTCTAATAAATATTTTTTTTTGTGGACCCTGGTACTTATGAACTGTATCCAAGACCTACTACCTTTAACTAAAGTTAAAGGTATGTTTATTATTGAAAAAAGCTCAAGAAATAGTACTTCAAATGTAAAGCAAGATTTACCTTGAACAGACATCTCAACAGTATTTTTATATCATCTAGAGTTTTATATCATCTAGAGTTTTATATCATCTAGAGTTTTATATCATCTAGATAAAAACATAAATTTTGAAAAAGAAAAAAAAATGCAATAATTGAAGTCATTTTTTGGATGCCTATCAATAAGAGTTTTAAGTAAAATATTTTTTAATTGCTATTGCTTCCTTATAGAGTTGATATTCAAAGGGTTAAATGAAGAAGTGTGCTTTCTCAAAGTGTCATAAGTGTGCTGTTAGTGAAATCAAATGAGTAACTAGAATATAATAAAAAAAATATATATAATTACTGTATATCAGATTATAATTTGTACAGTAAAAATCTCAATCAGTTGATTGGTTAATCATGATAACTGAGGGTTGTTCTCTCTTCTCTATATCATGTAAAGACAAAGATGCAAAAAAAAAAAAACAAACAAACAAAAAAAAACTCAACAAGTTTTGGCATGTCTTTTATAAATTCTTTATAAAATTGATTTATAAAAGATCTGTGCAATGCTTAGGAATGTTATTAAAGCCCTGTGTAAATAACCTTCTAAGGTAGTCCAGAAAGTTATTTATATTTTTCTTTCATATCTTGATATCACAACTTCTTTTTCTCTTCATCTCGAGATGACATATTGTTTTCTTGAGATAATACTTTTCTCACAATCTCAAAATAACAAACTGTTTCTTTTGAGTTGATAAAAGTTGCTTTCTCAAGATAACATAAATCGTTTTCTTGAGATCACAGCTTATTTTTCTCATGATGTCAAAATGCATGATGCATCCGTTATTATCAGGATCAGGACTAATATTGGCACCCTTGGTAAATAAGAGCAAAAGTAGGCTGTGAAAAATTGTCTTTATTGTTTAACCTTTTGATCTTTTGTTGAAAAAATTATTGGCACCCCTATGAATTCATATGAGAAAAATATATTTGAAGTATATTCCCATTGATATTATTATTATTATTTTTTTTAGTACACCTGGGTGACTAGGAACAGGAAATTGTTCAACCATGACTTTCTGTTTCACAGGGGTATAAATATGAGGTAACACACAGTCCCTCATATTCCAAATTCCCTTAGTCATTCATAACAGTGGGTAAGACCAAGGAATATAGCTGTGATGTGCAGCAAAAGGTTGTTGAGCTTCACAAAATGGGAAGTGGCTATAAGAAAATAGCACAAGTATTGAAAATGCCCATTTCCACCATCAGGGCAATAATTAAGAAGTTCCAGTCAACTGGAAATGTTATGAATCAACCTGGAATTGGACGTGTGTTTATATTGTCTCAACACACTGTGAAGGGGATGCTTTGAGTGGCCAAAAATTCTCCAAGGATCAGAGGGTCAGAAAGTCTCCAAAACTACAATCCGAAGTCACCTACATCACCACAAGTTGCTTGGAAGTGTTTCAAGAAAAAAGCCTCTACTCTCATCCAAAAACAAACTCAAGCATCTTCAGTTTGCCAGACACTACTGGAACTTCAAATGGGATCGGGTTCTATAGTCAGATGAAACCAAAATAGAGCTTTTTGGCAATAAACACCAGAGGTGGTTTTGGCACACACAGAGAGGTAGCCATATGGGAAAGTACCTCATGTCCATGGTTAAATATGGTGTTGGCTCTTTAATGTTTTGGGGCTGTTTTTCTGCCAGAGGACCTGGACATTTTGTTAGGATACATGGCATCATAGACTCTATAAAATATCAACAGATATTAAATGAAAACCTGACTGCCTCTTCCAGAAAGCTTAAAATGGGCTGTGGCTGGATCTTTCAGCAGGACAATGATCCAAAACATACATCAAAATCAACACAAAAATGATTTACAGAATCAAGGTCCTGCCATGACCATCCCAGTCCCCTGACCCATAGAAAACCTGTGGGGTGAACTGAAGAGGAGAGTCCACCAGCATGGACCTCGAAAGGATATGAAGGATATGGAGATACTCTGTATGGAGGAATGGTCTCAGATCCCTTGCCATGTATTCTCCAACCTCATTAGGCATTATAGGAGAAGACTCAGAGCTGTTGTCTTGGCACAAAGGTATTGACTAAAACGTAGAGATAGCACAAAGTATTGACTAAAATGGTACCAATAATTGTGGCACAACTATGTTTAACAAAGATATATATATATTTTTGATAAACCTGTGTTTTGTTTGCAATTGTTTGATATCTATGAGATCAGAGTATTTTTGTGAATTTTTTTTAACAAAAGATCAAAAGGTTAAACAATAAAGACAATTTATCACAGCCTTCTTTGCTCATATTTACCAAGGATGCCAATATTAGTGGAGGGCACTGTGGCTGTATGTTTGTCATACTATACAATTTCCAAATAAGCGTTTGTCACTTGAGAATGTGACTCAGAAATCTGCAACTATACCGTCATCAGTATAGTGATCCTGAACAGGAGGTCAGTTTTATTTTGAGGGACCTGGACGTCTCCATAATTATCACATGATGTTTGATAGATGCCGTGTAAATGCTTTGTGGCTCATGACATTTATTTATTTATTTTTTTTACCTTCGTCAGAATCTTCAGAAATAGAATGTAATTACTGCAGAATCGCCATAACACCAATATATGACTGTGCGCCACGTGCTACAATGATGTAATGCTAGTATGCTACTGTTACATGATCTTTTAAAAGAACTATCTTGACATCAAGGATTCATGATAACAGTACAGAAAAAAAATCAATAACTCATGGCCTTTCTGGACTTCTGTAACCTTCAAATAATGTGTTATGCTGATTTTGGAAAATATTTTAGCATATAAAGTTTCATTTTTAATTATTCTAGTTAATTTTGAACAAAAAAATGGTTGATTAAATCTGTGTTTTGATATAATTTATTACATAATCAAATGTTTGGACAAACAGTGGTTAACCTCAGACTAGACATGATTATGGTATGGACATAGCAGCGAATGCTGGGAAACACCTAGACTTTTCATTAGGTCGAATGCGAGCACCAAGTGAGTGAATGTGTTGTTGCTGTATAACAGCTGGGTTTCATAAGGCTAAATAAACTCAGAGGTCTTACTCATGCACACTCTTGCTGTTGACATGATTCTATTTTAGGGTGAAAAATGAGGCAGGCAAAAAAACAGCACACATCCTTCAATGCTAACGTAGCATACAGATGACTTGTTGTACAGCGGCCAGTGAGAAACTGATCTTAAATCTTCTTAAGAGGAACTTACTACACAAATACTATTGTGTCTGAAACGTGGTGCTCAGTGTTCCTTGCAGAACCAAATTCAGATTAAGCCAGTGGTATACTTAAAGTGGAATTGCAGTTTACAATACAGCATATGTGAAACAGTTTAGAATTATTTCAGGATTTTATTTTCAAATATAAAACCCATGCTTTTATATAACCCACTTCTATGATAGGATTATTTGTTGATCCCTTGCTAATGTCAGTCGTCATCCTTCTTCAGTTCAACTAGGAAGTAAATTATGGGACCATAAAAGCCAAGCAATACACTAAAATACCCTAAACGGTTTATGTCCTGTTCTTACAACATGAGGATTTTTTTTCAACAGTGTTCCACCCAGTCTTCTAGACCTGCATGAAAATGCTGCAAGCTTGTCCATTTACTTATGAAGAAGTGTGCATGTCGCAGGGTTTGATTCTCATTGATTCTTCACCATATACACTTAGGAGGTGCGTTCTATGAGTTCAGTGTCGATTTTCCAGACTATACGTTTGCCACCTAGTAAGCATGTTATATACAAGTTATATCTTCTAGAAAGTAATTAAATTAAGATATATATTTTTTTTTACTTTGAATGGGAAAAAATATAAAAAATAGAGAAGCCTAGTGTCATTTTGCTATGTCATTTTGCCTGTTTCAAGTCATGAATGCACATACCACAGTTCCATTATTGCATGTTGTTGCCATATGGCAACATTTTACAATTTAACAGAATACTCAAAATGTATTAACTTGGTTAAATGACAAAAAAAAAGAAACGTTAACCTGTCTCAGTTAGTGTTTAAATTTTTTCTTTTAAGTAGTCTTGCCTATATATATATATATATATATATATATATATATATATATATATATATATATATATATATATATATATATATATATAAAATTTACAGAGCCCCACGATGATGACCTTCACCATGCCATGTGATTGCAGAAAAGGAAATGCAAACAGCACTTCCTGGTCATGTGACATGGCATTTTTGTTTTTGTTATGTTGAAGTTAAGTCCCCCTTTCCCAGTTACATAGGAAAATAGTAGTTTTGTATTATTGCCTTTCAAAAAATTGGAGATAAATTAATTGTTGCTATATGGCAATGCCAGGCAGTAAAGGGCTGTTATGAATATAATTTATGTTATACCTGGAACTACTCTCAGAGCCATGCTGTTATAGAAAATGTTGATTCATGTTGACCTTCTGATTTAAGAATTCAGTCACACTGTGTTATAATTAATATTATTGTCTTCATTATTATTCTAAAATAATAGAAAATAGTAAAAACAATAATAAAAAAACCCTTCTATGAGTAGGTGTGGCCAAACTTTTCACTTGTAGTGTAGGTGTTAGGAGTTAGCACCAAAGCCCCCATTAATTCATTGAAAAAACAGGAAATTCGTATCATAATGGAATAGATTACCAGAGATTACAGATTACAAAACAAAGTTCAAAGATAGAAAACCAATCAAGAATCTCTGACTTCTGACAATCTCCAAGTGCCAGAGACACCTAATATCATCTACCGCCTCCTATTGAGAAATGTAGTCCAAGGCGTTTCATATGACCTCAGAGCACTGAAGTTGCATGATGTCATTTAACTGGATTAGGGACGACAATACACCTCACTGTTTGGTTTGGGGCTCTCCCATATGATCCATCCCTAATGCACCCGGTAGTAATAGACAGTCAGAGAGATGGAATGGGAAGTGAATGGATAATAAGCAAAAGCATCAACAATGATGAGATCATCATGGTGTCATCTACTCATTATATTAAAACTTGAGGACTACAGTATATAATAACCCAGTTCATCCAGGCTACCAGTCTTTCCACTACACTGTGATGACTCGATTAATTCACACCAGAATGGCAGTTTAACAGATTTCCTGAATAGCTGTTTTTAGCAGCCGGTCCTCATAAACGATTTTTCCCACAAATTCTCCCTCACAGGCACATGTATACACTGTAAAGGTCCTGAACTACCCCACTAGCCCCCCTCCAGCCCTAATCACTTATTGTCCATGTGGGCCATTCCCAGCCGTTGGCTGCAAGGGTCAAGCGTGGGACAAGTGGGCATGGGAAAAAATGCAACAATTATATCATTTCCTGTGCTGGGTGTAGTGCAAAAAAGGGGAGCACTTAAAGTTGTATAGAGCTAACATGTCTAGGAGGAGCAAACTGAATTAGTTTAAATGTTTTAAGGGCCCAAAACGTTTTCTTTCTTGTTCTTGAAGTCGCTCGTATTCCCTGGTTTGTAGTTTGTAACTCTGTTTATTAAAAAGTAATTTAACAAACTGCCACCATCCTTAGAATTAAAGTTTATAATAAAATCTAACACTTTAGGTTTTGATCAGTAAAGATCACTATTTATCTTTAGTTTGATTTCCCATGTAATGTTTAAATACAGTTGCAGTTGAGGTCATAAGGTTACATACGCCTTGCAGAATCTGCAAAATGTTAATAATTAAAAACAAGATAAGAGGGATCATTAAAATAGCATTATTTTTTTATTTAGTTCTGCCCTGAATAAGCTATTTCACATAACACATGTTTACATATAGTCCACAAGACACAATAATAACTGAATTTACACAAACCCAAACCAGTACACAAACCAGTTCAAAAGTTTACATACACTTGATTCTAAATACAACTGTGTGTTGTTACCTGGATGATCAACGACTGTTTTTATGTTTTGTGATAGTTGTTCATGAGTCCCTTGTTTATCCTGAGCAGTTAAAATGCCCACTGTTCTTCAGAAAAGTCCTCCAGGTCCTGCACATTCTTTACTTTTCTTTACCCCTTTCCAACAGTGACTATATGATTTTGAGATCCATCTTTTCACACTGAGGACAACTGAGGTGCAAACATTCACTGATGCTCAAGAAGGCAACACAGTAGATTAAGAGCTTTGGGGTGTAAACCTTTGAATAGGATGATCAGTGTAAATTGTTATTATTTTGTCTTCTGGGAAACATGTTTGATGTTTGCACCTTTTGTAATAGTTGTGTATTGAGTCCCTCAATTGTCCTCAGTGTGAAAAGATAGATCACAAAAATCATATAGCCACTGCTGGAAAGGGGTCAAATATGCAGAAGATGCTGTAAAATCAAAGGACCTAGAGGCTTTTTCTGAAGAACAGTGGGCAGTTTAACTGCTCAGGACAAACAAGGGACTCATGAACAACAATCACAAAACAAAACACAAAACATCAAAGGGCTGAGCAACACACTCGGAGAAAAGTGCTATGCCCTCTTCCACATAGATAATCTTACAGATGCCTACAATTGGCAAATGTCAGTGTGATTGACAGGGGAGAGGGAGTAATACCATGTCTCCCATTCACTCAGGAAGCACGGACAGTTTTGCTCACTTAGCTCCTGGCCATGGATGGCTCTGGCATAGTCGGGATTTGAACCCAATCATAGGATGAACACTTTTCTGTTGCTCCACTTAGGAACCTGTATTTGGCCTATTATTATTCGTGCCTGGTTTAAATCTTACATGACAGACTGTTTCCTCAGAGCCAAAAAGAGTACAATATGTAGTCTCATAAGGGTCTGTTGTAGGCCCTTTATTGTTCAGCCCTTAAATACAGACATGTAATTCAGAAGCTTCTACACTGAGTAAATTCAGTTAAAGGAAAACAGTACTAGGTGTGTTGAACTGATGTATGAGCATATTGTACACATGAGTTCTGGGATGAGCACAGCAAAGTCTTTATGATTACAGCATGCAATTCTTAGGTACAAGTTTTATAGTATCCAGGTGACATTATCCAGTGTAGAAAGGTTGAGTCTTGGTCATAAGGTGTTTTTTGGAAGTGCAAATCTTTAAGGTATCCCTGTGTGACCATCTACAGCAGCAGAAGGTGAGTGACTGATGATGCACATTTATCAGTTCAGCCAGATTCACTGGACAGTTTGTATGAATAGAAACTTGTGTCGCTTACATTCTGCTAAAACTGAAGTAATAATGTTGGCTACTAAGACTGATTGAAATAAGATTGCCTTGGTGTAACCCATGTAAGTAATATTTCCACAACTGCATATTCTCATTAGAGTGACCACCCGTCTTCTAAAAACGAAAGCTGGTCCAGCGTCTGTTTGCGGCCTTGCTTTATGCAATGCAAAGACTCTACAATTTAGTGCTCCATACTTGTTTAATATCATTCCTACACAGAAAAGTACTAATGACATTAGCGTCATTGGTTTTCTAGCTACTAATTTTTTATTCATTATGGTTTCTGTTCTCTTGTTGGAGGGGCATTACCATGGATAGGTCAAGGACTGCTTTAACAACCTCTGAGTCATGTCCTTTTTTAAATCTATTGATTGCCAAAGAAAAGCTTAGAGCAGAATAGCCTCACAGTGTCTGGTGAATGTGCACATAATGAAACCCAGGTTAACCAGCTTACTCTGCTCAAAAGTGCACCTTCCCGTTACACACCTTTGACACATTCCGCAAAGAATGTTCCAGTTACATATTTTAGCCAGTTATGTGTCGTTTCTCATTTCGAGGTTATTATCCACACCCAACTACCTCAACTCTCAATTCACTTGTGTCGTCACACCCCTGTTCTACGAGCTTTCTCTCAACAAATCTTTCTTTCTGTATTTGTGTAGAAGGCATAACACAGACCCCTTACGCAGGCTGCTAATGTATTTATTACAAACCCCTTAGTGCTCTGCTGAGGAAACATGATAGGACAAAATACGATGCATTCCTCAATCCACATGGCATTATTCAAAACTAGCACTGCTTTTATATAATTCATGTTAAGCAGAGGCACTCAAACATTTTGCAGCTGTAAATAAAACATAGGGGGTTACTAAAACCCCCTCAGTACAGAGTTATTTTATGAACAAAATCCAACTATTATCAGGCTCACTTTAATGAAAGTGTACAATAATGATCTATTGGTGTTACATAGCTTTTTAATCCTGAACTTTACACCTATAGAACTGGGGTGACTTGTTTTTCCATTATTGAGGTTGTAGTAAATCAGTGGTGACTCATCCATAGGCACAGGTCAGGCAGAGCTCCACCATATACATATACCAGTCATTCAAGAAATGTTTATCTTCATAAAGTCCTCATTCACAACTCCATGCATTTTAAATTATATGGAAATACTAAGTACCTCTTTTGAGTGACAGGGGATTTTTAAAAAATGTTGTTATTTGACAGATATAAGCCAATGCTCCATTGATTTCTTCGCCTTTCTAGATCTTGTGCAATCATGGAGTAGAGTGCTCACTGCCCCATCAAACATATGAACAACAAGCATTAATAGAGGCCCACTGGGGCAGGAACCATGCTTCCCCATGCTCAATCTATGAACATTTTCAGTGGAGGAAGAGCATCAGGTTCCATAGTCATGGTTGGGCAAGTTTAAAAATGCCACCAAGACCTTTTTATTTATTTATTTATTTTTAAAATAGAAAATCAGAATCAAATCTAATCTAATTTCCACAATTAAGAGATGGTGCATACATTGTGTTTATGTTGTACAGAAGCATTTCAATTGAAGATATATTGCAAAGCTTGAGTGAGAGAAATAATAAATGTAAGACCTTTATAATAAATATGATACCTTTGATAATTGTGGGTTTTTCCCCACTTTGAGGGGCTTTGCTATAAACTACTTCCTATAGCAGAAAGTAAGAAGAGAAAAGCAGTGAAAACTCAGGAGGAGCAAAATGACCAGGTCTCACCTAGTCCAGCTACATTACATGGAAATAAGGATGTGTCATTTCTATGCTGTAAGTGTCATAACCTAAGACTGGGAATACTGTCCACCAAGGTGTGACCTAAACCCTAGAAACTTGAGGTAATGGTATGTTGGCATTGCTTATATGACTCGTTGGTCTGCTATGTCTTATGCATCCCTCCACTGTGGTGTTTCCATGGCTGTGTGCACTTTTAACTCTGAGTCATAGAGCTATGGGAGGTATTAGGTTTGTTAGACATGTCGTTAGGATACAGCAATGATGAAGGCTTTTTGACTGGAAATGTACGATATTTATTTAATTTGGCATAGAAAGTGAAATTTTCTATAATTGTGAGCCCTACCAGGTGAGCTCAGCTTGGCTGTGAGAGGTTTGGAGTGCCAGGCTCTGAGTCTTGTAGTCTTGGTGCACTTGGTTGATTTATTTATTTATTTTTTTACAAGTGGTAAGTAAGTTTTATTTATAAAGCACATTTAAAACAGCAATAGTTGCCCAAAGTGTTGTACATACTGTATATAAAAATAAAATATCCAAATAGAGACTAAAATAGTGGGCACAATAAATAAAAAATAATGGTGAGAGATGAAGTAATAATAACTAGAATTTACATTTGTGGTGCTTGCCTGTGCAAAGTTCTACACAGACAAGCAGCTGCACATGCTGGTCAGTAGGGGGAGCTACATGTGTACACACGTTTGATTAAGCATAACTAATTTGGTACTAGTAAGGTGCCGAAAATTTCATATGGAGATCTAAACAGTGTCTCTGTTTGCCTGTTTCCCATTATAGTCTATGGGGCTGGAATAATACCATTTTCTGGATATTACTGGTGAAAATTCTGAAACGTAATGTGTATATCCCAGGTCTACTCCCTAAGATGTACAAGAGGATATGTGATACGAGCATGTCAGCTGAACGACATCCGAGCTGTGACACCCGTGTTTTATTTCCCATTCATTCTCTATGGGCCAAAATATGCTGTTTTTGTGAATTAATAAGCCGGTTGATTTGAGCCCTCCCTCATGTCCATAGCACAAATGGTGTGGGACGTGTTATGCGCCAAAGTTTTGTCCATAATAATAATAATAATAATAATAATAATAATAATAATAATAATAATAATAATAAATAATGAGTATTATTGTAATACGCAATCACCACTAATAACCCTTTATACTGGTCTATTATATGATTCCCGTACAAGCAACATTTATACAACTGCATATTATCATTAGAGTGACCACCAACCTAGGTCACATCAGGTGGGATTCTGACACTTTTGTACCACTGTCCAAAGACCCAAGATGTTTGACACCAAGCTGAAACTACCAACATGCCAGCTGCTGCTTTTCCATTGTTACTTTTTCTGTGTGCTGCTATAAGAAAGGGCGTGTGATATACAGTTGCAATCAAAATTATTCAACCAACATTGCAAATCAGGTTTATTGTCAAAATTTACAGACTTTCAGCTGTTTGCAATGAACAAATCAAACAAAAGCAATTGAAATAGTTCAACACAATGAATGCTTCAAGTGGTTTCCCCAAATTCAACTGAAAATGCAATTTATAATGACTTCTCCAGTTTCAAAATTATTCAACCCCTTCATGGCAAGCATCTTTAGTATTTAGTAGAGCGCCCTTTTGCTGTTATGACCTGCTGCAAATGAGATGCATAGACAGACACCAGCTTCTGGCAGCGTTCCTGATGATTCTTAGTCCATTCCTCATGAGCAATGCCTCCAGTTCAGTAATAGTCTTGGGTCTGTGTGCTGCAACCGCCTTCAAATCCCACCAGAAATTTTCTATTGGGTTCAAGTCAAGTGACTGTGATGGCCTTGTAGAATCTTCCAGATCTTCTTCTGCAACCAAGCCTTGGTGGAATTTGAGGTATACTTGGGATCGTTGTCCTATTGAAAGGTCCAATGACGCCCAAGCTTTAGCTTCCTCACAGACGGCATGACGTTTTCTCCTAGGATTTCCTGATACTTCAATGAATCCATCTTGCCTTCCACACGCTGCAGGTTTCCAATGCCAGAGGATGCAAAGCAGCCCCAGAGCATCACTGAACCACCACCATGCTTGACTGTGGACAGAGTGTTCTTTCTTCATTCTTCTTTCTCCAGACATACCGGTGATCCATCCTGCTGAAAAGTTCCAGTTTTGTTTCACTGCTCCACAGAACAGAATCCCCAAACTTCTGTGGCTTATTTATATGATTTTGATCTGACTTTTCTTGTGCTTTTGGGTCAGTAGTGGTGTAAATCTTGGAGTTTTGGCATGGAAACCTTCTGCGTTTAGTACGCGCCGTACTGTGCTCACTGAAACCTCAGTGCCTGTTGCCACCGAGTCTTGCTGCAGGTCTTTTGCAGTCACTCGAGGGTTTTTCACAACCTGCCTTCTCAGAAATCTGGTTGCAGCTGTTGATAGCTTCCTTTTTCTGCCCCGTTCAGGTATTTCATGTATTTTCTGCCCCTAGCCAGTTCAGGTATTTCATGTGTTCCAGCTCAAGCACATCTGGTGCAACTAATGAAGCCCTTGATTAGTTGCATCAAGTGTGCTTGAGACAACACCTGTTTTGCATATTTCTGCTGTTGTGAGGGATTCTGTTCAGGGGGTTGAATAATTTTGAAACTGGAGAAGTCATTGTGAGTTGCATTTTCACCACTTGAAGCATTCTTTGTGTTGAACTATTTCAATTGCTTTTGTTTGATTTGTTCATTGCAAACAGCTGAAAGTCTGTAAATTTTGACAATAAACCTAATTTGCAATGGTGGTTCAATAATTTTGATTGCAACTGTATGTATATATATATATATATATATATATATATATATATATATATATATATATATATATATATATATATATATATCCCCTTCATCTCCTTCCTTTTCTGTCTCTCTCAGCTATTTTAATATCGAGCAAAAAGCAAAAAGATGTGATAATTATTTAACTCTCTCTCTCTCTCTCTCTCTCTCTCTCTCTCTCTCTTCCCCAAATTTTTATTGGAATTCATTAAAATGCCAACTACCTCCTCTTTAATGTCATTAAATCCGCATGGGACTTCATTTTCTCTAAAAAACACTTTATCAAAGCACTTCAGATGCCTCATTGAGCCTTGAACACTGTACCATTCACCGCAGATAAAGTCTGGCCCTGTCACAAGCTTTGCAGAAATACGGAGCAGTTGCAGTCAGTTACAGCTGAGCTCTTGATTTACTGCTGCTGAAAACCAAGAGCACCAGAGTTCAGGTTTGATCCCGTCTGCCGAGTTCATGCTCGTGAATTGTTCTGCATATTTAGGTATTTGACTACAATTCCCAGAAGCAGTTGGAATTGTCCAACTTCAACAAAGAATCAAATTCATATTCAAGCCACATTCGGTTGAATCTTTCCTCCCTCATTTCTGGGAGTCAATGTGCTAAACTTGGACCCATCTTTACATTATGAATCATGTTACATTATGAAGACCATCAAGATTACACATAGTTCATTATGCATAAAAATGTCTGTAATGTATTTTATATGTATATTTTTCTGATCTACTTTGAAGTTGATGTTTTATGAATAGCAGGTAATAAGGACAGATGCAAATCAGCATAATTTCACAATTTCATTTCATTCATTTGAAACAAGTCAATTAGTTCGCAAATAAAGACCCAGCATTGTCTATCAGACAAGGACAATGATGTTTGATATGAAAACTGACAGGCCATGGCTGTATCGGAAAAGGTCGGTGATTAAACTTGCAATTGCTTTGTGGTCGATTCACCTCGGCTAAATGAGGTCCCTATAGGTTATCTGGCTTAAATTGCATTTCATTAATGCTGAAAACAATATCAAATCACTGGTCAGAGGGGGTAGGTTATTATCTAGGGACTGAGATAACTTTTCTCAATCCACAGTTACGCTGCGTGATTTGAGTAAAGAGCGCGTTCATACAGAACATAGTGGTCTCAAGATTGGGGGGTAAAAATGGATATTTTTTTGACCTGGCTCCCAAAAGTCGCCCAGGGGTCCAAGTGTGCTCTGTTTAAATCACATGTGACTAGTCTTAGTGACACAGTTCTGTCTTGTCTCGAGCCTGTCATTATATTTGTATAAACAGATATTGCTCAAGGCAGAGAGCCTTATAAATACACTGTAGACCTCTTAATCATCACATTGCATGAATGGCCTATTACTCTTACCCTGATAAGATTGGCTGATAAGACCACATACAGAAAAGACTGGGATTTATTATCCTCTTTTTAAATGATGGCTGGAGTATGTTTCTTTCATTCAAGATTCGATACTTGAATTGACGAACAGATGGCTTTCTGTAAATATAACATAATTTGAAGATTAAAAAAATGCCCACACTACCAAGAGTACGAGTTTAATTTGCATTGGAAAAACACAAGATTTTAGCTCTGCCTTTATCGTCTGTTAAAACCGTCCTCTGCCAGAAGCCATCATGGTCTCACAGTGTGTTCTATAATACCACATAAAAACATTTGTTTAAGGTTCGTGTCTCTGCCAAAATCTCCACGAAGGAGCTCAAATCATTTTTGAGCCGGCTATTTCTCTTTTCCTCCCCAGATACCCTGTGATTAGAAGAAACCCTAACAGATTGATTCAAAACCCAAATCCAAACCAAAGACAGAATGTTTATTGTGCAGGGCTCTTTTGAGACCAAGGTTTACATGGCGTAGCGTTGTCTATAAAAGTCGTAAGAACAAAGGGAGACTGCTGCTCCCACAGCGCATTGGACATTAGATCAGGAAATGGAGCAAGGTCAAAAAATTAAATGTGCAATTTTCCGCTTCTCGTTTTGTTAATTCATTGCAGCTTGGGCTACTCCGTGCCGAGACTGGTCGGAAGGAAGGAAGGGCTTTTGGCCTTGACAAGTGGTCTCTTAGCAATAGCACAAATCGCCCTGGTTCAACACTGCATCCTTTTGGCATTCTGTTTTATAGGCTTTACATGCTCAATAAGACTATAGTGAAATTTGAAATCTGCTTGCTTTCGGCTGGCAGAGACTGATTGTTACAAAGACTAAGTGATCATAACATTTTAACCTGTTTAGTTATGCCACTGGACATTTGGGCATTTACCTATATATACTGTATTTACCTGGGATAATTTGTTAGACAATTGCCATTGGACATCTGGTATTTTACAAACTATAGAAAATTATTAACACAATAGTTTTAAAAACAGTTTCAGGAACCATCAAGGTGCTAAAACGTGTCTGACTGAAAGTGAACTTGACATTATATAGATCATTATGGACAGATATTTAACTATCCTCCTATAAAATGGTCTGTAATGTACAATAAATGAAGGTCTGAGCAACATACTTTCAATACTGTAATACTATTTCTGAAAACGGTGTCTGAAAGTCTTGGCAGACGCTCCTAACCCACAGTAAATTTACATGACAAAAATTGTTTTGTGAAATGTATAGTGAAACAAATTGCTTTAAACATGCCAAAATGAAGGTAAAGCTATTTCCTATCTATTGCAGGAAATACAATGAGCAGGTTTTTTTTTTTTTTTTTTTTTTTGCTAATAAATGTTTAGTCCATACACTAAACTGATTATGACACACAACATCAGACTTCATTCAAGAGCCTAACAAGTGATTTAAAACTATATCTAATATCTAAAAACACACTCTGTTCTCTTGTACAAGTCAATCTAATAAAATTTAAAAAGGACCCTTATCAGCAGTTATCAAGATTTCCACTTGGCAAAGACCCCCCATTTTCACTAACTCATTGCAGATGGCCCACATGTTTGCCATTACACCATGTGCCTGAGACACACTCTCTTGAAAACAAGTGGCTATGAGCTGGCCTTCATCACTACTTGCTACTGTTGGCCAAAAGCTGGCCAAGATATTAAAAAAAAGTTCTTCCAATGTATCTTTTCTTTAATTCTCTTCACCTATAGTCAAGGAAGAAGCAAACAATAGCAAACACGACACAGGTTTATAAAAAAAAAAAAAAAACTTTGTTAAATATACGTGTGCAACAATTATTGGCACTCCTATAAATTCATATGAGAAAAATATATTTGAAGTATATTCCCATTGATAATTTACATTTGTTTAGTACACCTGTGTGACTAGGAACAGGAAAACACGCCGGTTGTTCAACCATGACTTCCTGTTTCACAGGGGTATAAATATGAGGTAACACATAGGCCAAATTCCCTTAGTCATTCATAACAATGTGTAAGACCAAGGAATTTAGCTGTGATGTGCAGCAAAAGGTTGTTGAGCTTCACAAAATGGGAAGTGGCTATAAGAAAATAGCACAAGCATTGAAAATGCCCATTTCCACCATCAGGGCAATAATTAAGAAGTTCAAGTCAACTGGAAATGTTATGAATCAACCTGGAATTGGACGTGTGTCTATATTGTCTCAATGCACTGTGAAGAGGATGGTTCAAGTGGCCAAAAAATCTCCAAGGATCACAGCTGGAGAATTGCAGAAGTTAGTTGCGTCTTGGGGTCAGAAAGTCTCCAAAACTACAATCCGATGTCACCTACATCACCACAAGTTGTTTGGAAGGGTTTCAAGAAAAAAGCCTCTACTCTCATCCAAAAACAAACTCAAGTGTCTTCAGTTTGCCAGACACTACTGGAACTTCAAATGGGATCGGGTTCTATGGTCAGATGAAACCAAAATAGAGCTTTTTAGCAATAAACACCAGAGGTGGTTTTGGCACACACAGAGAGGTAGCCATATGGAAAAGTACCCCATGCCCACGGTTAAATATGGTGTTGGCTCTTTGTTTTGGGGCTGTTTTTCTGCCAGACATTTTGTTAGGATACATGGCATCATGGACGCTATCAAATAACAAAATTTAATATTAAATGAAAACCTGACTGCCTCTGCCAGAAAGCTTAAAATGGGCTGTGGTTGGATCTTCCAGCAGGACAATGATCCAAAACATACATCAAAATCAACACAAAAATGGTTTACTGACCACAAAATCAAGGTCCTGCCATGACCATCCCAGTCCCCTGACTTGAAACTTATAGAAAACCTGTGGGGTGAACTGAAGAGGAGAGTCCACCAGTGTGGACCTCGAAATTTGAAGGATCTGGAGAGATTCTGTATGGAGGAATGGTCTCAGATCCCTTGCCATGTATTCTCCAACCTCATCAGGCATTATAGGAGAAGACTCAGAGCTGTTATCTTGGCAAAGGGAGGCAGCACAAAGTATTGACTAAAAGGGTGCTAATAATTGTTGCACACCTATATTTAACAAAGATTTTTTTTAATAAACCTTTGTTTTGTTAGCAATTGTTTGATATCCATGAGAGCAGAGTATTTTTAAACAAAAGATGAAACGGTTAAACAATAAAGACAAATTTTCACAGCCTTCTTTGTTCATATTTACCAAGGGTGCCAATTTTAGTGCACTATATACAGGTGCATCTCAAAAAATTTTAATATCGTGGAAAAGTTATTTCTTTCCGTAATTTAATTCAAAAAGTGTAACTTTCATATATTCTAGATTCATTACACATAAAGTGAAATATTTCAAGCCTTTTTTGTTTTAATCTTGATGATTACGGCTTACTTGCTGACCATGGTATTACTGTGCTTGAGTGGCCAGCCAACTCTCCTGACCTGAATTTTGTCAAGAGGAAGCTGAGAGACACCAGATCCAACAATACAGACGAGCTGAAGGCCGCTATCAAAGCAACCTGGGCTTCCATAACACCTCAGCGGTGCCACAGGCTGATTGCCTCCATGCCACGCTGCACTGATGCAGTAATTCGTGCAAAAGGAGCCCCGACCAAGTATTGAGTGCATAAATTAACATACTTTTCAGAAGGTCGACATTTCTATATTATAAATTCTTTATTCTAATATTTTGAGATACTGGATTTTTTATTTCCATGAGCTGTAAGCCGTAATCATCAAGATTGTAACAAACAAACAAAAAAAGCCTTGAAATATTTCACTTTATGTTTAATGAATCTAGAATATATGAAAGTTCCACTTTTTAAATTAAATTACAGAAAAAAAATGAACTTTTCCACGATATTAAATTTTTTGCGATGCACTTGTATGTATCTGTATATGTATACAGTATACATATACAGTATCTCACAAAAGTGAGTACACCCCTCACATTTTTGTAAATATTTTATTATAACTTTTCATGGGACAACACTGAAGAAATGACACTTTGCTACAATGTAAAGTAGTGAGTGTACAGCTTGTGTAACAGTGTAAATTTGCTGTCCCCTCAAAATAAGTCAACACACAGCCATTAATGTCTAAACCACTGGCAACAAAAGTGAGTACACCCCTAAGTGAAAAGGTCCAAATTGGGCCCAAAGTGTCAATATTTTGTGTGGCCACCATTATTTTCCAGCACTGCCTTAAACCTGTTGGGCATGGAGTTCACCAGAGCTTCACAGGTTGCCACTGGAGTCCTCTTCCACTCCTCCATGATGACATCACAGAGCTGGTGGATGTTAGAGACCTTGCGCTCCTCCACCTTCCATTTGAGGATGCCCCACAGATGCTCAATAGGGTCTAGGTCTGGAGACATGCTTGGCCAGTCCATCACCTTTACCCTCAGCTTCTTTAGCAAGGCAGTGGTCGTCTTGGAGGTGTGTTTGGGGTCGTTATCATGTTGGAATACTGCCCTGCGGCCCAGTTTCCGAAGGGAGGGGATCATGCTCTGCTTCAGTATGTCACAGTACATGTTGGCATTCATGGTTCCCTCAATGAACTGCTCCCCAGTGCTGGCAGCACTCATGCAGCCCCAGACCATGACACTCCAACCACCATGCTTGACTGTAGGCAAGACACACTTGTCTTTGTACTCCTCACCTGGTTGCCGCCACACACGCTTGACACCATCTGAACCAAATAAGTTTATCTTGGTTTCATCAGACCACAGGACATGGTTCCAGTAATCCATGTCCTTAGTCTGCTTGTCTTCAGCAAACTGGTTGTGGGCTTTCTTGTGCATCATCTTTAGATGGGACGACAGCCATGCAGACCAATTTGATGCAGTGTGCGGCGTATGGTCTGAGCACTGACAGGCTGACCCCCCACCCCTTCAACCTCTGCAGCAATGCTGGCAGCACTCATACGTCTATTCTGCAAAGCCAACCTCTGGATATGATGCTGAGCACGTGCACTCAACTTCTTTGGTCGACCATGGCGAGGCCTGTTCTGAGTGGAACCTGTCCTGTGAAACCGCTGTATGGTCTTGGCCACCATGCTGCAGCTCAGTTTCAGGGTGTTGGCAATCTTCTTATAGCCTAGGTCATCTTTATGTAGAGCAACAATTCTTTTTTTCAGACCCTCAGAGAGTTCTTTGCCATGAGGTGCCATGTTGAACTTCCAGTGACCAGTATGAGAGAGTGTGAGAGCGATAACACCAAACTTAACACACCTGCTCCCCATTCACACCTGAGACCTTGTAACACTAATGAGTCACATGACACCGGGGAGGGAAAATGGCTAATTGGGTCCAATTTGGACATTTTCACTTAGGGGTGTACTCACTTTTGTTGCCAGCAGTTTAGACATTAATGGCTGCGTGTTGAGTTATTTTGAGGGGACAGCAAATTTACACTGTTATACAAGCTGTACACTCACTACTTTACATTGTAGCAAAGTGTCATTTCTTCAGTGTTGTCCCATGAAAAGTTATAATAAAATATTTACAAAAATGTGAGGGGTGTACTCACTTTTGTGAGATACTGTATATTTACTGTTGAATTGCAGTAGATTGGGTTATATATTATGGAGATCATTTACAAGATGGAAATAGAGAGAGAAGGAACAGTGACCATGTACTGACTTGCATATCAGTATTTACTTCAATTTACAAGTCATCTTCAGTTGTGCCAGATATTTATTTTGTCATGAAAATCCATGTTGACCTTTCTTGTTTAAAAGTTATTTCATTGTTATATTGGTCTATTTTCACTGTGATTAACAGGCAGTTATATTACCCACAATGCCACTCAACTACCTGCTGATAGAAGTGCAGTGGGATTTATACTGTGTTTGACTTAACTCAGAAATGTGAAGTCAGAACTCAAAATGACATCATTTTTGACCTCAAGCTACAAACTGGGGAAAAAACATGGACGCCTCCATGTTCATCTATTTTTAGTAACAATCAGCTAACTCTGATGAGTGATGTATATTTATCTCTTCAAAATAGCAAACTACATAGTCAGTGTTATAGATCTAACAAGTGATTATGTCTGTATGTTGACTGACTGAAAGCAAATACTACATTTAAATGTAATGAAGTGCTACTTTGTTTACTGTTGATGCTGTGAAGTGGCCATGTTGATTTGACGTCACTTGTTGAACTTGGAGTTGAAGCAAAATTCCTGACTTTCCAAATAAGAATTCCGAAATTCCGCGTTTTTTTCGAGTGCGGCATTAGTATTAGCATTGTCTCTATCTAAAGGGAGCAATGCAGCAGCGCTTTAGTACTTTAGTCTGTTCAGCTCGCTCACTTCTTCATCTGTATGCTCTTCTCAAAAAAGATCAGTTTCCAGAGCTTCAACTTTCATACTAATACCACCAGCAACACCGTCATGCTTCATCAGTGTAGCTCTCTGTCTCCGCCTCTGTCTCTGAGTCTCGGCATTGCGTTGTGGGACTTTCAGTCCAATTTTTGCTGTCTTCTCTACTTCTACATTGGATTTCTCATTAATGTGATGAATTGAATTGTGAATCTTGCTGGTTGTGAGATGGTTAGTGAGAAAAGAAGCTCTTGCTCTTTTGTCTTTATGAGCTAACCGCAAAATCTGACCATTATCACTTATGTCACAGTTTTCTCTCATTAAACTCCATTGAAACAGTCCTAGCAATGTTCCACTGTGACATCAGCATGGCACACAACCCACAGAAATAATGTAAATACAGCATTAACCAACACATTAGCACCAGAATCACTAAACACATCACAAATACTTCAATATAAACATATCTAATGTGTTTCAGGGTGTTTAAGCTGAAATAACAGGGGCTGCTGCAATGTTGCACCGACAACACGCAGACATAAAACCAAGCAACATGCAAATATCGAAACTTTCCAGTTGCTTACAGAGCGGAGACGAGACAAGCCCTCTTGGCATGGTCCCACTCTTCTGGCGGCGTCTTAGCACACAAATATCCGAGCGATCCTCTGCCAGCGCTTAAACACAATCCTCAAGCGTTTCTCAAGGTTTGGCACCAGCTCCATACTGGGGACCAGAGCTAAAAAGCCCCAGACTCTCTGAAGCATTTTGAAGGGCAACAGTTCTGATGTACAAAACCCAAAACTACTCCACTGCTCAAATGATAAGGCTATTAAAGACGGGTTGGAGCTACTATTTCTGTCGCTGAACCCAGTGCGGTTTGCCTTGTGGAGAAAGAAGCAATCTTTTTGTTATTGTGAAGACAGACGACAGATTTCTCAGGCCTTTTGGTAATGGCTGCCAGACTTTGGGTGATAATGCTTCATCCAGCTCGGCGTTATACTTTGTGGCATTCAATTTTAGCCTATAGTCTCGTGTGTAGACTCATTTGTGTAGCCAATATATTGTTTTGGAGTATATGGATCTTTTGTTATTTCAGCTCAACCCATGTAATCTGTCAGACTATAACAATTAAAAACTCAATGCCAGTGTCAGAATGTTGTTAAATACAATATGCAATCACAAATCATTATTCTCAAGGGATGAGGATTGCCCTTATGTTTTATGGTCTTGTTTGTAATTGTTTTTTTTTGTTTTTTTGGGGTCTTTTACATGTGATTTTTCGCTTCTGCCCCCTACTCCTGCACCTATCCCGAGGGTCTGTAAATGGAAATCTTTCAATGGGTTCAAAAAGTGATGGACAAAAACTGTCATGTATGGGTCACGGGATCTTTTACCTTAATGAGAGTGAAACATCAGTCTCGCAGCACGCTTTGTTATGGTGGAACTGGAAAATGTTGATGTCTGAGATTAGCATGTCTAATGTAGGACGTGTGTTTGGGTAAATTTGACCAGGATTTTTTATTTTTTGGGTTTTTTATTTTTTTATTTTTAAAGCTCCTATGTATAGTTCTGTAGTTGCAGGTCAAATCAAAGTGAGTTATTTCTGAAGGTTGGAGGTTATTGAACAGTCAAAGCCCAAATTACAGTATGTGTACTAAGACACTGTACCATACACTGCATGGTATATACATGGCTGCATTTGCATTTGCTCATACCTATTTGTCAGATTTACACAAAGAGCTTTAGCATCTAAAAAAAAATCCACACACCAAGTGAGACTAGTATAACCTGATAACTAAGGAATAAAGTGCTCGTTTTATAAACAATACAACCAACCCAAAGTCAATTTTTTAATCACATCACATTACAGAAAGCTTCACCATATCAACTTTTTTTTTTCTTTAAGTATGAACGAGTTTTAAATTTGTTTACTTTTAGACTTAGACCACCATACAAGTCTCTTTGAATTCGCTGTTACTATAGAAATTATATATTATGATTTTCAGTCAACACTATTGTCAGAGCTGCTGTTAAAGAAAATGAATCAACCAATCAGAATCGAATTCAACACCACTATGGTATAAAATCGAATTAAACTCTCCTGGCCTCTTTAAGGCATTATTTACATATTGTGCGCTTGTTTTCAAACCTGTTCCATGTGTTGAGTTTGTAGATGGCTGTAATATGGGACAGTGTAGGAAGTGCTGTCATGAGGACGCCATTCCCTGGCACCGTCTCCAGATGGCACGAGGTAGGATGTGGTTGAGCCGCCAATAAATAAATTTCCACATTTAAAGCGACGGAACAGGAATGGAGTACCGATCAAAGACCCCCAGAGCTTTCTGAGACAGGTAACAATTACACCCCAGTTCAAATATTTACCACAAAGCCATTCCTGCCTTTTTGCTTGGCTTTCATATTGTGAACAGTTTGAAGAAAATCCTTCTTTGATCACATTGATATTTCAACATTTGCTATATTCCGACACGTGTATGCATGCTAACACGCTAAGCCCATACACACACACACACACACCCACACACCCACACACACACACACACACACACACGCCAACATGCTTATATGGCCACATATGCAGTCAATTAGCAGCAACGTGTTTATGGGGAGTCCAGATGAGTTTCAGTCAGGGCCTGGTGCTTTCACAGCTTACAGCTTTGACCCTTTCACAGCACGCCTGCAGAGTACGAACGGAAATGTTGTTTAAATGCTCCTTTGGATTAAGAGAACTCTAAAAAAAAAAAAAAAAAAAAATCCTAGGTTTAGCTGAGTAAAGACTACCCCAATAAATCTTGAAAGAATAAAGCAATTGACCTGGATTTGTTAGGTGCAAAGGTTAATATAGATCAGATTTAGCACAAATTTCACTGGCTTTTCCTTCAACTTGACCTTACATAGCACTTAGATTTGTTCCATCACCTTAAAATCTATCAAAATTGAACCAGGTGTTTGAATAAGGATCCAGAGTACACATCTTAACCAGAAGAAGCTTATTTGTACTTCTAGGTCAACAGTGTTCACAGTGAAATGTACTGCAGTGGGCGTTTTTCATATTTGGATTCATGAATATTTGATTTTTAGGCTTTGTCTGGTTAAAGATGTAGAAACCGTTTTTAAAAAGAGTCAAATTGTATGTTTTAAAAAAAAAAGTAATTTTATTAAACAAAAATAATGAACTTCCTAGTTCAGTGTGTGCCGAAATAAAAACAAAATAAAAAGCTGTTTCCTTGTTCTCATAATTCCATTTTGAATTGCTCATTAGGGATCTACATCTACATCCGGATTTCTGTAAAGCTGCTTTGTTACATGCCCATTGTTAAAAGCGCTGTAGAAATTGAATTAAATTGAATAACGCCACTTCAGGCAAAGAAAAGTGGTTGGGGGTGGGGGGGTGGGGGGGGTGGGGGGGTGATGCAAAAGCGTTTAGCTCAGATAAACACAAGTGCACGGTCAAGCCTGCACTTCCAGCATACGTACAAAATGAGCAAAAAGCAAATCGCAGGAAAGGTTCAGTGCAGTGGATAATCTTGTAGATTTGTACTGCTGCTATAATCATACAAACCGTCCTGCACTCAACTGTAAAGTCTTTTCACACTGGTGAATCTGGTTTGCTCATTAGGGATTTAAATCTCCATCCAGATTTCCGTAAAGCTGCCTCGTGACAGTGTCTATTGGTAAAAGTGCTATACAAATACAATTGAATTCAAATGAAATGAAAAATGAATGAACGCCATGTACACGGACCCTGTAATAAAACAAAACCTGAAATTGAATATTTAATTCCAGTCAAAGCCTGAGATCTCTGTTTATGGTTTTGTGATGAACACCTGTATAATCATGTGCCGTGACCTCTTCTTGAGAGAGAGAGAGAGAGAGAGAGAGAGAGAGAGAGAGAGAGAGAGAGAGAGAGAGAGAGAGAGAATGAATGAATTACGCCCATGGCTGGATGGTGGAGATCACAGTCCTCCGAACTGCCATTTGAAAGTTTTATCAGTGCTAAATTTTCTCAAGTAATCTGAGCGCTTTTACCGGATTAGAGCGAAATCTGTTTCATCTTTCACTGTGGTATTTCCGATTTAGCTGTTCAATAACATGTTCCATGATGGATGGTATTCTCTTTAGCCAGGTTGTGCACATCTGTCCTGCGCATGTTTTTCTCCCGAAGGTTTTGTAGCAGCACTCATTTCTTCGAATGGGCGAGAATCAGCTGCTTTATGGGTCACACCCAAGCACAATGTATACAGACTGAGATTCAGATTCCAGATTCAGAAGGCAAACATCCTGTGTCTTTTAACACCTCGGTTCTCCGTATTGTAGCCTGTTAGAAGCAGCAGACTCCAGGATGAGCGTGACAGTTCTAGCCCTAATAGAAATCAGATGACCATGTTTACGAAGTGTCTGTGTGTTTTGTCTTTTCATGTACCCTTTGACTCTTTTTTTTTTGTTGCTAATTTTAGTTTATAGTCTTTCCTTATGCTCTTTTATGTTGGCATGGCATGTGTGCAGTGATCTTACTTGACCTGATGTGGGTGTAAAACTGTGCGCTGTATCAAAATCAAAAAATGTGCACCATTGTGTGAGTTTTCATGCCCAGAGACCTCGTTTGGTGGCCATTTTTTTCATGTCCTTGCTGTACTGTCAGCTATCATTGACTTGCCCTTGTCTTTTTGCGTCATTCCCTCGCTTTGATCCAGCGTGTTGTGTTCTCCGAGGCAGACTTCAGCTCCAGCATGAATTGAGCTCGGGGGTTCATATTTGGCCCATAAAAGAAGTGGCGATGGAGAAGAGTCTGATTCAGTGCTGGAGATTTACCACATGACGGAGATTAACCAGAGAGCTTATACTCATAAGGCGATCTTTTAAACTGAGTGAAGTACTCATTAATGCTGAGTGTATGCAGATTTTATGTAGGTAAAGACCTAAAAACCTGCCATTGTTTACAAAGAGAAATTCATTACATAACAAAGAGAGGAGAAAAGAGATGTGTGTTCATCACTTATTCAAATCCATGTAATCATCGTCATGTCTCATTCTTACACACACATCTTCATTACAGCCATAACACTGACGACATTTGAGCTGTCCTTGTTTGGATCATGTTTTGCTGCAGGATTGAGGGAGGACGCGTAAACCCTGTGGTGCTTTATACCCACCGAAGAGGCCTGCTGTGGCTCAGTGCCATGGGCTCAGACATTGCAGGGTAAATATTTGCCTCTCTTTGGTAGGCCCACTCAGTGGAGGTCAATGTGCTGACATTTTCCTTAGCATCTGCCCCTCGCTTGTTACATTTGGCATTCTGGCAAGCCCTTCACCTGGAAGAAGAGGATGGACTCCGAGGCGAGGTGGTGGCATGGATATACAGAGCTGACATGCACTTCTTTTTGGAATCTGAACTTTTTATAGAGCCTGTAAAGGTGCAGAAAGAGAGCCAGCACTTTTATAGTCTAAACAGATTTGTCTTTCCTGATACATTTAGTTCTTTGATCTGATAACTCGGCGAATGCGTCTAAAAGCGTAAATTGCTAGCATCTTGTTCTCATGTTACAATCAACATCCTCTTGCTATATGGTTCTGATTAAGGCTTTGATTTTGTGTCTTACAACTTGCTGGCACTTCTCTTTCTCACACAAAGGGAATTGTAACCATATCGTCTAATCTAGTATCTCAAAGCTCATCTGATGATTGTGCGGCCTTTAGGCCTGTAGATGGCACTATTTTCCGCCAATCTCCCACCGTCTCTTTGCCTCGATCTTGTCATCTGTCTACAATGAGCCCATTGTTTTCATATCCGGTCTTACCCCTTCTGCCCAAGCCCCCCCACTCGCTTCTGTGACTTCTCATTCTTTCTTTCGACAGCCCTCCTCCTCTGTTTCTTTCTTTCCCTTCTGATTATTTCTCGATAGATCTCTCAGAATCTCTCTCGCTCTTTTTTTTTTGTGCTATCCACCCAGGGAAAGGGCAGGCCTCGATTACGCCATCTGCGTGCAATAGAGGGTATTCAAAGAGGGAGGTGGACGGCCTAAGACGTAAATGCTGAAGAGGAGGTAGGAAGATAGGAGAGGAAAGACGCACTCACAAATGCATGCATGCATGCATAGACACACACACACACACACACACACACACACACACACACACACACACACACACACATGCATGCAGGCATAATTCCCAAGCCACTATTGTAGACTGGCGGGGGCCAAGGAAACTCTCTTCCCTGGAACACCTAATCCCTGGGTTGGGGCCAAACACCACAATCTCCATGCACAACTGACACCGACCACCAGAGACACTTTTTTTTTTTTTTTAAGGCGTGTCCTGTTCTCTCTCAGCTCCACTACAACCAGAGCACAAATCTTGAGCGCAATGCACAGCTACCCAAAGAAAATAAATGATGTGGGCTGATACAATTGTGGAACTGCCCTTAGGTGCTCAGAAGCATTTTTCTTCGCCTTCAGGTCGTAAATCATAGTGTCCATTTTTATACCGTCTTACTATATTTACATAAGTGTGTGAGTATAACGATAAAAACAGCACGCATCCAGTACCATGAAAAGTCCACAGTACCAGCTCTGAGCACTTTTTAAACTTCCAAATTGACTCTGACTCCATCGACAGTTTAGATCCTGAGGTTTGCCATGTAAATGGCAACTCTCCCACCTGCTAACTGGGGAAACACACACGAGAATTCACATTAAACAGCCGTGCTTCTTGAATGCATCACATTTTAAAACGTTTAGCATTTATTTTCCCATCTGGGTTCACTATATTATATTACAGGCAATTGCTCATCTGAGGCAGGCCAGAACATTCCCATATCGTCGGACACGGGCCAAATAAACAGCCAAACCAAGAGAATGCAGTTCTGCATTAAAACAATAGTGTTTCACTAGATTTATAATAAGACACACATCCATCCACACCCTCAAATAGATTTAATTTTCTAAAATAAATAAATAAAAATAAATCTGTGTGTATATCACACACAATGGCTAATGGCCTAACCCAAAATGAAGCACATGGGCATGTTTTTGTATATATTTGAGATTTCCACTAGTGTCCATGTGAGTAAGGGAACAAGCAGAATGAAGAGTTGCAGTTCCCACAGTGTGTCAGTGTTAAAACTGCACACACGTGGGTTGAGGCCACTGGCTGGTGTTCGTCATGTAAACTTTTAACAGCAGGCGTGTCCTGAAGAAGTGTTGCATGTTTACAGAGGGGGATTAAATACCAACTATGAAATGCAAATTTTGGACTTGTGGGGATTCGAGGAGGGAATATGGAAATTTCATTGGGGCAATCTTTGGCTTTCCATAGGTGGTATTATAGGTAGTATTATTATTGTTGTTGTTGTTGTTGTTGTTGTTGTTGTGTTTAAACATATAAAGAGAAATCTATAAAGCTGAGTTAAAATGTGGAACAACATACCATTAAAAATCTACAACAGTGTGTATTTAAAAAAAAAAAAAAAAAAGTTCAAAATGACTTTTGTAAATTGTAATATAAGGTATACACTCACATTCACTTTAATAGGAACAGCTGTACACCTGCTCATTTATGCAGTTCTCCAATCAGTCAATCATGTGGCAGCAGCACATTGCATACAGGTCAAGATATTCAGTTAATCTTCACATCAAACAGCAGAATGGGGGAAAAGTGTGATCTCTGTGACTTTAACCGTGGCATGGGTGGTTGTTGGTGCCATATGGGCTGGTTTGAATATTTCAGAAACTGCTGATCTCCTGGGATTTTCACACACAACAGTCTTTAGAGATTACACAGAATAGTGAGAAAAACAAAAAACATTGAGTCAGAGACAGTTCTGTGGGTGGAAACGCCTTATTGATAAGAGAAGTCAGAAGAAATTGGACATAGGTGTTCCCATTAAAGTGGATGGTGAGTGTACATATATTGTTTGATTTTACTACTTACTATTATTATTTAAATGTATCTTAAATCTACTGAAGCTGATCAGGAAGTAGCTTACAAAGAAAACCCCACTATTCTAATATGATGATCGCTTAAGGAACGTATTAACAGGGGAAAAGACAATGTGGTCACACAAGGATGTAAATTAGCTGCGAGAAAATGCAATCAATTTGAGTAATTTGATATAGATTACAAAAAGCCTTTGTCCTGTTACAGTAAAGTAAAATTGGCTAAATTGGATGATCAAATCAGTCAGTATTTTGGATGGAAAATACTGTTATTCTTTGGTCTTGTAGAAAACTGACGCTCAGAAAATAACCCTGAAATCTGAAAGTGGAAGAGTTATGAATTTAAGGAAGTGATTTAAGTGACTTCTATATGGAGTCAAGCTTTTAAGAACATAAGCGCCATTTAGGAAAGGCCCTCTCTCTCTCTCTCTCTCTCTCTCTCTCTCTCTCTCTCTTTCTCTCTCCATCCATCTGATCAGTGCATCCTGAATGCAAACTGCTTACAATAAGAGTGATGGCATGCTTGAACTGACAGGAACCTCAACCATTTGCAAGAAGAGGAAGCAGTGAACATAAATCTGTAATGCTATTATGAGGTCTATGTCCAGCCATGGGTGTCTTAAAGGCATAGTTCAGCTAAACAAAGCCAGTGTGAGCAACGATGAATGAAAGATCATTTTACTTTTGACACTTTCTGTGAGTGGCAGGAAGAAGATTACGCTTAATCTAATGCCTGATGGTATATAATCACTCATGCATGTTTATGATCTGTAACATTGAGTAATCACATTCTGTAGCTGTGGAAGAAACTCTGTGAGGCTTGTGGAAATATGCAGCATATTGTGTGACGTGTGTGTGTGTGTGTGTGTGTGTGTGTGTGTGTGTGTGTGTGTGTGTCTAAGGGGCAAGTAGTCACGGTGGCGCCAGGATGCCCTTTTCAACAGCAATTCACATGATATTAGTTCAAATCTGACAAATGCCAAATGTGAAGTTCATTGCCATGGTTAACTTGTCAGCGCTTGTGGTGTTGACTTCTGTGAATATATAGCCAATTGTGTTTCATGTGTCTTCACAATGTTTTATTTATTTATTTATTTATTTTTTAAACATATTTATTCAGGTTTAAAATGGTAGAGGGCTAGTTGATCTGTAATCTTTAACAAACTCCTACCTTTGCATAGTCCATTCATTAAGCATTACAGTGGCTATATTTAGTGCTCCATATCTGTATTTGAACTGGAAGTGGGCGTGACCTAAACCGGGGATCTTTTTTCAATTAAAAGTGAACCCTACCACTATAATCTAGGAAACACTGAAAAACAGTGTGTGTGTTTGGGGTGCCTTGGGGGTGGGAGGTGTTTAGGGGATGGATCTTTCTGGAAAGCTTTCTACCAAATGTGACTGTAAGCAAGCTAAGGAACTGTCTTTCAAAACAGTTATGCCATTCACAAATCAGGGAATTGTTGTTTATAGCCACCTAATAATATTTGAGCAGATTTAGTTTAGTTTTACGGTTTGTTACATTCCAGAATGATGAGAAAGGTTTGTTTGGCATGCAATCAGAATCTATCAGAAGCCGGGACGCAGTGCTGCTGCGAGTCAAAATGGGGTCCTTTAAGCAGCCGTTCAGTATAATGCCCATATAAGGCAGTGTTTAGGTCAGGCTACTGATGGTAGACAAAAACAAACAAACAAAAACATGAATAGTGCACCTCCTAGTCATATCTGTATTTGTATTTGTTTAGAATACATTATCTTATCTATTCAATCCAGATAATGTATTTGTATTCAGTTACATCCAACTGTTCATATGTTTAATTCCTGATTTTCTAACCTGACAGAGGAGGTAAATGCAGACTGATGAACTCGTTCACATGATTTAATTAGACATCCGAGGAAAACCCTACGCAATGCTTCCAATGTAGTGCTCCACATGAGCATCTTACAGCTGTTTAACACTTGACTGATTAAAACCTATCTTACAGCAATGCTGTATTGTAGTGATGGAGTTTGTACTAGTATGTAGCTGATGGTCGAGTCATAGCAGACCAGAGGGTGAGTTCATTTGGTTCATGGTTCACGGGGCTGTTTCTTCTCACACAGGCGTTAGTGAAGGTCAAGAAAATGCTTAAAAAATTGACCAAGCCTTGTAATGCTCAGATCTCAGATCCTCAGATGTAGTCAGTGTTCATGTATTATTATTTTGTTAGCAAGGATATTAAACCACAAACAAGATACTGCTTGTAAAAGTTGATGTTCTGCTGGTCCATTGTTAGCAGCAACCATGTTGGTGCAATGTATTGTGCATTAATCAAACACTAATTGTATTATCTAATCCCTAAAATGCAGTCTATTCACTACATGTTCACATCTGTATACCCCTTCAGTAGCAATCTACGTTCACACACACACACACACACACACACAAACACACATACACACACACACACACACACACATACAGTATGCAGGGAGCTGTGGGGAGATATGTCAGATGCTGTTAAACCAGCAGGGCTGCCAAGTGCTGACAAGACAGTGAGGAATACCTCTGCGCCGAGGGAGACAATGTAGTCAGAGAGATTTCCTCTCATCGACTTCTTGGGCCCACTTAATTCCATCTTCACATACTTCAAAGTTAGAAAGTTATAAGTTATGTTATAATGTTATGAACATTAACTGATCTACATGTAATATAAAGTGCACATGCCCAAGATATACGTATCTGTGGCATAAACATAAGTATGAACAGAATATTTTGTCAGAACAGGTTTATTGCTGACTGCGTTCAGAAAAGAGTGTTATACAAGTGTAATATACTCCAGCAGATTCGATTTAAGTGCCTCGAGGTCCTCAGTTGTTCACTGGGTCACGCTGTCAGTTGTCAGGTCTGTTATGTGTGTGTCATGCCACTCGTGCCTACCTATAAAAATAACCACAGCAAGGATTAGTTCACATATTTGTTTTATGGCCTGTGTTCTACATAATTCACCGTACTAATAGTTGACAGTGCTGTAACACAGCCACAATGTTTTTCTTAAATAAAGTACGAGGTCATTGCAGTACATGCCCTATTAGCCCAATCTTGTCCAAACCTCTGGATTATTCTAGTCTCTGGTTCAATTTCTGTTCCTGATCTTAGATAAGCCTTAACTTCAGTGTCTGCACTTTCTGCTCAATCCCCTGGTTTAACCTGCGTCCCTACTTAAGCGCCTCTGTGTTTCGTGAAGAGGTGGTTCTTTGCATTTTCTAGTGGTAGGGTCAGCCCCTGGACCTTCCTCAACATCAGGCTCAGTCCCTCTTCCTCCATCTGTTTCATTCTCCTGTCTTAGAGTCACACAGTGTCATTCTCAGGGTTGGCTTAGGTTGGATGTTTCCTCTCTGTCACTCACTGACTGGTCAGCCGCGGTTTCGTCTCCTTCCCCTGTCTCAGTTGAAGCCTCTGCTCTTTCAACTCTCTCACTCTTAGCTTTTCTTTTCCCCCCAGTCTTTGCAGTCTTTGAGTGCTGAGACACTGCTGAAAATGTCCAAGTGATTTGTAAAGTTAGAAGGTACTGAGTAAGTAAGGAACAAAACATGACAGGGAGTGCTCTTATAGGAAAATAATCAATGGTGAGATGATGTGATAGTTAAGGGTTGCATAGACTAGTTGGCACTGTGAATTCCGTTGTGACCTGTGGTGTGTGAAAGAGAGCTTTCAGAGCCGTGGGTTGCACATCACTATCCAATCCCATTGACCAAGTTTAGAGTCAGATCGGTTGTATACACCAGCTCAAAGATGCTGATACAAACTTGTTTTTAGACACTACTGAGCCTGGAGTTGAATGTCACGGAAAAATTGGTTGGAAATTTAATTTGTAGCCTACGTATGACTGTTAATTAAACAGTGGTTTGTCGCCTTCTTTGCTACACAAATAAAACAGCCTAAAAATACTTATGTCCTCAAACAGTTTGCTTTAAATGTGGAAATGTTGGCTACTTTTTTAGAAATTACTCGTAGACGTGGTTACTAGTTACTTGTACCATCTCAAAGTTCATTGTACAATCTCAGAGTTCAAGATCATTCCCTGTAACATCATGTCCCAAATGGTTTTATTCCTATCATACCACTACAATTTGCCGACACTAACGATTTTTGTTAAATGTAATGTCGTGGAACATTTGGGAAACTAGTTAGTTCCTGTTATCACCTTATACAATACATTATAGCAGCTATAAATAGTTGTTCCCTCAACAGTCTTGCTTTTTTCCCTCTGAAGACAGAAAATGAAACTTTAAAACCCCTCCATCCTGAAGACTTTCCCACGCCAGAAAACTTAAAGAAACAACTTTACATCTGACTGTTACAAAGTGCTGACACTGGAGACTCCTTCCAAAAATGCAAAACGTCTTCTCACAAATTCTTCACTATACGACTGATTTTTATTTTTATTTTTATTTTTTTAATTGCTTTTTTTCCCCCAGCATCCCTGTCGAAGTTGTTAATATAGAACAATGGTCACTAACCCTGTTCCTGGAGATCTACCTTCCTGAAGACTGTCGCTCCAACCATAATCGTTCCCACCTGACCATCTAATCATTGCCTTAAGAAGTTCTTGATCAACTAAAACAGATGTGTTAGATTTTGGTTGTAGATGAAACCTGCAGAAAGGTAGACCTTAAGGAAGAGGGTTGGTGACCACTGGTATAGAAACTTTAACACATTAGAACAAGCACATTGATATAATCTTGGCAGCTAGAACTACTGTCAGAGCTGCTGTTAAAGAAAATTAATCAACACCTTCTGACCAAATTCCCCTATTCATCTTCTGATATATATTTTCAACAGTAATGCATTCACCAAATAATTGCAATATGTTGCATTATAGTGACTGTCTGCCATAAACCTCACCAAGTCTGCTTCCAATGTAAAACAACAACAACAACAAAAAAAACCCCAACAACAACAAAAAACAAAAACAAAAACAAAGGCAACAGATACAACTTGATTGTGAAGAATAACTTGCATCTGGTGCCAATTCTGTCCACATGATTTCTCTCTGGAATAAATGACCATATCATGACCATCAGAAAATCTGTCACTTCTGATCTTCAGTACTAAATGAACAGTATTGACATCGGTAAAGGCACCAGTTCAACCTGTGATGGAGTCCCACAATGTTTAGGGTTGCTTCCAATGAAATGACGCTCATGTTCTTGTCTGGTCCAATCACAAGCCTATAAGGCCTCTGGTATGTCATGCATTTGCTGATGGCCTATTCTCAATTGCACAAGCTCAAGCTGTACAAACACGAATAGAAAGAAACAATGTTTTTTTCCTAATTTCCTTGTGGCCTTTGCTTTTTAGCCACTAATCATGCAAGTCCCAGTTAGGTCCCTCTCTTGATAATGGGGGGTTATTAACACAAAAGCAAGCCTGGTGCTTCGCAGTTCCTACAGGACTGATGAATGTACACATCTCTAATGGTGGAATAAAGTGTTGTGCTTGCTCATCTGTTTTTCATCAGGCCATGATGAGCTACCTTTTAGGGTCTGAGATTGCATGCAGCAATTTGGAGTAATAAGGCAGTTACTTTGCGGTGGGCGTTTGTGCGAGCAGTGACTTTTCTTTGAGGGTACCACAAAGTTTACCTCAGTAGGGAGCGGCGCGTTGAGTAATCATCCACTTTGAGTAAAGGCAGTCGAATTTTCCACTGTAAGAGGCCGGAGAAGTCAAGGATTTTTTAAATTTTATTTAGAAACTAGTGTATAAAGGCAGATAGTAGGTAGGAAAATTTCTGTTGTATGAAAACTTGTTCCTCTTCAAGTTTGTCTTCATTACTCTGAAATACATTTTCATAAATACGTCTGCCTCTGTCGTAATGCATCAGGAGCATGCGCTACTTTTTATTTCCCTCTTTGACCTATGCCTTTGCACAACATCCTTTACCAGACGTTCGAAAATAATCCAACCTCTGATTGGAGTCACCTCTTCCCTTTTAATTTCCTCATGAAACTATGAGAGAGGGAACTTAGGTCGAGCCAAGAATTGCCTGTCGCAACGGCGTTAACAGTGTGATTTACCTGGCACTGTCCAAACTGGGACCTTGGGGCGGTGAATCATGCTGATAAAGCATTTGGGTGTTCGTTTTTTTTCTCAAAAACTTAACCTTAACTGGAATGCTGTCTATTAGGTTTCACAACACCGAAACACACGAAATGGCAGTTTCACCTCTGCCTATTTCTCCTTTTACCTCATTTGAGGACAGGGGTGAAGAAAGTGCATTGATTGCAAAAGAGATTTAGAAAGTTTTCAAGGGGCCAAAGACAAGGAAAGATATGTAGACCTAATGTTTGAGAAATAGTTATGGCAACTGTACAGTAGAAAAAGAAGCAGAACAGTTTGTAGTCTTCTGCCAGGGTTGTCATGCGGTGACTTACATTTTTCCACTCAAAGGTCACACCAGTTACCACAAACAAGTAGAAAATGGACTTACGTTAATTTTGCCTACGAACACCCATTATTATCCCTCAATTTTCAGCACTAAAACCATACTTGTAGCAGAGAACTTCTTTTTACTAGTCAAAATGGAAATCTGGGCCACCACACATAAATGCTGTTTTATCTCAGCATGCAAAAAAGGATGTGTGCAATCAAATTTTAAATGGAATTTTGCATGAGTGCAGAGTCCAGCTCTTTGACATCTGCTGTCTTTGAGGCGTTTGCTGTATTTTTCTTTTTTACCTCCATTTCTCAGAAATCTCGATGTGAATCGGAAGTGACAGACAAGCCAGACGTGATCACGGAGGAAGGATGCGAGAAGTGAAAGGAGACGAGGGGTTGATTGGCAAGCTACAGGCTTTGTAATGTCACAATATGTCAAACGATAATAATCAGGCTTTTATTATTGCTATTTTATTTTATTGAAAGGTTTTTGGCAGTGTAACATGATGGCTGAATATAAGACATAAAATTCTCCATGTTTCCTAACGTCTCTGATGATTTTCTTAAGAGAGTTCTTCTTGGAAGTGGCTCTCGCACAGCCGCAGCAGGTGGAGGTCTTGCTAGAGGCACGCTGCCATGCTGACCCACAGTAGGGATTAGGATTGCACCTGCTTTGCAGGAAATGGATGGGATGGGAGATGGGGGGTTTGGGAAAGGATTTGAAATGGGGAATGAAGAAGGGGGGGAGCACCTGTGGACGTGGGTGGCTCCGGAAGCAGAGTGAGACCCTTAGGATTAGGCCCCATCTGCTCCTGGTTATACTCCAGCCTTTTCTGGAGCTACTAACTTCACCATTGGCTCTGTATTTCTCAACAAGCACAAGATGGGATTTCTGTGACAGCCTCTTCATGTACACACTAGCTCACATTTTCAGCAGCACGGAATGATATTTATTGAGAGCCAAGTGAATAGTAAAGATGAAGAATAGTACACACTTTACAGGTTTTGGTTTGCTAATGTGGCAACAGGAGGAGAGCCATGAGCATCCATTACAGAGCAAATAGTCTTACCACTCCCGTGATACACCCGAATTTGTTATTAAAGCATTTTCTCATTCTAACAATGAGAACAACATCGCAGAATTGGAGTCTTTCCCATAATATAGAGGAACCTAAGACCACAATGCGAGTATGCTGCACTTTAGCCAAACTTGGCGTGTTCACCAAGTGAAGTATCTCAAGTTGGACGGCATTGTTTGGCAGCCCAGGCATGCAGTAACTCCTCAGCTGGATCTGATTCATAGGCCCTCGCTGAGTCATTTTTTTTTAAGTATTGTGTATGTTGTCCAAGGCTTCCCTCACTGTGGTTAGCTTAGCAATAAAGCAATGCTGATCCAACTAAGCAAAACCCTTCTCCATGGATACACATCAGCAGCCATAACAACTGAGCTGTGTTCTGCCTGTGTTTCTGGTTCATCTACAGCTTCAACCTTTATCTCATGCCAGTCCATCTTGACTAACTTATAAGGTCCAATTAAGGATGTTGTCTCACTTTCACTCTCACTCACTTTTCCCATAGCTCAACACAAACCAGAGAACAACACAATGCCGAGAAGGTTTAATACCAACAAGCTGAAGATAATACACAAAATTTACCTTATAACTGTTCACACACAAGCTTCTGAACCTGGGGTATGGTCATTTTTCCTGTCATAGGTCACATCATCTCTTCCCTTTCCTAAGGATGTAACTGAATGCAAATGCGTTATTCAACTTGAACTGTTATAAACGAATACAATCACGGAAATAAATAGGAAGCACACTTTAAAAAAAAACAAAAAAAAAACAATATATATATATATATATATATATATATATATATATATATATATATATATATATATATATATATATATATATATATATATATATTTTTTTTTTTTTTTAGAAAGCTTGCCAGGAAGGTTCACACAACACATAGCTGAGACAAAAGCTGTGCATCGACTGTGCAAGTAGGAAATTTCTACTTTCATTTGGGCATGAACAGGATTTAAAATAAATAGATAAATAAATGAAAACAGTCCTGCACACATCTCTAGTTCTGGGAGCATTATGATGATAGAGTTCATATTTAATTTTAAAAAACGGCCACTTCAGGTTTAATTCTGGATACAGATATGAATATGTAGCACATTAAACAGACACCGATTCAGACATTGCATTACACCCCTACTTCCTGTGTATATTCGTGCTTCATTATCTTTGCAAATTCATTCTATGCTAATAATTCTAAGCTTTGTTTAAAGGCATCCTCTTATTTATTTATTTATTTTTTAAAAAATTTTTTTATTTTCAAAGAGATTTTAAACCTTATTTACAAATTCTTGGTGTATGATTATGGATCTGCCCTCATTCAGACCCCTCCTAAATGGCTATGGTTTCTTAATGAATGAGCCATGAAACAGTTTAAGGTTCTTAGTTCCTTGAATGGTTTCTATTTGGATCCATCTCTGATAGGGAAATACTATATATTGTGGAGTTTTACATAGAACCTTCTAAGGTTCTCTTAAAATCATCAACCAAATACCCTTTAGGGTATATACCCTTTGTGGAGCATACTTCACAGTTATACTAGAGTTTTCTGTTTTTTCTATTTTTCACATATACAGCAGAGTTGTGGAACTCCTACAGTGTTCATGATGTCATCTGGACTTAAATGAACATTGTAGAAATAAATTTAAAGCTAGGAATTTTGTGGTGTGGAAATGGAACCTATAAAGAACACGCAGGATTGTTGCCATCATATTCCCAGCTCAGTTTAGGATAAATAGTCCAATAGTCAATTTAGTTCAAGCCAAAAGGTTTAAATTTCATCTTAAAGGAAGGAACAAAGCAACATGTCTGAGAACCAGGAAGACATGTTTAATGCAATGTAAAGATTTGATACTGATTAGGTGTAAGTATATTAACACTGTGGATCGTAAACCAGTGGGCAGTGTATCTGGGAAATGAAACCTAAAAACAGAAGTCAACTGAGGCTGCATTGTTCATATAGAAAAAAGTAAGGCACATTATCCTGAATACTGTTGCCATGAATGAGTGTACTTGGTCTGCAGTAATACATCCACATGAATACCAGGACCCAAGGTTTCCCAGCAGAACATTGCCCAGAGCATCACACTGCCTCCTCCGGCTTGCCTTCTTCCCATAGTGCATCCTGGTGCCATCTCTTCACCTGGCCATCCACATGATGTAAAAGAAAACATGATTCATCAGACCAGGCCATCTTCTTCCATAGCTCCATGGATTTGTTCTGATGCTCATGTGCCCATTGTAGGTGCTTTCGGCAGTGGACATGCATGGGCATGGACATGCATGGGCACCCTGACCAGTTTGCGGCTATGCAGCCCCATACGCAGCAGGCTTCTGACACCTTTCTATCATAGCCAGCATTAACTTTTTCAGCAATTTGTGCTTCAATGACTCTTCTGTGGGATCTGACCTGACTGGCTAGCCTTCTCTCACCATGCGCATCAATGAGCCTTGGGTGCCCATGACCCTGTCGCCGGTTCACCAGTTGTCCTTCCTTGGACCACTTTTGGTATGTACTAACCACTGCATACTGGGAACACCCCACAAGACCTGCTGTTTTGGAGATGCGCTGACCCAGTCGTCTAGCCATCAAAATTTTCACCATTGTCAAAGTCGCTCGGATCCTTACGCTTGCCCATTTTTCCTGCTTCCAACACATCAACATTGAGAACTGATAGGTCACTTGCTGCCTGCTGCATAATATTGATGATAACGAAATAATCAATGTTCTGAACATCAACTATCAATGGTTTTAATGTTATGGCCAATCGGTGTATATATGGCCTGACAGATGAAATTTCTCCTTTGGATATCTTTGGAGCATATGACAGTTTTGTTTCTGCCCTACTTCCTGTCCTCATTATTAAGAATTCAAGTTTGTCTGCTCTATTGTGAAGAATGAATAAAGGTATTTGTTTTTTAGAGGTTCCTTCAATTGTGCACAAGACACAGTAGACACCACCTCTCACTTTCAAACCATTTCACTTGCCGTTAGGCCTTTTAAGTATCAAATATATTCCCTCCAGGATCCATAAATCATTTAATCCCGATACTGCCACCTCTCCTGTAAGAACATTATGCTTAAGGTGCTGTTATTCCTTGTAATTAAATATTAATGTGGTAGCCTATATATATTCAAGTACAGCCATCAATATTTCCTTCTTTAAATACTTAATATATGGGCCTGCTTCATTTCTTTTAACTTTTAAAACATGAGCAGTGCAAAAGTCAGAAGCTTTGATGTCTAACTCTGCGGAATGTTTTAATGAATATTGAGAATAATGAAATGTAATGAAACGTCACGTCTTCACCTGCTCAACACATACACACGCTAGCAATGTATTAATGATGAGCTGCTGGAGTTACTGAATGAGCTACTAGCATTGTTCTTTTAGTACGTGGCAATCTGCAACAATGCCATGTGAGGAGTGTTTTGTGCTGTTAAACTGGTTTTGGAGAAAGTCAACAGTTTAAGAAAAAAAGGCTTGGCTTGATGAAGCCCACAAAAGGCAGATTCTTACTATAATTGTGCTATTTGTCAAAGAAAAACTGGAGCAGGATTTCAATTTTGAATTTAGATCATAGTGCATAACACTATACTGTAAGTTTCCCTCAACTGGCAATATTTAATGAATTTAGTAGATAACATGAACAAACCATAAGCATCAGCTTTAATGAATCATCAGTGGCACTTAACAAATCAACTATCCCCTGATAGTTTTGTTGATGTTTTTGATGTTTTTAAATAATATACCAAATAAGCCATTATTAACCATGCATTAAACAGTTATGAGTAAAATTAAGGCCAACATGAACATACGGAGACCACATCCATCCAGACTATTCAACATGGCATAAGTTGATGGAAACATGCAATGACTTACACTTTTTTGTCTTTTTTGGAAAATTTGGAAAGGTGCGGCTGGATTGGTTACATGGCAAACTTCCATCAATTTGGTTTAACTCTGTGTGTCTTTATGTACATTTATATGGATTTTATGTACATGTATATGGACACCTGACCATCACCCGTACGTGGACCTTCCTCAAACAAAAAGTTGGACGCGTACAATTGTATAGATTGTCTTTGTATACTGTAGCATTACAATTTCCCTTCACTGGAACTAATAGATCCAAACCTGTTCAAGTCTGACAATACCCCTGTGCACAAAGCAAGCTTTTGCCAAAGTTGGAGTGGAAGAACTCAAGTGTCCTTCACAGAGCCCTGACCTCAACCACACCGAACACCTTTGGGATGAACTGGAACACCGACTGAATCCCAACATCAGTGCCTGGCCTCACTAATGCTCTTGTAGCTGAATGAACACAAATCCCCACAGCCACACTCCAAAATCTAGTGGAAAGCCTTCCCAGAAGAGTGGAGCTTATTATAACAGCAAAGGGGAGGACAAACTCCATATTAATAGCCATGGTTTTGGAATGGGATGTTCAGCAAGTACATATGGGTGTGATGGTCAGGTGTCCATATACCGTAAAATATTTGGCCGTAAAGTGTACATTTGGCAGATCACAAATATAGTACATGCCTTTGCTAATGAAATAACAGTTTTCTTCTCTCAATGCCACTCAAGCATTTAACTTAAGAGCTCTAATTGTTGTTGTTAATGATATTAATGCTATTTTTTCCCCATGTTTGTGGCTGTTTCCTGATTATTTGTTAATAATCAAGCTGGTCAGATTTTATGAAAACTACTATCTTATATGTTACATTTTCCCTTTACAGCAATAAAAAGCTCCACATGAACACAGCTTACATTACACTGCTGAATAATTATAGCATCTTCCCAAATGAGCTGGATCATCTATTACCCCCAGTACTGAAACAGGTATGGCTGCCTCTATAAATAGAAGACCCCTAATTAGTATCTGCAAATTACACAATTAATTATGCTATGGATAGCTCCTTGTTGGTTATAATTAGGTTATTGCTATTTGGGCTATTTGGAACTAATTACAGCCCAATCTCAACTGTTTGTAATATGTATTAACACTGGCTCTTATTTAATAGTCATATTAATTAGTATTTTCTTATTTGAATGTGCAGGGACATTAGGTTGATTTGTGTTTTATGCTCTATCAGTTACATAATTGTTCCCACTCTGTTCGTCCACTCCCACTGCTCAACTTGTGCAGGTAAAGCCTGTGTAAGATGTCAGAGTCCGGCTCTTTAGCCATGCTTCACTAGGTTGCCGCTATCCCCCATGACTTTTTTCACCTGGCGTGTGTCACTGGCTGGCAAACGTTTGGCTCTGTGTGCACCTGGGGCCAGCCCTTGTGTGTGTGTGTGTGTGTGTGTGTGTGTGTGTGTGTGTGTGGGTGTGTGTGTGTGGGTGTGTGTGTGTGGGTGTGTGTGTGTATGTGTGCAAGGCATGCTGTGTGACTGATCTAATATGACGTCTCAGGGGACTAGCCGGCTCTTTGTTATGTCTGCTCCATTACCGGCTCAGCTGAGGCAATCGTTTCAGGTTCACCTCAGCTTGTGTGTGTGTGCGTGTTTGAGTGGGGTTTTTTCTTTTCTTTTCTTTTTTCTTTTCTTTTTTTTTTTTTAAAGCCAATGTGTTTAGTAGTTTTTCAGCTGGTCACTCTGAATTTATTTACAGCACAGAAACGCTGACCTCAAATACTGACAATGTTACAGCCATCCGTGGCTGGGAGCCAAAGGAGCAAAATTGGCTGTGCTCTCTGGGTGAGAGGCATGGCATTACTCTCTCTCTCTCTCCCCTGTCAATCACAGTGACCCTAGGCAATCATGGGTGTCTGTAAGCTCATGAATGTGGAAGAGGGTGGATAGCGCTTTCCTCTGAGTGTGTTACACTGCCCTATGCCCACTGCAGCATGAGCAGCAGTTCGAAAAAGATGCAGTTTGTTAACCTTCTCAAGCCAAATTGGTGAGAAAATGGGTCAAAAAAGTATTAACTTCTAACTTAAAGACAAAATTCCTATGAGGCAAAATGCTGCTTTGCAAACATGCTTGAGAAACCATTTTCACTTGTTAATGCATCAAAAAGAGCTGGCCAGGATGTAGCACTGAGTAATGTAGTGGTGGTGTATCAGACTTCAACCACTGTTCTGATGCTCTACTCTGCTCAGTTAATGGACATTTGATTTACCTGCCTAATCTCACACACTATTTACAGGAAATTTTAACAAGACTGTGATTTTATTGGATTTCATACAACAAACAAAATTGTACCCAACAAATAGGTAACAAAAGACATAACAAAAGGAAACTCCGTTGAGTAGAATGAGTTAAATGAAATAATTTGATAACTTTTAAACTGTAAGTTGTTTTTATATTGACCCAGCAGACTTAGACCCCTATTTCATACCAGCACAAGTTGTTGCGTTTTTTGATGCGTTTTTTTTTTCTTCTCATTTGCACTCTGTTGCTATGTTTGTGATTATAAATTGGGATGGAGTGGTGCAAAAGCTGGTGTGATATTCAAAATCCATGGATGCAGTGGAAATTGTGAAGCCATTTTTTGTCTCTAGAGATCTCATCTAGTCCAGATGAGATCAAAACACTTACTAAATACTACTGACTTGATTATTTCATCCGTAAACAACTCGCACTTTTAGTCTTTCAAGTCAGGCGAGTTGGCTGGCCAATCAAGCACAGTAATACCATGGTCAGGAAACCAGTTACTAGTAGTTTTGGCTCTGTGGGCAGGTGCTGCTGGAAAAGGAAATCAGCATCTCCATAAAGCTTGTCAGCAGATGGAAGCATGAAGTGCTCTAAAATCTCCTTGTAGACGCTGCATTGACTCTCAACTTGAGAAAACACAGTGGACCAACACCAGCAGATGACATGGCACCCCAAATCATCACTGACTGTGGAAACTTCACACTGGACTTCAAGCAACTTGGATTCTGTGCCTCTCCACTCTTCTTCCAGACTCTGGGACCTTGATTTCCAAATGAAATGCAAAATTTACTTTCATCTGAAAAGAGGACTTTGGACCACTGAGCAACGGTGTTTTGTGTAAAAAGGTGTTTTGAGTTAATTAGCTGATTAGAGTCCTCTCAGGTCGACATTGCTGTATTATAAATTCTTTATTTTAATATTTTTGAGATACTGGATTTTTCCAGTATTTCATTTTCATGAGCTGTAAGCCGTAATCATCAAGATTAAAACAAACAAACAAAAAAAGGCTTGAAATATTTCACTTTATGTGTAATGAATCTAGAATATATGAAAGTTACACTTTCTGAATTAAATTATGAAAAAAAAAAAAAAAAAAAAACTTTTCCATGATATTGTAATTTTTTGTAGATGCACCTGTATGTCTTTGGTTACACAAGAGCTTTGATTTTAACCACACCAGCTGTAAAGTCCATGCTTAATCCATTACAAACGACATTACTCTACATTAGTAAAATAATAATTTAAACAATAGTCAGCAATATAAATTTTGTTTGGGATACTTTCTGTACCTGTTACAGGATTGTCAGTCAAATTCTTAGTGCAAAAAAAAAAAGTGTAGCAGATATTGATTTTTGCAGAGAAGTTTGTCTTTAAGTGTGTTTGATTGTAAATGCAATGTACATACAGTATATGCAGTGACTCATTAGCATTCATTTCCATTTATAAAAACACAATGAGAATTTGACTTTTAGAAGCGTCAGTATAACGTATGCAAATTTTACACAATTTTAGCTTAAGACTTGTTAAAAATACTGAGAATATGTAACGCTGCAATCCATACATGATCCGTGATCACATATTTGCATTGTTGCTATTATTATTTATTTTCTTTATTCTTCAAGCATTACAGGGACACAGCAGGTAGTATTGTTGAATATAGAATGAAGATTGTATTTTATAGTGTATACAATTATATTATTTTATAGTGTTTTATAGCAGGAAACCATGCCAAGTGGAACAAATATGATAACTCACGTTGTCCGTACTCATCATTTATCATTTGTACCATTTCTCTTTTATGATATTTGATGTCTGCTTTATCCTGATAGATGTATTTTTGACCTCTTGCAATCACTTATATTGAACTGATTCAGTTCAATTCAATTCAAAATAAATAAAAAAAATTGCCTTGTATTCAAGTGTCCACTTGTTTGTGACACTCTCACATTTAATTTTGACATAAAATCTAGTCACCCAGACAGTAAATATATTACTGTAAGTTCTATCAGCCAGCTTGTTATTTCTGCTAACTAAACTTTCATATTTAAACTAAAATCAATATGAAATCTGTAAATCTAATAGTATGACATTATGTTACTGTGATGCATTGTGTGCACTCTGTTCTTAAAGGAAATGATCGGAGCTGAATGGACTGGATATCACAGCTGCTTAAGAACAGCTCTGATAATGTATTCATTCAAATACAAATGCCGACCATCATTAAAAAAAAAAAAAAAACAACCAAAAAAACGAAACCTGTGATGGGTTGGCACCCCGTCCAGGGTGTACCCCGCCTTGAGCCCCGAGTTCCCTGGGATAGGCTCCAGGCTCCCCGTGACCCTGTGTAGGGTAAGCAGTATGGAGAATGGATGGATGGATGGATTACTTATTTAATCTATTCTTCAGGTGACATTGTGCTAGAACACCCAAGTCATGTTAATGCAAAAGTGTCTATTATGCACACACGCACACACATAAAAAAAAACACAGAGAAAATAACACAATAAAGAAGCAATCCCATTTTCAGCCTTCCCACACTCTCCAACTCCCATCTTCTTTCTTTGAAGGGAAATAACACAATTTGGATAGCTCCTCTTGGCTCTGCCGCCTTCCTATCCTGCAGATCGAGCTCAATTCTGCTCGTCCTACACAGGGCAGGTCAACTGGCCCAGGAGCTTATTCACGTGAACTACGTCCTGATAATCTCTCCTGTTTACTGAAGTTCACTGTGAAGCCCTGGTGTGTAGTGATGGCTAACAGCTCATATCCAGACGAGAATGACTCGGTTTTTCAGGCTGGCACAGGGTTAGAACAGTCGTGTCAAAGGGGACCTCAGTTATTTAATGTTAAGGCTAAATGGAGGATGTGGACGACATTAAAATACATTTGGGAACACAGGATTTTGTTTACTAAAGAACAGTCCAGACTTAGATTCTTTACTCATGTAACAACACACCTTTTGTTTAGTTTACATGTAATAATGTGATGTAAAGTGACTAAATAATGTATATTGGTATAACTGCAGTTCCTTGCACGACTTTAATTGTAATTGTGTTGCACTTTAATCTGGAAATCGTCAATCTACTCTAAGGCGAGCAATGAATAATCGGTTGCTTCTTGCCTGCAGAATAACTGGAATAAAAGGTGTCTTGGTTGCCTCTGTCTGTTAGGTTCTCATTTTATTTTTGGACTAACTCTAAAAATCAAAAATAATGTACAACATTGAATGGAAACAATCTTCCATCCCTGTAGAAATGCATAAAATGAGAAACCCATATGGTACTGCATGGCACTGCATAACCTTATTTGTAGTTTCTTGTTCTGCTAGCTGCTGAATAATTCATGTGTGCCAGTAGCAAAAGTGAGAGAGAGTGAGTGAGAGAGAGAGAGAGAGAGAGAGAGAGAGAGAGAGAGAGAGAGAGATCAGGAAATGCTCTCCTCGAGGAGCCTTTGCCCTAACACGAAGACCTCCAACTGTGCTGCCTAGAATCGCAGTAGCTTCACAGATAAAAGCGAAGAGTCAAAAGGCCAGTGCTGTGTGCGAGAGAGTGATCTAGCACCGATGAAAAACTCTGGCCTCAAGCAAAGTTCTACTTTCCACTCCAATGCAACCCAATCCTCTTGAGCATGTCATAGTCCAATAATGAAGCTCAACCCGGCCCTTGGCAGGTTCTGGCTAATGTCTGTGTGCGAGCAGCAGGAATAAACAGGAGTCAGAAAACAATCAATACTTAAATTCTCCAATTAGGGTTTTAACATCAGCAATCGGGTTGAAGAAACAGTGATGATGATTTTTATGATGATGGTCAGAGCTGGAGGTGTTCACGAAAGGTGTTTAAATGGTATGCAAAGCATTTGAATACATCAAGTTCGTTTGCCCTAATGACTTTCCTTCGGTTGTGGATGACCGGAATAAACAAGACGAAATAGTTCACCTCATTAGGGAGTTATGTGCTCTTTGCTATACATGTTAATTGGAGAAAAATGGCTTGGAATGGCTTCATGTGCAAATAATTTCAAAACTACCATATTAGCAAAGAATTAATTAGCCAGGCCAGTAACACACATACAGTAGAATCGAATTTGAATTTGAATTTACACATACTCGTATTGACTCCTACTCGCCTGGTAGATTGTTCTCGTTAGCTGGCATTTAAGTGAGAGCAGCACCTTTCATAATGAGAAGCAGATGGTAGCAAATCAAGTCTTGTTAGCTCCATCTGTCAAAAGCAGGTTCCTGCCAATTGTCTTGGAGAAAGATCCACGAGACAAGAATTACCTTACCCAAGACAGATATCTTAATTTAAATATTTTCATATTGCTCTGATATTCCTTGACTGGCCTCCTGAAAACCCTGTTAATGAATACCTCTAACATACAGTACTGTGCAAAGGTTTTAGGCACATGCAAAGAAATGCTGTAGAGCAAAGATGCCTTCAAAATAATGAAATTAAATGTTTCTATATATTTTTTTAAAAAAATACCGTAAAGAGCAGTAAACTGTAGTAAATGAAAAGTCAATATTTGGTGTAACAAAAAAATAACAATAATAATAGTATCTCCAGTAATGAGAAGGAAATGAGCTGGTAAGTTTTATTGAGCATCTTGCAGAACCAGCCACAGTTCTTCTGGAGACTTTGACTTTTGCACTTGACTTGATAATGTAGAAGTCATAAAATAAAAAATCAACAACAAAGTATGTAGTAAAAAAATAGGGTGCCAAAAACTTTTGCACAGTACTGTATATGCTGAAACTGACAACAAACAGGAACAGCTTTCCCTAGCTATATTAGCATTTTTGTTTGAGATCCTTACATGTAATTAGTATTATCCAGATGTTAGAAACCTTATTAAAAAAGTTTCTCGAGGGTTCATTGGATGCTTATCATCAACAACAACAACAACAACAACAACAACAACTTTGTGTTATAGAGTTCTGCATAGTACCTATAAGGTACAACCATCATTTTTTGCTCATCATTTATTTAAAGCCAGTTGTATTCTTCAGTTACATTTCTATTATTTATTTATTTTGATTTCTTTTACTCACAACTCATTCCTCTTTTTTGTCATGTCTGTCCAGGAGATGGAAAGTGAGAGGTGTTGCTGCTTTGGAAAAAAAAGAAGGCCAGCACAAGTGGGGCATTGTGGGCCAGAGGAGAGACAGCCGCTGTCCCCACATCTCTCTGTCCCTCCCTCCACCGCCTGCCACAGCTGTGCATGAACAAGACCAGGGCCAGAGGACAACATATATCACTGTGGAGGGCTCATCAGAGGTACCCCTGACTTCTGAAAGATCCACAGACACACATAACACATAGGACAGAGTAATGAATGTATTAATTAATCCTTATGAAAGCAGCATTAGTTAAATCCTTTATTTAGATGCTTATTTGTGGACGTTAGAATAAAGTGATTGTGTATCATTTTTTAAAATGTACATGGCATCCATTGAATGTATCTGCGTTTCTTTCTTACACACACACACACACACACACATATATATATATATATATATATATATATATATATATATATAGTATATACACACATACTGATCAGTCATAACATTAAAACCAAGTGCCTAATATTGTGCAGGTACCCCTTGTGCCACCAAAATAGCTCTGACCCGTTGAGGCATGGACTCCACAAGACCTCTGAAGGTGTGCTGTGGTATCTGGCACCAAGACGTTAGCAGCAGATCCTTTAACTCCTGTAAGTTGCGAGGTGGGGGCGCCATGGATTGGACTTATTTGTCCAGCACATCACACAGATGCTCGATCGGACTGAGATCTTGGACGTTGGGAATCAACACCTTGAACTCATCGTCATGTTCCTCAGACCATTCCTGAATGATGTTTGCATTGTGGGGCCACTGCCGTTAGGGAACGCTGTTGCCATGAAGGGGTGTACTTAGACTGCAGCAATGTTTAGGTATGTCGAACGTGTCAAAGTAATGTCCACATGAATGCCAGGACCCAAGGTTTCCCAACAGAACAGTCATCTAGCCATCATAATTTGGCCCTTGTCAAAGTCACTCAGATTCTTACACTTGCCCATTTTTCCTGCTTCCAACACTATCAGCTTCGAACAACTGACTGTGTACTTGCTGCCTAATATATTCCACCCTCTTGGGGTGGCTGTGGCTCAGGTGGTAGAATGGGTTGTGTGTGTGTGTGTGTGTATATATATATATATATATATATATATATATATATATATATATATATATATATATATATATATATATATATATATATATATACATACATATATATATATATATATATATATATATATATATATATATATATATATATATATATATATATATATATATAAATTGCCACTTTAGTAACATCTTGTTGGTTCGGAAATGTCTTGGGCAAGCTAAATCAAATCTAGGACACTCTATGACACTAGCACAACAGATTCACACCACAGAAAATAACTACAACTGCGAAGAGTAGTGGGATGAAACCCTGCTTGCCCCATAAGAGTCTAAGAATTTCCCCTCTTTCCTGGTTGGAGACTACTGACACAGAGACACGTTAGCCTCTCCCCAGGCCTTTAAGTGCTCACACTGCACACATCACCACAGGAGCCCCCTCATCACTGAGCATCTCTTCAGTTCTGTCCATAATACTCATTTCTCTTGACTGCCTCTCCCTCCACTTATCCCCTGGCTAGCTAACACTGAGGGGCTAACACACTCTCAGGCCATGGAGTCTTGGCAAATATTTGCCAACTGATGTGTAAGGAAAGTAGAAAAGAAAAACATGAGGGTGGTATTTTAAGGACATATGGGAGATGGATGGTTCAATATCAAATGTTGCACTTTTTTTTTAGACCCATACTTAGTAACAAATCTGAGTAGCTGACGTCTTTATGGATGTGTATAAGTGCATGAATAATGCTGGAACATGGAGCCAAGACCACTGGCACAATGGCACAAAATCAAAATTTCAAAACCGCTCTACAATTAAAGTTAGCTTGATAATTCTTAAACGGACACTGATAATTTATTGAGGATTATTGTTCACCTAAAACACCTTGTTAATCTGGGAACTTGTTTTAATAAGAGAGGCTTTGTTTGTTTAATTTAAAGTCATGTATTGCATAGATAATCTACTACAATTAAACAACATTAAAGTGTAGGATGTGTTATTTGTATTTATTTATTTATTTTGGAAATGTTGTGCTTTCTTATGGTGACCACAGCCTTCTTGTGATGGTTTAATGGGTGATGTATTGATCCACTATATGCCCAAGTTTTACACTAATTAAGATTCAGATCATGTCAGAAATGTACACAGTGTTCATCATTGCACATTTGATGCATTATATCTCATTTATAACCAGTAAGATGATATATTACATTCAGACAAGATGTTTGATATTAAATATTGTCCAGTGTCTTCATCTGTAGATTGAGATACTATGTCTTTGACATTTGCGTTGAAGGACATGTGGCTGTGCACCATTGTAGGAGTGGAAATCCAATCAACAGGAAACTGGATTGTACTCAAAGCTCGGCGCGAGCCACTTAAACAGCCTCGTCGTTGTGAGAAGTTCTTTAGCCGGCATGTGGAGAAAAAACAACTGGACATGCACCAGCGTGCATGTGAGTGTGTTTGTGTGTGGGGTTTTTTTTTTCACTCTGAGTAGCACAGATAATAGTGTGATCCTCTCTTACCCCCCGAGGATGCGATTTTGGCCTTGAGATGGAGGGGGATCAGGGACAGAGGAGAATCAGAGACCCGGTTATGAATGTGCGTTTGATTTCATACGGCAGCGCACAGTGGGTCACTTGTTGTGGCGGCGTCCAGATGTGCGGTGTGCAAAGACGCCCTGTTCGCCCTGCTGGGGAGCTCCTTGTCTAAGAAGACAGTGAGGGGCCCTATCCTCACCTCGCCCTGGACACACACACTCTTGCAAATATGGACACACACACACACACACACACACACACACACACACACACACACACACACACACACACACACACACAATCATACACTTCAGGAGCTGAATCAACTCAGTACCAGGCAGAGCAGGAGAGTGTGGACAACGTTCATTCAGTAATCGTATTAATAGAGGATATGTGGCTTGGTCTGTAATGTGTGTGTGTAAAAATAATAGCATGATATGTTCATGAAGTGACTATTCACTGCACACTGGTAATGAATTAGCCATTAAAAACAGACCAAACATACAATGCAAAAGAACAGTGTAAGGAAGTGTAACAATTTAATCAAGTTACAAGCAGTTGTAGTGGCCTTTCCGTAAGTTCTAAGCATTTTACATCACTACTACATGTAGTTTCTTCTGACTTTTGACTCTTCCTACATATACATTTACCTGCTGTGTCCCTTCATTATAGCAGTAGTCATGTAGCCTTAGTTGGTAACACCAACACCAAAAAATACAAGCTAGCTGTCGGGTTCAAATGATGGCAGAAAACCATCTGTGTGGATCTATCCTTGAAACACTGGATGCAAAGCAGGAGCACACCCTGGACAGTCCATCACACACACATACTCATTCGCATCTAACGGCCAATCCACCTACTGGAAAGTCTTAGGGAGGTCTGAGGAAATCGGAGAACCTGGAGGAAACACACAGACACAGGGAGAACATGTGAAACTCCATACTGACAGTAATCCGAATTCATGTTGGAACCCTGCGGAGCTGTAATGCTGGTAATCGTACCTGCTAGCATCTTAAAGAATGTCCACAGATCTTCTTGTTGCTACTTCACTCCAAATGTGATGGTAGTTTTACAGTAGGAAGGATTTGTGACTGACAGGATCCCTACAAACCCCACTCAAATATATCCCTGTGTATTTATGTAAAACACAATGTGAGTATGGATTTAGAATTTAATACCATTGTATGTAAAAGTTTGGACACCCCTCACCAAATTACAGTGCTGTTAAAAAGTATTTGATTTCCTCTGTTTTTGTATCTCATACTATTTCAGAAATTAAAACAAAATATAAGATAAAACAAAGACAGCCTGAGTAAAGACAAAATACAGTTTTAAATGATAATGTTATTTATTGAAGCAAAAAAGTTCTCCAATACCAACTGGGCCTGTGTGAAAATGTATTTGCCCTCATAGTTATTAATTCCACAAATTTATGAAACTGCATTCGTAATGAGGTTCAACCAGGCCTGATTATTGCAAACCCTGTTCAATCAAATCAACACTTAAATATAACTTTTTCACACACTATACCAAAACTGAAAGAAATTCCAGAAATGATGAGGAAGAAGGTGATTGAAATACATAGTCTACATAGTCTGGGAAGGGTTACAAAGCTATTTTAAAGGCTCTGGGATTCCAAAGGCCCACAGCGAGAGCCATTTTCTCCAAATGGAAAAACTGGGCACAGTAGTGAACCTTCCCAGAAGTGGCCGACCTTCCAAAATTCCTCCAAGAGCACTTCATCAGGAAGTCACAAAAGAGCCAAGGACAACATCAAATGACCTACAGGCCTCTCTTGCATCAATAAAGGTCACTGTTCATGACTCCACCATCAGAAAGACACTGGGCAAAAATGGCATCCATAGAAGAATGGGGAGGCTAACCCAGAAGAACATTAAGGTTTGTCTGAATTTTGCCAAAACACACCTTAATGATCCTCAAACCTTTTGGAAGAATGTTCTGTGAACTGATGAGTCGAAAGTGGAATTGTTTGGAAGAGAGGGGTCCCGTAACATCTGGCTAAACCAAACACAGAATTCCACAAAAAGATCATCATACCTACGGTCAAGCATGGTGGTGGAAGTGTGATGGTGTGGGGATTCTTTGCTGCTTCATTGCCTGGGCAACTTGCAGTAATTGAGGGAAACATGAATTCTGCTCTCTACCAGAAAATCCTAAAGGAGAATGTCTGGTCTTCAGTCCATAAGTTGAAACTCAAGCACAACTAGATTATACAGCAAGACAATGATCCAAAGCATAGGAGTAAGTCCGAGTCCTAGAAGTAAGTGAAAGACTGATCTCCAGTTATGTGAAGCATTTGGTTGCAGTTATTGCTGCTAAATGTGGCACAACCAGATTTTATGTTTAGGGGGGCAATTAGTTTTTTCACATTGGTCAAAGGTGTTGGATAATTTTTTTTTTGCTTCAATAAAAAAAAAAAAAAAAAAAAAAAAAAAAAAACTGTATTGTGTGTTTACTCAGGTTCCCTTTGTTTTATGTTATATTTTGTTTGAAGATCTAAAACTATTTAGTAGGAGATGTACACAAAAACAGAAAAAATCAGGATGGGGCAAATACTTTTTCATAGCACTGTACATATTTTGTTGCTTTTTGAAGTGCAAAGAAGTAAACAATACGCTGCAGCATACTATTTAAAAAAAAAAAAAAGAAGAAGAAGAGTTTTCTGCCAATGTTAATACACAGTTACTTTATAAAATAATAAAATAGTAATTGTGGCACGTGTAAATGTTTGGACACCCAAGTCAGTAAAAACCCGTTTGGAAGATATCATAGCTTGCAAATGCTTTTTGGAGCCAGCTAGGAGTCTTTCTATTCTTGTTCAAAGAATTTTTACCAACTCTTCCTTGCAGAACATTTCTCATTCTGAGATATTCTTGGGTTGTCTTGCATGCACAGCATGTTTAAGATCCATACACAGATATTTAAAGATGTTCAAGACTGTTCAAGACTTATGAGGGCCATTCCAAAAGCTTCAGCTTGCAGTTTTTTTTAATGGTTTATGGTGATTTTTGAGGTATTTTTTGGATCATTGTCCTGTTGTAGAAGCCACACAACCCCGAAGTGTAATAGGTCCACTCCCGTGATAATGAGTTGGCAAGACGTTTTCATCAAATGCTGCTCCTTTTATTCTCCAAACATTCCTATGATTGTAGTCAAAGAGTTCCATTTTTACTTCATCAGTCCACTGCACTTTGACTTATCTGCACTCACCAGACATTTAATTTTTGTGTTGAGGTAACACATAAGGTTTCCTTCTGATGACTCTTCCATGCAGATCATGCTTGTGCAGTCAACACTGCAGAGTAGAATGGTGTACCACCATTCCTGTGTCATTTTGGCCGTTATATAGGCAACTCTACATAAATGGTCTGCACTTACAGTATATAGTGCCTTTTAACCTTAGAAGGTTCTACAAAGCACTTTACACTGTTTCTCATTCACCCATTCACACACCAGTGGTAGGAGATCTGCCATGCAAGGTGCTAGCCTGCCATTGGGAGCAACTTGGAGTTCAGTGTCTTGCACAAGGAGACTTCCGCATGTGAAGTCATGTGGGCCGGGGATCGAACCGCCAGCCCTGCTATTAGTGGACAACCTGCTCTACCACCTGAGCCACAGCCGCTCCACCTAAGTGGTTCATGGTCTTCCAGATCTGAACGTGATTTCCAAAGTGCCCCATAACTGTTATTTTTTAAATTACATTTGGACAGTGGAAATTGTGAGCTGGAAGTGCTTTGACATCTTTATACAGCCTGTGGAAAAATACCCGGTGTAAAGTACTACCACACTGCTTCAGTAAATACATGCTTATCTGACTATAGTGAGCGAGTAAATACAGAACATAAATGTGTAATAATATCTGTAATATTACATATTTCTTACGCAATAAACTGAAAAGAAATGGTTATTAATAATGTCATGTAGTTACATATACAACTAGTATAAATATAGTATGCACCAAGTATTACTTGAAAGGAGGTCATATTTACTAACTAATGCCTGAGTAATTAGTAGTACTGTAGTACCGAGTACTGTCTTACACACCTGGTTGCAAGGTGAAAAGTTCTACCACTTATTTATCAAACTACTGAGTCTCTTAGACAAGCTGAACAGAGGCAGGGACTTTCTTGATCTCTTACTCTCTTGACACACAAAATCACTGCACTACACCTCACAAAGCCTTACAAAACCACTTTAAACAGCACAATGTCAATAGTCATTTACATCAGTGGGGGAGTTTTTTTCCTGTGGATACTTATAATCATTGACTGGGTCCTCTCTATTCGAGACGTAACGACAGGAGACCTCCAGGTGTTAAAAGATGCTTTTGTGTTGCTGCTGATCTTTTTGTCATGCACCTTCCCTGAGCTAGTCCTGGACCACCGAGTCAAAGATTCATATGGGGCATCTCCTGCTGCTTGTTATACAAATCCCAATCGATGCTGACAAAAAGAGGCTATTGATGTGGCACGCTCTTACCTCGCTTATGTTATTTCACCTAGTCTGACATGGCCACACACACACACACACACACACACACACACACACACACACACACACACACACACACACACACTTCTGCATGTCATGTATTTGTGGTCTGATGTGTTTTTCATCTATTTTACTTAGTAAGTTGCTTTATAGACTGCACTTGTCTTTCTTTGAAGGCTATTTGCTAACAGTGGGGAATTCTCATCCCTCTCAGTTAATTTCTAACAACAACTGCAAGGCCTAGCATATAACATACAGCCATGAACTGTCATCAACACACCTCAGTCTAATGTCAGCATATGACAAACAATGGATCTGCCTCTTCTCATTTTCTGTCATGACCCGGGAATAAAAAGGATTCATCTGATATTGATGGTCAACGAGGGGCCTTTTTGATGGACAGATCGATTTGGAGCATTCAAAGTGATTCGTTTGTCACAGTGCCAGAGGACACCTGCTGTAGCTTTAATGTTTGTCTAGTCGATAAATGTAGCCTTTTTTTCGCAGCAGAGAGAAAAGCAATCCCACTGCTCCATTCCTCCATGTGGTGATGTCAGAGAGAAGTAACCGCGTTCATGCATTATGAATCTCCTCCATATGCATTATGAATACCTTCTACATGGATAGAATCAGATGCTGTATGATAATAATAGATGTAGAGAAACCTTTTTAAACTAATTTAATATCTTTTAAATTTGACAAGTCATAGTTTTTATCAAGAGGATGTAACTAAGATTATGACTAAGTCATAATAATAATAATAATAATAATAATAATAATAATAATAATAATAATAATAATAATAATAATAAAAGTCAGTAAATTAACAAATATAATTACATTAGATGTTAGCTGTGTTAATATGATCCCTGATATCTGTGTGCAGTATTTATGTTCCATACATCAGATGGTTACTGCATATATATATATATATATATATATATATATATATATATATATATATATATATATATATATATATATATATATATATATATATATATATATATATATATGGTACTGTGAAAAAGTTTTAAGCAGGTGTGATGTTAATACTTTATATTAATCAATTAACAAAATGCAAAGTGAATGAACAGAAGAAAAATCTACATGAAATCAATATTTGGTGTGACCACCCATTGCCTTCAAAACAGCATCAATTCTTCTATGTACACTTGCACACAGTTTTTGAAGGAACCCGGCAGGTAGGTTGGCCCAAACATCTTGGATAACTAACCACACTTTTCTGTGGATCTAGGCAGCCTCAGTCACTTCTCTCTCTTCATGTAATCCCAGACAGACTCAATGATGTTGAGATCAGGGCCATACCATCACTTCCAGGACTCCTTGTTCTTTTTTACGCTGCAGATAATTCTTAATGACTTTCACTGTGTTTGGGGTCGTTGTCATGCTGCAGAATAAATTTGGGGCCAATCAGATTCCTCCCTGATGGTAGACCATCAATTCTGACCAAATCCCCAACTCCATTTGCAGAAATGCAGCCCCTCAGCAGACCCCTCTCTCCAGCCCTTCAGCAAACAAACTGCCTTCTGCTACAGCCAAATATGTCAAATTTTATCTCATCAGTCCAGAGCACCTGCTGCCATTTTCCTGCACCCCAGTTCCTGTGTTTTCATGCATAGTTGAGTCACTTGGCCTTGTTTCCACGTTGAAGGTATGGCTTTTTGGCTGCAAGTCTTCCATGAAGGCCACTTCTGACCAGACTTCTCCGGACAGTGGATGGTTGTACCAGGGTCCCACTGGTTTCTGCTAGGTCTGAGCTGATGGCACTGCTGGACATCTTAGGGAAGTAAGCCTGATGTGTCTTTCATCTGCTGCAGTAAGTTTCCTTGGCCAACCACTGCATCTACGGTCCTCAACATTTCTTTGTGCTTCTTCAGAAGAGCTTGGACAGCCCATCTGGAAACCCCTGTCTGCCTTGAAATTTCTGCCTGGGAGACACCTTGCTGATGCAATATAACTACCTTCTGTCTCATTGCTGTGCTCAGTCTTGCCATGGTATATGACTTTTGACAGTAAACTGTCTTCAGCAACCTCACCTTGTTAGCTGAGTTTGGCTGTTCCTCACCCAGTTTTATTCCTCCTACACAGCTGTTTCTGTTTCAGTTAATGATTGTGTTTCAACCTACATATTGTATTGATGATCATTAGCACCTGTTTGGTATAATTGTTTAATCATACACCTGACTATATGCCTACAAAATACCTGACTTTGTGGAAGTGTACCTAGAATAATTGATGCTGTTTTGAAGGCAAAGGGTGGTCACACCAAATATTGATTTGATGTAGATTTTTCTTCTTTTCACTCACTTTGCATTTTGTTAATTGATAAATATAAACTATTAACATGTCTATTTTTGAAAGCATTCTTACATACAGCATTTTTTCACACCTGCCTAAAACTTTTAAATAAATTTGAGCAAAGAAGGCTGTGAACAATTGTCTTTATTGTTTAACCGTTTGATCTTGAAAAAAATCACAAAAATACTCTGCTCATGGGTATCAAACAATTGCAAACACAACACAGGTTTATCCAAAAAAAAAAATTGTTAAATATAGGTGTGCAACAATTATTGGCACCCTTTAGTTCAATACTTTGTGACCCTTTAGGTCAATACCTGTGCTAGCTCTGAGTCTTCTCCTATAATGCCTGATGAGGTTGGAGAATACATGGCAAGGGATCTGAGACCATTCCTCCATACAGAATCTCTCAGGATCCTTCAAATTTCGAGGTCCGAGGTCCAAATTTCGAGTTTCAGTTCACCCCACAGATTTTCTATGGGTTTTCAAGTCAGGGGACTGGGATGGCCATGGCAGGACCTTGATTTTGTGGTCAGTAAACCATTTTTGTGTTGATTTTGATGTATGTTTTGGATCATTGTCCTGCTGGAAGATCCAACCACGGCCCATTTTAAGCTTTCTGGCAGAGGCTTATCTGTTGATATTTGATAGAGTCCATGATGCCATGTATCCTATCAATATGTTCAGGTCCTCTGGCACAAAAACAGCCCCAAAAATTAATGAGCCACCACCATATTTAACCGTGGGCATGAGGTACTTTTCCATATGGCTACCTCTCTGTGTGCGCCAAAACCATCTCTGGTGTTTATTGCCAAAAAGCTCTATTTCTGTTTCATTTGACCATAGAACCCGATCCCATTTGAAGTTCCAGTAGTGTCTGGCAAACTGAAGATGCTTGAGTTTGTTTTTGGATGAGAGTAGAGGCTCTTTTCTTGAAACCCTTCCAAACAACTTGTGGTGATGTAGGTGACTTTGGATTGGAGTTTTGGAGACTTTCTGCCCCCAAGACACAACTAACTTCTGCAATTCTCCAGCTGTGATCCTTGGAGAGTTTTTGGCCACTCAAACCATCTTCTTCGCAGTGCGTTGAGACAATTCCAGGTTGATTCATAACATTTCCAGTTGATTGGAACTTCTTAATTATTGCCCTGATGATGGAAATGGGCATTTTCAATGCTTGTGCTATTTTCCTATAGCCACTTCCCATTTTGTGAAGCTCAACAACATTTTGCCGCACATCACAGCTATATTCTTTGGTTTTATATTGGTCTATATTCTTTGGTTTTATGAATGGAGCCAAATAGGAGCAAAGGAGAATGCAAGATAAAAAAAAAGAACACTGATACTATCAAAATGATTTGCTAAGACACATGTACTATAATTAATTACTATCGTCAATGGCTTTAAACGTAACTATAAATGGATAAACGGTACAACGTGTCATTCTTATAAGAAAGGAATAAAACACATTGGGACATGCTGATATAGGAAAATAATCAGTTTCTTGGTGGTAACTGTAACTCTACCCCGTGATTGATTATTTTCCAATAAGAACACAATGCATTATTCCTTACTTAGTATATAACCTATAAGGATCCTTATTATAATATAAAACTGTATAGTATACACCAGTAGCATATAAATGGTTATATGTATGAATAAACGATCATACACACATAACACATGATCTAATAATGGTTTTTGAATACTTTTTTTAAGACTCCACATTTATAATTGTGTTAGTACTTTTTTAGTGATGGTGTACAAGATTGAAACCAGGTTTTTTCCCCATCATTAAAAGATGATCAACACATCTACTGTATTAATGGCTTATGAACATGTTTTAGGTGACTGTAAGTATATACTATTACTGAAATCTTTTGTGACAGAGCCATGCAAAATGATCTCCTGTAATAGATTCAGTAATTATAATGCAACAATGTAAACCATGTAAAGTGTTTCAATAGCAGCAATCCACTCTAAATTGCACTCAAACTTGATTAAGATAAATGAGGTCCTCATAAAACCTCTGACATAGCTACGATATCCAATAATGGCGTTAACCTTCTTGTGGTATGTTATATCCAAACAACCCAGTCATATACTTAAAAAAGGCAAAAGCAGCCCAGCAGAAATGATTTGCTATCAGCTTTCATGATGGAGACGAAAATTCCCCAAAGCTCCAAGTTCTTCTGAAATGTAGTCCTTTGGGATGACTTAAAGTGAAACTGCAAACTACATAAACACAGCGGTGGAAGCCGACACATTCCCATGTCCCAGGCTGCTGATGGCTGTGGCGTGGGTTAGCCGTGGTCAGATCACTTAAATCTTCTCGACGGTCCGGCCTGACTTCAGAGTTGAAGAAGCAGCATGAGCCTGGGAGCTCCTGCACTCTGTAGCCGGTTAATAATAACATACGTGTTTTCCAAATGGCTGTAAATCAGAGGGTGTTGGTTTTTCATCCATTAATAACGCCGTTGTTTTCATATCCGTCATCATGATGTAGGGAGGTGTGCAATGTAATCACTCAGTAAACAAAAGACCAAGATTTTGGTCAACTACTAGTAGGTTGGTCTTATGAACTTAACATACAAGCAACAAACTTTGTCATTTTTCTGGACATTGTGGAAATTGTCTCATGTTGGTGTTGAGTTCCTGTATTGATACTGTTCAAGAATTCACCAAAGCCCATCATTATACATTATACATGCATGACAGTCTGAAGTGCATTTCAAGTCTGGTAGCATCAAACACAAGATGCGCTTTAACTAGCTCATTTATATCTATTAGAATCAGGAGTGTGTAACCTCCACATGACCCTTGTTAATTAACTACACTGAAGCATTTAAGGCAGATTATCATGACAGTAATCATCTATGAGTCCTGCTAGTCATTAAACAGTGGTATTCATCCCAGAGGCATGAGACTAGGCTAGGAGTGAGTAATGACAGATCAGGGAAGGCCTTTAGGCAAAGTAGCAAGGGGGGAGGGGGGGGGGCATTTTACCCGTCTGTATAATATTTGAGGGACACTAGAACCATGTCTGCATGTAAGTTAACACAGGGAGCCATTCATGGGCCTTTTCCAAGGCAGTATTCTGTATCCGACAAAAGTGGAATGGCATTTTGCGATAACAACCTGAGCACTGTCACAAACTATCGTTGTTGCGCACTTTTGGGAGAAATGAGCGTGAGACCATCAGTCATGTGAAAAGACCATAATTTCATTGTACTGCAGTGAAGAGCAAGTCTAAAGAATCAATATTCATAAGTATTGTGTGGGGGGAAAAAAGCACTCTTACTCAGTGTTCTTGAGCCCTTGTTGCCACCTTTGTCTATATCAACAACAATTTGTAAAGGTCCAGTTCATAAAATTCCTTCTTTATAACTAACATTACTGAATTATGACCATAGTTACAGTTTAAACCTTGGTGCATGGTGTTGCCATATGGCAACAATTAATATATAATCTCTAATATTACATTTTGTGTTATTTTTGACTATATGATACTGATACTTTCCACCATTGCACATTGTTGACATACGGCAACAATTTACCAACCAAAAAATAACCAACAACATTTTTTCCCAAATTTTTAAAATATATTTTTATTACTTCAACTAATTCAACATCGTTTTGATGTAAATGTAATAGTTCATGCAGTAGAGGGTTAATGCGTAACCATTAGTGATTAGTTTATGGCTATAAATAAAACATTTCAATTTGAAGTGCCGGTGTTTTCTTTCGCACTGGAGCTTCATGTTATCACTGTTGACTAGCGCCATAAACAAATGAGACGTGTTTTGAAGTGGAGTATAAACATGTCCTTCTCTGGCCAATCATCTTTAAACATTCTGTTTACATCACTGATTTTTTTTGTTTGTTTGTTTGCTGATCTGCGATGATGTTTAATGTTTGAAGAAACAGAATCGCTGAACTACAGACGTTGTTTTTTCATACATTGTATATTCTGACTGCTTAATTCGCTGAAATATTTTGCTGGGTCTGTATCCAGACCGTGTTCCACCAGTTGACAATCCCTGATCTGTACGATTAACACATTAAAAAGCGTTCAAATGTGCTGTTTATCCTGCTGTGAAGTCTTATTTTTAAATTGTGGTTGCTTAGTTCTTGGTAAGAACTCCTGACATTGCATTTGCATTGCTGTTACATTATGCTGAAAATAACCAAGCAAGCTGAATCAAGGGAGCTGACATAAGGCATTCAGAAATGAGGACTGAATTCTTTCAGAACCTCCAGTGGAACAATGTGAAAAGCTCTCCTGAAGTACAAAACAGTGCCATGGATTGAGCATACATGCTCGCTCGCTGGCTCGCTTGCATTTTACTTTCCACCCTCTTCCTCAGAATTGAGCTTGCACCCTCTGGCGACATGCGCTTTTCATACTCCGTGTGAAAGCGTGTTTGTCACCGAGTGGGCTGCCGAGGCTTTGAAGTCTACCTAGCTGATACCTTGTGGGTACTCTAGATTAAGTCTTCTCAGGGAAAAAAAAGCCTTTTTATTTCTCCTCCCTTCGTCTCTTCCAAAGCCAAGATCGTTATCTCAGCCTCCGTAATCTCTCCGTAATAGTCACTAATGCAGGAGCACCTGCCACGCAAGCTGGGCACATTGCATTATGTCGCCGTAAGCAGTGTACATCCCATAATGCCAGGTATTTGTGGATGCCGCCAAGTGACTCATAAAGCACTACTGGCTCCTATCTCTGTTTTTGAGCTGAGCCCACCCATACAAACAAGCAGACCTTCAGGGCACTGTTTAGGATGAAATCTCCGACCCATGCCAAGTAATGAAATCGTGCGCCTTGGGGTTGTGAGGCGCTAACTCCGCGACACACTTTTGTATCACTTGCCTGTCTTGTGATGTAAATGGAACAGGCGACGAAGCGAGATGTGTGGAGCGTCCTACACTTACACTGTTAGGATCAGGACGCATGTAGGAGGTAAAAAAAAAAAAAAAGTTGGTCCACCACAAATACAAGTTAAAATAGATTATGCTTCTTCTGGCAGAGAAGAAGTTAGGACAGTTAAGGTAAGAACGTAGTGTGGGAGTCATTTCACTGAAAAACTGTTCTCTGAAAGGAGATGCTTTGATATTGCACTTGAGGCATTGGTGGAATGCAGTTATGGTCATTACATAATCATATTATTGAATATTTAATAATTGCTCTGTGTAAAAAAAAAAAAAAAAAAAAAAAAGATAACTTAATTCATTGAGCGCATCCAGTTAAACTGAGGAGGAGGAAAAGATCTGGAACATAAGTGGTGCCATCTTTTCAAACACCAGCTTGCAGCTCCTACCGCGGGAGGCATTTTATCCCTTGCTTTGTTTAATGCTGCGGCTTCCTTAAAATGGATTTATTTTTTGTTGTTCCTCTGCGTTTTTTTATTTTTTTTTTTTTATTCTGAATTTACAGAGCTTATCCATTTCTGGGAGGGAAGGAAAGAATGGGCTCTGTCAATGACTAGAAGGTTTTCTGGCTTGTGCACAAACATGCCTTGATGACTTACAGGGATGGGGAAATGAACTATCATGGGCTTACAAAAGGGGGCTACCGCAAAGGAAGCAGATTCCACGATCAAGGTCAGTAGGAGAAAGTGGATTTAGAGATTTACTCCCAGGAAGTGATGTGAGCGTGTGGGAGCCTGACTTTGCAACTAGAATATAACAGCACCTATTTTATCTGCTGCCTCTGATACAGTACAAGTCCATTGTTAAGGCATAGAGAATTTGTATGTATTCCTTCTGATGATTCTTTTGGATATCAATAGAAATTGAGTAAAATGAAGAGAATACTGTAACATGACAATCAGGAAATCAAACCTATTGGAGAGGAGTTATATTATATACTGTATGTAGTGCAGATCCCTAAAACATGCTATAAATGATGAATTAAATTACACCTGCATGTGAATGTGTGTGTGTGTGTGTGTGTGTGTGTGTGTGTGTGTGTGTGTGTGTGTGTGCTCTGTGATGGACTTGCGTGTACTGCCTCCCAGGATAGGCTCCGGATCCACCGCAACCCTCCCCGGGATGAAGCGGTTACTGAAAATGAATGAATAAATGAATAATAAAAATAATAATAATGAAAGATCAAGGAAGAAGTGGTTTGTGGTGTGGAGCTGAAAACAATTACATTAAATAGCCCTAATTAACTGATTATAGTGAGTTAGCTTTGATTCTATCCTGGCAAAGAGTCTCTCATGCTGGCTGCATGACTTAATAAGCGGAAAACATGATAACGAATCAGTGGACCATCTACTCCACCTTTCCTTATGTGAACCAGGTTCTCATAAAAAACAACCGGTGACTCGGGTTACTGAACCAGGCCGAGATTAGGTTTCTTTTAAAGGGTGTTTTGCAGTTAGATTGTGTTTTTATTACATACATCTTTAAATCAGTAGTCAGAAGCCTTTAAATCCTGGTTTTATGGAACAACTCCTAACTGATTTCATTAGACTACTAAGTACTAATTTATCAGTCTCTCCACGATCAGATCAACAGTCCAAGAGTGCTGAAGTGTTTAGATTACCACCTTTAATTAAATTCCTGCTGTAAAACACAGCAGTGAGAGGATCGCTGACGATATCTGCTGTTAAATATGAATCTGATCTAAATGACACTCGATAACATCTCCTGAAAGCACAATACACCAAACCCAATCTCATATGAATTCAGACAAATCCAGTTAGATTTTTTTTTTTTACTTCTTTTCATGCAAATGATGTCTTAAGAAAAATGCTAACCCTGCCTTTAACCATAACCAACTCTAACCAGTCCAACTATTCTTGCGAATTGTTTCTAATCTGCAGGTGCAAAGCCATGTTCTGTTAAGACTGTTAGCACTATTAGGTATTAGATGGCTAAGTTCACTATTGAAATCCATAGATTCAGAGAGCACAGAGTCTCATGAACTACAAACTCTAGTATCTGTTATTTCTGCCCCTTCTTTCAATCTTCAGTCCTCTAGGACACATGAGGTAATAATATAGAGGAAGCCAAGTGAGAGAGAGATGCGTGTCCTCATATTTTATTTCGCCGTTTCCCTGCTTTGTAACACACCCTATTTCTGACGACTTTCTGACCCAGCATACTGGAGTGGACCACGAGCCTGGTGATGCACACATGTTAAATATTTTCTCTTTTTTACTTCGGTCCCTTTAAATATCTTCTTTTTCTCTTGCAATCAATTTACAATGGCCATATAAGGTGCCGTTATCTTGTGTTGTGTTTTTCAAGATAAAGTGTTTGTGATCTTAAAAAAAACAAACCTCATGACATGTGTGAGGTTGCTGTCCTCTTGGTTGAAAAATATTATTGTGGTGAGCTCATTTTGCTTTCCAGCTTTCCAATGGATTGCAACGTCTGTTTTGTATAAGTTCCATATCCTGTATGAAGTAGGTACTGCATTGTATACATTTACGTTAGCATTTTATGTTCACATGGCTCAGCCTGTGCTGTCAATATTCAGCTTTTGGAAACAGTTAAATTCTTCTGAATTCAGTTTTTATGTCAGTGTTGTTTTTTTTTTTTTTTTGCCTTCTGTGTATTTAAACAGATGTCAGCTCATGGTGTGGCAGTCAAATTTCCATCTCGATGAGTGCCTCATATGGGCCCGGGGCACTAAGATTGCTCTACCATCTATCACTAAGATTGCTCTCAACTTCTCATGTTAGTCACGTCCATTTCCAAACAGTTGTCCATTCGAATTTTTTTGTAAAGCAGATGCCTACAGAAGGCAACGACTTCAAGGAAATCAAAAGGGATTAAGCCCTTGTAGGTGCTTAGGGATTTTTTTGTATCACGGAAAAGTTCTATTTGTGTGCACAACTGAGGATGTGACTGATTTCACAGGGTTGGTGTGCTGATGTCCGCATGCCGTGTCTCCCAGAGGCCTCTTCAATAAAGAGTTCATGCAGCTGTTGAGTATGATATGATGAGAAAACACAAACAGTGCTCCTCCGACCCCATATGCATAAAAAAAAGAAGAAAAAAAAAGAAGACCCTTTTACCTTAAAACTGATGAATGCTGGGCCTTAGTGCATCTGTTATCTTCTTATCCTGAAGTTCAAGTTGAAAAAAGCTTCCCGTCCCACAAGCTAAATAAGCAAAGATCAGCAATTCTCCCTTGAGATAGGAAAGGCCCCAGCAATTTGGCTGTTTCATGTCACCAGGCTGCGTCTGGTTTCCCCCTCTGGGAAGTCATCCAGAAAGCTTAAAACACCTTAAGACGGTAAGTGCTGTCGGGTGGGATGTAACAAAATATCATTTAGAATGAGAGACTGTGCCTGGGAGCCATCAGATATACGTGGATCAGTAAAGAAGCAATGTTCTCTGTGTTAGGTGGTTAATTTCAGGTTAAAAGTGAAAAGATGAGAGATTTTTAGCTCGAGTGTAAGAACAGTAATTCATCTGGGAAAGTCCAATATATCCCTCCTCCACCACACCAAATTGGTGGCAGGACTCGTGTGAAAAAGCTACGAGTGGCTACAGTTAAAATGAGAACCAGGACTTCCTGCAAATTTGGTGCGAGATTGGGTTGGCCACATAAACACACAGACCATTTCCTGTACCTTCCCTCCCACCTTAAGCGATCCACGGAGACTGACTCACAGATCTGGGATCAGGATGGTGAGGACAGGAGAGAAGGCAAGAAGGGTGGGGTGCACAGCTCTCAGCTCCGTGGGGTGACCTAGGGTCTGAGGAATTCTCGGGGTTCCTCTGCCAAGCAGGAATTGGAACAGTATGTGTCCTTGCTTGTCCATGGTGCTCTCACATTCATCTGCTTGTCTTGTCCTTTATTGATATAGAGCTTTAATACTGTAAATAGACCTTGTCTTTTCTGTACTATGCAAAAGGAGCTTTATCTATTTTCCATAGTGCTGTTGAATTCTCAAATCTAATTGGTCAGAAGGTGTTGATTAATTTTCTATAACAGCAGCTCTGACAGTAGTTCCAACTGCATGGTTTATATTAATGCTGTTGTACTAATACTGTACATCACAGTTTACAAAGGGAGGATGCTCCACATCAACTGATCAACTAAAAAACAAACAAAAAAAAAACAACAAAACGTGCGATCATTAATATGGTGATGTTTTTTTTAAAGAGACATTTATGTAACATTTTTGGAAGGAGTATCCATTGTCAGAGCTTCAGTAACAGTCAGAAGTAAAGCAGTAACTTTTTTTGATATGAGAACACAGGACAGTACTTTTAGTACGGTTTCTCAGTAACACAGCAAGCTGCAATTTTTTTGTGTTGACTTCACGAGAGTGACTGTTTATAGACTGTTTATAAAATAAGTGATAACAGGAATTAACTTTTTTCGTGGACGTCCCACATTACACGTAACTATAAATGGATAAAAAAATATGACATGCATTTTTTAAATTATAGAAATATTGGCAAATTGCTTTTTTTTTGCTTTTTTTCCCCTATTACAGCACACCCTGTGGTGTTTAATTCCTTACTTAAGCATCTGTTTAAGATTGGATACAAGGGAATGCAACCCTCCCATGTTTTTCCCCAAATATGATCACCCTCGCTCCTATTTCCACTGCCTTTGAATTAATGTTGTTACTTTTCTATCCAGCATTAGCATGACTTTATAATCCTGGGGTATTTCCCTAAAAGTTAGTTATGATATGTTTGATTATTTATCCTATTACATTAGTAGATGCGCTAGGTAACCCCTTTCACCGACCTTTCTGTTGGACCCAAACTTCAACCTTGATTGTTTTTGTTTGTTTGTTTTTGTTTTTTTTCCATTGATATACAATTTTTCCATTTGAACTGTCAGATGTGTCATCATTAGGTTACTGAAAATGCTCAGAGGAGAAGCCAAAGCCTTCAATCTGACACTAGTGGCATATTATACAGTAAGTAGACAAGCAAGAGACCCCACATGCCTCCTCGCCTCCTGTGCATGAGTACATTTTGATGTTTGACATTTTGATGCACTATGAGTATTGCAGTTTTTTTTTTTTGAACCTCAGCAAGGTGGGAAAGAACAAGCCAAGTACACACATAACTAAAACATTCCTATGTTTAATATCAAAATGACAAGAGGCTGTGATTGCTGGAAATGCGTCAAGAGTGCAAAGCCCTTTTCACCGTCCTCCAGCCAAACTAAAACTTATCATTAGCCAACCTCAAGATGAACACACATTCTGTCATGACTTACATGTCTCTTTGAACCCTCGAGGCAGAATTTTATTTTTTCTTTGGCTCTGAAGTGAGTGGCCATATCAGAGTATAGAGGAGGTCAGTGGTCCCTGAAGAAATACACACGAAAGCGTCCAGAATTACTAAAAGTGTCTGTGATGGGTTCACTTCTATGGACGACTCTGTTGATAAGAGATACAACCTGTTTGTAATTTTTTAGATTGGCTGAGAATGTAGGATCTGGCACTTAACAAAAACAAAAAAAAAAACCCTCACAGATTCTCAAGATTTCTTTTCTCATGGGTTTTACACCAAAGTAATAAGGTGTTAATATAAGTTGTCAGAGTTCAGCATTCAAAATTGTTGATGAGGTGCTGACAGCATTACAACAGCACCAAAACGATGTGTAAAACATTCTTACACAAAAAGAAATACACTGTTTTGGAAACAAGCATCGAAAGTTGGACGCGTACGGCAGAAAGGCTGATTTTCTGGCAGTTGGAACAGAAATATAATATGTGTTATCAAGGGCTTTTTGCCACACATTACTCACAGTGTGAGTGTTTTAACGCTCTGACACAGGTAATGCTTATTTTATACATGAGAAAAAGCAGGAGGTTTAAGTGAGACCCACAATCCTTATCTGATCTAGCAAATCCAGGAAATAAGAGATCATATCCAGACCCTAACAAAGTGGTTAACGGTAGGGCGAGCTTATCTTTTACTTTATAGCATAAGTTTGGACTGTGTTTATGTTCTTATTTCTGTTTCTCAGCCACTGTAGAAAAAAAAAAGAAAAGATTGACTGGTTATGATGCACACAGTTTTTGTTTCAAATAAAAGGAACATGAATGAGTTTCAAATGAAGGGACACTGGGAAATTCATTTGGGATTCCCATAGATAATATGAACATGTCAGATAAACAAAATAATTTTGAAGCTAAACGAAAACAGTTGTGCTCAAGATTTGTGGGAACCTCGGATCTCTGGTAGCCCGCAGTAAACAAAGCCATGTGAGTGAGCAAAGTGGGAAACCGTTTAAGACGTAGGCAGCTACGTTTGTGTGACCTCACGACATTACAGTAGTGTAGTGAGAAATCCTACAGGGCAAAATAAAAACCTGTTTTGGGAAGCATTAGTAAACCCCCAGACACATCTGTCCATGTCTGGCCATTCTCAGGCAAAGCGTATTAAAGGGCACTTTACAGGCACACTTAATGCATTACCTTTTTAAAGCTCTATTTATTTAGGATTTAACAGGACACTTAGTGTTGGACTTTAGCAAGGCTTATAGACTGGTGATGTGTGTCACAATAATAGTGACAGGTTACTTTTCTCCAGACGATATGACATTTTTTTTTTTGCAAAATGCTGAAATAATGTACATTCTTGCCCAAGAAAGAAATAATAATGCATGATTAATGTACAGACGGTAAACACAGATAATAGAATGTACTGATTGATTTTGCATAAAAAGAAAGCATATTTATTCTATAGGAGTACAGTACTGTCTGCATGCAGTACAATCACATACAAACACATACAAACACACACACAGGGTGTGATTTGGCTTTCCCCCTCTCTCTCTCTCTCTCTCTCTCTCTCTCTCTCTCTCTCTTACTCTGCCACACGGGTATCCTAACTAATGCCTGTCTAATATTTAAAAGGTAAGTGCAGTGTGTCTTCCTCCTGCCGTTATGGAATCAGGTTTATGTGCCCTGAGTGATGGCGGTCAGTGAATTGCACAGATAAGAGAACGAGGGCAGGCATAGTTTCCACCCACCAATTACTGTCATTTGAAAGCGCTTCATGTCCCGAAGTGTTTTATTCCTCACATACCACATCAATTTGCCAACGATTATTATTATTATTATTATTATTATTATTATTATTATTATTATTATTATTATTATTATTTTTATTAAAGAACGACACAGCATACATACTTTTTGTGTATTGTTACCGTTAAAGTTGTGGAATGTCTGGAAACAAGTTATGTCCTGTTATCACTTACGTTCTAACAGATATAAACAATTCTTCTCTCACCAGCCTCTTTTTTCTTCCTCTTTAAAAGATAAAAAGACAACAACAAAAAAATGCAGCTTGTCATGTTAGATACCATAAAGCACTCTGTCCTTCTCGAAAAATGAAGTTACAGCTTTAGCGCTGACTGTTACAAAGCACTGACATAAGAGACTCCAATAATAATAATAATAATAATAATAATAATAATAATAATAATAATAATAATAATAATAATAATAATAATAATGATGATGATGATGATTATGATGAATACAGTGAAGGTACAGTCCAGAAACAATTACCTTTATTCAAAAAGAGCAACTGTGGGAACTTTAGCATTCTAGATATTGTATTTTATGTAAATAATGAGGTTTATAGTATGAATTTTGATTGAATGCAGATATGAGCCTAAGGACTGTAACTAGAGCTTGGAAGCAATAAATCATCACAGTCACATTATGTTGTTTATTGTTTTTGTTATTAATGCTTGATCTGCAAAGATGTACTGAAAGACAGAGTATGGCATAAATAGAGCTCAGAAAGTGGCTAGCTTTGATCGTTACTTTTGCACAACTGTTCAAGAAAAGTCTAGTTTGAATCTGAAAAAAGTTCAGGCATGGCCTGCTGAAAATCTGAAAGGATTAGACTCCCTCAGATCTCCATGTGTTTGAGTTCCTCTCGCAGCCGTGTTCGTTTTCCCAAGCCAAATGTTGAAACAAATCTTCCAGTTAAACACGTTGAGATTCATCCATTTTTAATTACTTCCACCTTCATTAACTTGGAGCTCCCTTAATGAAAACAAGTGTTGAATTTATTCGCAGCGAGTGTCTATTACGTCTTTGATGGTCTCAACAATTAGAGAACATCAAAGCTTAGGTTGGGCAAAGACGGAGGCTCGTTTGCATAATTAAACCAACCTGCAGACAAAACTTCTTAAATGAAACTGACTGCTTAAGCATCTGGAGAAAAAAAAAAGAGGGATGGAAAAACGATGTTTGTGTCCTTATTAGATAATTATGTAGCTTGTACTCAATTAGAAATTTGTTAATTAACTTGTAGTTTATTTCTATTCGGGGAATTTGTTTAGTCGCTCTCTGTTTGTTGGTGCAGTCCTTTTTCTTTTGGCATTCTCTCCAAGTCTTATGCTTAAAGCCTGCTAAGTTGATTAACGGATCATGAAATCCATCATAACTCGGCTTTCTCTTTTCATCTTGATAGAAACAGTACTGTAGATGGCCACACACAGAATTTTGATAGGACTTGAAGGGACAATTCGGAATTATGAAACAAATGAATTGCTTTCTAATGTCCCTTTATCGTTCTCGCAGCACTTATAAATATCCATCCCTCAATTTGACAGCGTTCTCATTTGAGCTTTTGAGTCGCTTCCAAACTGTTCATTGACCTGCTTTCTTTCTGTCTCTGTCTCTGTCTCACACACACACACACACACACACACACACACACACAGACACACACACACACACACACACACACACACACAGACAGTATGCACCATCACTTTGTTTGACATGAAGTTGAAGTAAATTATAAATTATGACAATCACTTCATTTCCCAACTCCTGTTCAAACTTGTAACATATGTACATAATCTATTCATTTAGGTAAATTACTAGATGTTTGCTAGATTCTTCATAGCAGCAGAGCTTCTGCCTCATCTTCTGCCTTTCCAAAAAAAGTCATGTTCAAAAGTTATGTAGAAGTTATTATGCTTGGCCTTGGCAATACATCTTAGACTCTGAGGCTCACTCGCTCTGACCTATCCTCTACTTTTCAGTATCGGCCCTATTAACGTAACCCAAAAACTAATGAGCCTGTGCCTTATCTTCCTCCCTCCCATCTTGACACAGGGGTCTTGTCATCATTCCCCTACAAGCATCAATTCCTGCACATTGGCGCGTTTAAACCCCCTCTGGCCTTCGCTTATCGTGGGAAAGATGTGCTCTGTCTGTCTTTCCCCACTGCTGGACCCAAGACTTTGTCATCCTTAAACCCTCAAACGACACCCTGCATCCCTCCTCTCTCTTACTTCCCACGCTTCAAATAAATTGTCCGGAGTACAGGAGCGCATGGCCGTGGCTCAGAGGATAGGCCTTCCTGTCTCCAGGGTAGGAGGAAAGTCCCTGGAGGCCATGAGGAACATGGGGTGTGTGTTTGTGTGTGAGACAGCGAGAGGAGGTGTCGTGCAGCGACTCCCATTTCTTTCCCTCGAACATGAACAAAATCGGCGCCCACTCGTTCTTTCTCAAGCCCCTGTTTGCACCGATGGTCTGAGCGATAGCACGGATGAGCAGATATATGAAAAGGAAAAAAGGGCTTAATAATGCCGAGGTGGTGTTTAAAGGCTGGCTGAAATGTCCTCGTGGGCGATTGCGATTCCCATGCCCCGCTGCATTCCTCCCTCAGATCCCAGACGCGTTTTTTTAGCTACTATTTATTTTTACTTCCCCCCCACCTCCTCATGCAGAGACCAGGGCGGAGTGCAAGTGCATTACCAGTGACCTGAGTGGGAGGAGAGGGGGACAGCGGAGCACTCCTGCACACACACACACACACACACACACACACACACATACACACTCTTGCCCAGTGCCATTAGCCTGTTCCCCCATGTGCATTCACCCTCCTTTCGAAACGACAGTGACACCACGTGCACTGCCCTCTGGATAATTGTGGAGCAACTCGACCTATCTGATGCTAAAGTCGCTCGGATTATCCCTTCATTAACGTCTTGTTCCACAGGATATTTACAGCAGTTCTCTCCGCTTCACATCATAATCTCTAGTTCACTGCTAAAGCCCTTAAAAAGCAGCAAGTTTACAAATTTACTGTTTGACAGCTTTGAAACACAATACAAACATGAGATTAGTTGTACTTTGATTGTACACTGATCATACACATACTAATGTTATGACATGATTCAAATGGAAGGCTTCTTTTATGTTCATTTTACAATTTTGTTTCCCTTTTCTCACTAACTGGGTAAGAGAGCAAAGAATTAATAGATGCTGTGTTTTGCACAGAAAAAAAAAATTGTTTCTAGGTATTGCACATGTTCACTGTGGTGCTGATTCATTGTAGCTGGGGCTGAAACATGGAACTGAAACTCAGTGGGAAAGTAAAAAATAGATGTCATGTAAAAGCAGTTTCACACTACTTCTTATTTGTTTACAGTTGAGGCCAAACGTTTACTTGCACCTACGCAAAATACATTCAAACTCAATTTTTCACAACTGCACACATTTCATGTTACCATACAGCCGTGGCCAAAAGTTTTGAGAATGACACAAATATTAATTTTCACAAAGTCTACTGCTTCAGTGTTTTTAGATCTTTTTGTCAGATGTTACTAACTGTTACTGAAGTATAATCACAAGCATTTCATAAGTGTCAATGGCTTTTTTTGACAATTACATGAAGTTTATGCAAAGAGTCAATATTTGCAGTGATGACCCTTCTTTTTCAAGACCTCTGCAATTCGCCCTGGCATGCTGTCAATCAACTTCTGGGCCACATCCTGACTGATGGCAGCCCATTCTTGCATAATCAATGCTTGGAGTTTGTCAGAGTTTGTGGGTTTTTGTTTGTCCACCCGCCTCTTGAGGATTGACCACAAATTCTCAATGGGATTAAGGTCTGGGGAGTTTCCTGGCCATGGACCCAAAATGTTGATGTTTTGTTCCCCGAGCCACTTCGTTATCACTTTTGCCCCATCATGCTGGAAAAGGCATTGTTCATCACCAAACTGTTCTTGGATGGTTGGGAGAAGTTGCTCTCTGAGGATGTTTTTATACCGTTCTTTATTCATGGCTGTGTTCTTAGGCAAAATTGTGAGTGAGCCCACTCCCTTGGCTGAGAAGCAACCCCACACATGAGTGGTCTCAGGATGCTTTACTGTTGGCATGACACAGGACTGATGGTAGCACTCACCTTTTCTTCTCCGGACAAGCTTTTTTCCAGATGCCCCAAACAATTGGAAAGGGGATTCATCAGAGAAAATGAGATTACCCCAGTAATGTCCCCAGTCCTAAGCAGTCCAATCCCTGTACTTTTTGCAGAATAGCAGTCTGTCCCTGATGTTTTTCCTGGAGAGAAGTGGCTTCTTTGCTGCCCTTCTTGACACCAGGCCATCCTCCAAAAGTCTTCGCCTTACAGTGCGTGCAGACGCACTCACACCTGCCTGCTACCATTCCTGAGCAAGCTCTGCACTGGTGGTGCCCCGATCCCGCAGCTGAATCAACTTTAGGAGACGGTCCTGGCGCTTGCTGGACTTTCTTGGGCACCCTGAAGCCTTCTTCACAACAGTTGAACCACTCTCCTTGAAGGTCTTGATGATCCGATAAATGGTTGATTTAGGTGCAATCTTACTAGCAGCAATATCCTTGCCTGTGAATCCCTTTTTGGGCAAAGCAATGATGGCTGCACGTGTTTCCTTGCAAGTAATCATAGTTAACAGAGGAAGAACAATAATTTCAAGCACCACCCTCCTTTTAAAGCTTCCAGTCTGTTATTCTAACTCAATCAGCATGACAGAGTGATCTCCAGCCTTGTACTCGTTAACACTCTCACCTGTGTTAATGAGAGAATCACTGACATGATGTCAGCTGGTCCTTTTGTGGAAGGGCTGAAATGCAGTGGACATGTTTTTTTGGGATTAAGTTCATTTTCATGAAGAAAATGACAAAGAGGGACTTTGAAATTAATTGCAATTCATCTGATCACTCTTCATAACATTCTGGAGTATATGCAAATTGCCATCATAAAAACTGAGGCAGCAGACTTTGTAAAAATTAATATTTGTGTCATTCTCAAAACTTTTGGCCACGGCTGTACATTACCTGTGTTAAGTCAATTAGGATATCTCCTTTATTCCCATAAGTGGGAGTTTCAAAATAATAGCTAAGAGACAGATTTACTGCAGCTTTTATTTACCGTATCAGATGTTCAGTTGGCCAAAGGTTTAGATACACGTAGTATTTGTTACTCTTACATACAGTTAGTGTTTGGCTGTCATTGCCTTTTAATTGCTTAACTTGAATCAAATACTTTGGAGTAGCCTTTCACCTGCTTCTCAGATTTTTTTCTAATTATTCCTGACAGAACTGGTGTAACTCCATAAATTATCTATGGGATTCAAGTCAGGGTTTTTGTAATAGCTACTCCAATACTTTCAACTTTGGAGGTATTCTTAGGATCATTGTCCTAATCGAAGACCCAGACACGACAAGTTTTAATGTTCTGGCTGATAGTTCAGTATTTCTTCAGTATTTCTGAAGAAATAATCCTTCTTCACCATGATGTCTTCTCTGTTCTGAAGTGCAACTCTTTTCCTTTTCCAGCAAAACAGCCCCACAACATGAAGCTGCAACTCCATGTTTCACAGTTGGAATTATGTTCTCTGAATTAAGTCCTTATCCTTTGTCCTCCCTACATAGCACTGATCATCATGGCCAAGCATTTCAGCTTTTGTTTCACCTGACCAGAGAACACTCCTCCAGAAGGCTGGTGATCACCTGCAAACTTCAGACTTAGAGTAGGTGCTCCTTTCTTGTGGAACAGCCTTTCAGGCCTTGGTGATGTAGGTCTCTCTTACGGTCGATGTATATACTTTGGCACCTGATGCCTCCAACTCCTTCCCCAGTTCCTTTGTTGTTGTTTTGGGGTTCGGTTGAACCTTATGGACTAAAGCTTGTTCATCCCTGAGAGTTCATTTTTGCCTCCTTCCTGAATGATGCTGTGTCTGTGTGGTCCCAAGATTTTTATATTTGCATACAATTGTTTGTACAGATGCTTGTGGTAGCTTCATTTGTTTGAGAATTGCTCCTAAGGAAGAACCGGACTTGTTCCACATTTTTTTCAAGTCTTGCTTGAGTTGCTTGAATTTTCCCATGGTATCAAGGGCAAAGGTATGCTCCCAATTAACTCCTAATTTTCTGCTTAGATCACTGAGTACAATTATGAAGATTGGCATTTTGAGTAATATAAGCCTGATAAACCAATCATTAGAGCATGGCAATGTAGATAGAAGCTTTTTTAGCCACAGAACCTGTATGCTAAGCAAACTATCTAGCTAACATAATGTTCGTGAAAATAACTTTGATTATGTTATATTTTGTCAATGACTTAAATCGCTAACAATCAAAACTGATATTCCACTCATATCCATCTGTGAAGGAAATGTGAGGTAGTTTGCTAGCAGTTAATTAGTGGGCTAGGTATTAGGGATGGCAGAAGAATGTAAGTATGTTTCCAAATTGCACGTCCAAGTACAGTATGTTCATAGATCCGTTTCCCACCCACTAGCTAGCTCTGCCCTATCACATGATAACTACCAACCAGGGAGGGTGAAGGCAAACATGTGTTTGCATAACACTAGAAGGAAAGTGCTATCTGCCCTTTTCCTCATTTGTGAGCTCACAGATGGCCCCCATTGGTTAGTGCCGCAATGATTGACAAGGAATAAAAGTAATGACACCGAATCGTCAGGATTCAAACTCCCATTCTCCTCTTTACTGTTGCACTGCTCAGGAGTGATCCTGGCAGTGTAGTATTTACTTAGGCATTAATTAATATGAATATTTAAGAATTATATTATTATACACTATTTTAATAGTTTAAAATCAGGTTTAGGGGTTACTGTAAGGTGATTATTTGTGCTTGCATAAGTATTCACCCCCGTTGGCATGAAACCCCTAAATTAATTCTGTTGCAACAAGTTGCCATCAGAGGTCACATGATTAGTTGGGGTGAATACTAATGCAAGGCACTGTAATGTTTGCTTCACTGGATCCATTCATCCTTGCTTGTATATATGACTGTACATGTAGTGAAAGCTTTAGTAGTCCCCATGCTCTGTATGAAAAAATCATTTAATGCATGGAGTACATGAGAAAAGGAAACAGGCTCCCAAATCCCCAGCTTGTGAGATATTCCTAAGGCTCTTCTTCCTGGGAAAGCATGGGTCAAACCAACCACCCCTCACTTTCTCAAAGTCCTCGCGATCTGTGGCTCACACACCGCCCCACTTCCTGCCTTTCCCACCTCTCGCTCTCTGCTGGAGGAGAACAGGATATGAAGACCCCCAAGGTGATCAGAGAACGTGGGGAGGACATCGCCTGGGGGCCTTCACGCTGCGCTGTCATAACACTGGCAAGGTTCACACGTTCCTGACTTCCTCTGAACGGCCTGGCCTAGTGACGTAGGATATTTGTGTGAGTCCAAAGACAAGTTCTCCCACTTTTTAAAATGTTATTTCGATGGGAGTCTGCTGGCCCTGGATGATGATTAACAGGACCTCAGGCTCGTTTTTCTTCAGAATGCGTATTATTATGATTTAGTGCAACCTGAGTCATAATTTATAGCATTTTTTCTGCAAACTTCCAGAAAAGTGATGCCACTACCATTGACATACTCCTTTTTAAAAAGTCATAAATATTTACTCTATTAAGGACCTCATTAACTGATGGTCTAAAAACAAGCAGCTTTAGTCACTCTATAAATCTATATTTAGCCACCACTGTAGCTGGAAGTCATTGACCTGGGGTTGTCTTTAGGAGGAAGAAAAAGGGGGAGAAAAACATTTTAAGAGGGTGAAAATGTATTTTTTGCTGGAGCACATCTGGGATTGGTTATGCTCTCCAAGGTAGGTATTAAAATTAGGAAAAGCACTAGCTTTTCCCAGAGTGTATGCCTTAGTTATTCCAAACAAGGCAGAACATTCACATTTCCGCTTTTCTTCTATGACACATAGAGTTAAGCTACATGCACCAAGAAAAGGCAGCCCTTTTACTCAGATAGGTGTCAAAATGCTCAGTATAAGCTGGAAATGACCAGGGAAGCCTATAAATACGCTATAACAGGGATGTTCTGTCATTAAAGACCAGGTAATGACGCGCTTCAGTAGATGCCCACTTTGCCCTTATGCTCCAATCAGAAAAATGCTAAAAGGATCCTGCTGCATTTCTGCTCATCAGGCATCTTAATTTCCTCCATGTAGATGATAACCAAATGAGGGACACTCATGGGCTGGCAAGTTCATTAGAGGAATTTTCTGTGGGCTAAAATCAAAGATGGCTTACTTGGATGAGAGAGCAGACACATCATGAAGAAATGCCACTTGTGACACCCTGTGCCATCAGCAATCAAACAAATAGTGAGGAATTGAAAATAATTAGCCCGTGTTAGTGTCTGTTGGAGTTATTGGGTCTGACAGCCCAGCACATTTAGCCTGACCATTAAAAAAATATAATAATTGTGTAGAAATGTGATGTTCAGCAGAAGATTAACCTGGAGAATAATCTTTCCAAATATTTGCTTATATGAGGGATAGCATGATATTTTCTCAGTTAACATGATAACAGGCTTATTGTAGTGTCCATATTAATATATTTATTAATCTCCTTGAATTGCCTGAAGCTAAAATATACAAAGGGTTAGAGAGAGACCATGTTTAGTCTCACAGGACCATTTCACCAATTTCAATTTTAGTTAGGTCGGCAGGGTTAGCGTATAGTTTGTATAAAATTTAAGAACTTCCAACCACATCACTATCACTAGTTCAAATTTCACACAGGTTTTTCATGAGATCCAGTTCATTTTACTTGCTTACTTATCCTCTTCGTGCCCTTTAGGATGCATAAGGCCACTAGTTCATTTTACTTGAAGCAAACACTGAGACACTTTGAAATCTTCCTTCCTGTATACCTCATTAATGAGCACAATGTTATAATTCAGTTTTATTTCATACTACATGGTAATCATATCAGATACATTTTCTACGCATTACTTCTTCTTCTTTGCATGCATTCTGTATGGTGTGCAGTTATGTAAACAGGGAACACAATTATAAGCTTATTAGTCATACTGTACCACTAACTTTTAAGAAATATATCATTCAATATTTATAAATGTCATGATTAACTATGAAGATGGCTTGGTGAAACTTGGCCATGTCATTTAAAGTCTTTGTATGTTAGCAGTGAAATAGCAACTCCTGGATAAGCCAGTGAGTGCCATGTTTTGTGTAAAAATAAATAAATAAAAAAACAGGAGGAAAAAAGTGTCTGATATTAGAACAAATTGATAGAAATTGGTTAGTGCTATATAATGGAGATTAGTTGTACTCGATAAATGCTTCCTGAATTTCGATTCCTTTCCTGACATAATTAACATCAAGTCCAATATGAACCACCACCTTAATTATAATGATTGCGGTTAACTGGCAAAAAAATTCTAAACTGAGCCTGAAGAGCAGCTTCCAACCCGTACACCTGATGACCAGAGTTCACTTATCAAGATTTTGTAACATTATTAATTAAATTCTCACTTATTTACTGTATATGAACTTATGAACTATGAGTCATAAACTGAATAAACCTTTATAGGTTATACAGGTTTATTTTTGTTAACATTTAAACAAACACCGTTTGATATACTGTATGTGTTAACTTACTTTGTTCCCTTGTTAACATTACTGATGGTTTAATAGTGCAAGGTTTGTTAATGTTATTTTATGCAATGAATAATGTAAAGATTACCTTAATGTAAACCTTTACCCATGTAACATGGAGAAATGGGTTAAATTCCTACTGCCTGCATTGGTTTGTGATCACATGATATGAATTTGCTTTATTAATAATGATTTTACAGTAAAAGTGGTTCGTTAGCAAAAATAAAATAACTAAACCTGTTCTCAGATATAACATATACAGTATATTGTACACCATAACGTTGATATACTGTACATGAGGTGTAAAACTCATCTCCCCAACAGGTGTTTGTGTTTGTGTGAGAGAGAGAGAGAGAGAGAGAGAGAGAGAGAGAGAGAGAGAGAGAGAGAGAGAGGGAGCTGTAGCCATGCGCAGATCTGGAGTGGCCTTTATTTCAACACCTCTAAGAAGTCAGTACAACTTAACGGCCCATCGGGGCTCCATAGGAAGAGCACTCAGCTGGAATTATAACTATGTACACTCAGGAATGGACTCTGCTTCCTCTAATTCATTTCCCACCTGTGGAGTGCGAAGGTCCAACATGTTCTCTGCTGGGGAACTCAAAACATTAAGAAATTCTCCAGAGACTCAATAATGAATAGTACAGGCTTGGAGAGCAACCTGCTGGCTTCCTAATGGACAGGACCTGAGAGAAAACAGCTGGTTTGTAAAGGCTGAGAACCTCTCACGCTTGACAATTGTACATGGCCTTTTTTTTTTGTTTTGTTTTTCGGGGCCCACTGCCATTAAAGGTCCTTGACTCACCTTCTGACAGGAAGTCTTTCATAGTCTGTCTGATTCTCAAATCCCATAATTCCAAGTTCATTCTTTTTGGTGAGGGCAAAAAAAAAAAAGAGCATCACAAGTGTACAGTTAGTACAGCCTAGAAAAATGAAGCGATGTTTTATACAAGCAATAAATTTCAATGTGTATTATAAGATGAAGCAGATTAAACCAAAGGCCTCATTATCTTCTAAAAGAAAAAAAAAACAAGAGACTTGTAGCTGAAACCATGTCTAGGCTTAAAGCACAAAACACACACATACGTGTGTGCACTTGACCTCTAATCCACATTACTATATCAGACGTATTACACCAAACCACTCAGGATTTAACCTGCTTAACAGTTTTTTTCTCACTTATTTATTTATTTTTCTGCATGGATGCTTGACTTGAGAAAAGCTCCTGGGATATTTAGTAGGAGAGGTAGGGGATTTACCGGGAGAGGCTTTATCTTTATTAAAAAAAAAAAAAAAAAAAAAAAAAAAAACCTGATGTAAATCACTCTCTAAAAAAAATCTCCTAACAGATGCTTTTTTCCCTCTTCTGTCTTCTGGCAGCTGCAAAGCCCTTTCAGCATGGGATTGAGAGCACGGTGCCACCTGTGTCCACAGGGAACATCGAAACTAATCTGGTTGCATACAAAAGGAGTTCAGGATGCTCTTACAAATAAATCTACTGACTGATTGCGGTCTGTGTACCGGTAGAAAGACTTGTAGTGCTGAGATTGAACAGGAGGGATTTTTCTTTTCTTAATCCAAGTTCAGAGTGACCTGGACCATGAATGGTCTGCAGATCATGTACTTAATTAGGCATAGTAACTCAGTCCTGCGCTTCCGAGCTTGAAATGTCTACCAGTTCGAATCCATATACTGTATATTATACATAATACTGTAAACGGTTCATATGTCTGGTAGTCTGTGAAAACACGTCAGACGTTTTTGCCTATTTTAAGAAATCATGAATATGTACAGTATATAACTAATACAATGGGCCTCATTTATCAATCTTTTGTAAAAGTTGTGCATAAATGTTTGTGTAATACAAACGTTTCGGAAAGATATCACCTGTAACGTGTGAAGCATGTTCCAGACACAGCTCATTTGCATGTAGTGACACCCACAAAACTCCATATAAGGTCAAATGCACAGACAGCTGTGAGCACAAAATGACCGATCAGGGTAAAGGCTGAAAGGCAAAAGTGGAATGATTTTGATTCACTTCTATGCCAGTAACAATATTTAATAATATATATTTTTATATATTTATATATATTTTTATTTATACAGTATGTATTAATAATATACTAATAATAAAAATCAAGCCCTAATTCTTCCATCGGCTGTTTATCTTCCTCTTGTTTACGGCTTACAGCTCTGCGCAGACAGACCGGTCCGTCCTCCGATTATACAGTGCCATTTCATTTGTTATAATTAGGCCATTCCTAAAGTGGTCCGATACAGGTTGCTTGACCACTTTTAATTTTCCAAATTTTTTGAGTGATTACCTCTATGTATTATGTAAAAAAATATATATTTTACTTGGTTTGTCCACGACGGTCATCTTTGTGTTGTAGCACACAGCAAATTTTGGTTATACAGCTGTTTACGGAAACCTCAATATCTCGGCTCAGAATGGGCCTAGCTCCTTGGAAGAAAAACTGCACTCTAGAGCACATTACAAGGTTCATGTACATCTATAAACATTTTGCACATTCTTGTTCCTTAGACTTAGAACTTAAGTCCAAATGTAATGCTCAAGATTGCTCACAGTTCCACATTTAGGGTCAATTTATAATGGGAAGGGTTCGAGTCTCAGTCTTAATACTTTTAGGGGGTTCCCGGGTAAGTATGGTGTGCATGCACAGCATTTAAGGTTTGAGACTTCTTTATTTTATGGGGGCGAGAAAGTGTAATTTAACAAATAAATAAAAAAAAAAAATTCCCCTTACTTTCGGGTTGAATATCTCTGGTGGGGGACCAGATACGAACCTGAGATTTTCACAAAGTTAAGCCTAGTAGAAACCTGGGGAAAAGCCTACATTGTTCATGCATTTTGAGAAATGAACAGATGTAATATAAGCATAACAAATAATACAAATTAACAGTATTTTACAGTATTTATGTTTATGATGGACATATTATAACTTATGCTTGTCAGTGAGTCTAAAATGTTACTACATTTGATATTGGAAATAGTGAAGCATGATCTATCACAGGGTTCTTCAAATCTGCAGAGTTTAGCTCCAACTCCAAACTTATCTGCCTGTAATTTTCTAGTAATCCTGAAGACCTTGGTTAGCTTGTTCAGGTGTGCTTGATTAGGGTTGGAGCTAAACTCTGCAGGACAGTGGACCTCGAGAGCCAGATTTGAAAAACCCTGATCTATCATGTTGGTACAGGTGTCTGTTGGTACTCAAATAAATCTGTTGGTATGTTGGGAAATGGGAAAAAAACTAAAAACAGTCAAGCAACTAGCTTTACAATTATTACACCACTTGAGATGGACTAACCCAATTAAATGATTAGTTTTATTAGTATTAATTTATGGGTTCATGTTGTTTTTTTTTAGTATTCTTTAATTAATGGAAATAATGTAAAATGACTGGTTTTCACAAAATTTTCTTTGAAAGTTAGTGAATTAGCATTAGGATGTATTAGTCACTCTGGATAAGGGCCTCTGCTGTAATGCTGTAAACATAATAATAAAAAAAAGTTTAACTCAACAGTATATACCATAGATAAAAGTGCAGTAAACATGCAACATATACATAAATTTACACACACATGGGAGCATGAATAGAACACAAATGTTTTTTTTTTCCGAATTTACAGGATTTTCATGAATACCAGATTTCTTGTGTAAATGCTCGTATGAACGATTTATGAATAAATCCATTTATGTCCAACTTGGTAAATGAGGCCCATTGTTTGCATTTACTTTTTAATCCTAGCCTTTATCTACCAGCAAAGTTCATGTTGCGTAAGGATCAGGGGCATTTCGAGGGACAGTGGGACCCCAGACAGCAAACACAAGGGGCCCTGCTGGCATTTTTTCCCTCCTTATTGCTATTATGTGCCTTTATACAGAATCAGAAATCCATTTAAAAAAAAACAAAACATTTTTTTCCCCCCATAGGTTTATGGTAATAGAAAAAAAGTACAATGCATTAGACAACCCTATGAGCTAACAGAATATAAAAAATACACTCTATGGCCAAAAGTTTGTGGACACCTGACCATCACACCCATATATGTTCCTTCCCCAAACTGTTGGCATAAAGTTGGAAACACACGATTGTATAGAATGTGTTTGTATGCTGTAGCTTTACAATTTCCATTCACTGGCACTAAGAGGCCCAAACCTGTTCCAGCATGACAACGCCCCTGTGCACAAAGCGAGCTCCATGAAGACATGGTTTGCCAAGGTTGGAGCGGAAGAACTCGAGTGTCCTGCACAGAGCCCTGACCTCAACCCCACTGAACACCTTTGGGATCAAATAGAACACCAACTGAACCCCAGGTCTCCTCAACAGACATCAGTGCCTGACCTCACTAATGCTCTTGTAGCTGAATGAACACAAATCCCCACAGCCACCCTCCAAAATCTAGTGGAAAGCCTTCCCAGAAGAATGGGGGTTGTTATTACTGCAAAGGGGGACCAACTCTCTATTAATGCTCATGGTTTTAGAATGGACATATATGGGTGACTATGACCATATAGTGTAACTGTTGGAAAGTGCTTGCGTTATATTCTGCATGCTAGATGCTAGATTAAGCTTCGATAAGCTTTCACTTTAGTCACAACAGGACACCTTTGGTGAAGTGTTGGCTTTTAGACTCTGTATATATCTTAGGACCAAGCTAACAAGACAATTTGAGTAAAATGATGAATTCTACCAAGAAAGCTACTGTAGCTAAATAATTACCATTATGTGCTCCAAATGGAGCGCCAACTCCTAACTACATGCTAGCATTTATTGGCTTAGCCTATAGTTGTCATCGTTAATTATTTTGTTATTAGATTATCTCCACCACTTACCTCAGTTCTGCTTCCTGTTTTCCTCTTCTTTTTGTTTTCACTCTCTTTTTCATTTTGAAAAGCACAACAATTTAAAATAAACTTGTGCAAGTCCCACATGCTGGTGAGATTGGGCCCCGTTTAGCGGGATTACTGGTATAGCGTTGTACACTACCCATCTCAGGTTTTAAAAGAGTTCTGCACTTTTGCTAGTAACCAGACACACATATTTAGTAAGTATACCACCTAAACTCCCACCACCCACAATGTATTTTCCTGGTTTAATATCTTCCAGTAGTATTCATTTACTTTTCTGTAACCTACCAGTCACATCCTCACAATTCATTGCTACCTCACTTCCAACTCTGAAGGGCCTGAAGAATTTTGGCTGTTACACTGATATTACATTTCTGCTACTGTTCACACATTGTTCAGTTGAAGTGATTTCTTGAGTCGTCATGTGAAAGGAACAATGGGAACAAAGTGGTACCACAGCCTGTTGCAGAAAGTATTAGCATATTGGATATTGTGGTAAATCTGGTTTAAGTGTTATTCTTTTACGCAGCTCAGCATGAAGTGGCACGATTCCTATATTTAGACTTTATATGACAGTCAGAGACCATACAGATTATAATATTATGATGAAGCAGGATACCTCTGCAAATTTATGAGTAATTAACATTTCCAGGAGTTGTGAATACTATAGAACCCAAAGAACCCTAATGTAAATTAAACATAACAAAACTTTGACTGATTGTGGACATTTTCCTCGAACTGAATAGTAGCCAGTCATGTGGAAGACTAATGAGGGAAACCCACACGGTTTGGCACTGGATTCCTAATCTTGGCAAATTTCAAATTATATGTTGTCAATGGAAGTATTTCTGCTGTAATTTGATTGGTCTGTTTCATAAAGTTAAAACTCATTTAGCCTACTTTCCTTCAGGTGATGGATTTGTGTGCGCCATTGGTATGAGGTGATTAGTATCTTTAAGAGTCTTTAAATCTAAGCTCAGTGATTTAAAACGATTGGCTGTTATTCTCACTAGTGTACTGTCTACAGAGACGTTATGTGATAGTGCATCATTTACACAAAAAAGGTAAATGATGAAAAAAGTACCACTTTTTCTTTTTATGACATCTGCCATGTCGATGTGCGTTCCCAGACGTGTGGCATCTGGACTTATGGACTTATGGCTTGTTTTAACCTTTTTGCACCTCAAAAATATTGCAACAACAAATATTTACCCTCACAGCATCAGGCCAGGGGAAAGGCATCTGTTCAGAGATGCTCAATGGCCTGATCCTGATCCACAGTGGTGGGTCCAGAATTCCCGACAACAGCTGTACAGAGGTCGGGATTTAACAGAGAGTTCACTGCTGAAATCGCAGACGGTATGGTCTGATTAGTGACCCTACCTGTTTTGCATAACAAGACGTAAATTCGCAAAAACAGCCTGAAGGTAATAAGATTTTAATAAGGTTTAATACGGCTTCTTAAACATAGTCTCATGTGATAAAAACATAAAAGTGACTTTTAAACTTTTTTTTTTTTATACCCTAATGCTGTTGAATTCTTGAATCTGACTGGTCAGAAGGTGTTGATTAATTTTCTATAATAGCAGCTCTGACAGTAGTGCCAGCTGTAATGCATATTACAGCACTCATTCTAATATGTTATCATTTCTTTAGTAATAACTAATTCACGGGGACTTGTATGGTGGACACTCTACTGTACATAATCTAAGGTGATAAAGGAATTAAGCATCGTGAAGCTTTTTGTAAGGAAATGTTTATTTAACATTGACAGAAGGAGCCTACAGTGTTAGTGGTTTGTAAAAGGCAGCACGTTTTCTGCCACGGGAAAGTCTTCAGAGCAGAGGAATCGACTTTTTTGAGGGAGAAAAAAGAGAGGGAACGACTTTTTATAGTTGCTATAATGTAAGTGATAACAGTAATTAATTTGTTTCATTAAATGTAACTTAAAAACAGAAAAAAGTATGATGTGTTTCTTTAATTAATGAAAAAAAAAATTGCTGTCTTATAAAATTTATAAAACACTTCAGAACATGCTGTTATAGGAAAATAAACAACTTCAGTACTTCGCATCAGGAAATATGAAACCACCCCATCATGGATAATTTTCACATAACAGCACGCCCCCAAGTATTTTATTCCTTACTAATCCATGGGATTACAGCTCATTGCTTGTTATTTGCAAAAGGAAAATTTAAAGCTATAGTCATGTCCACTGTATTAATCCATGTATTATACATTCTGCTGTTTTGACCGGTGTTATATACACCAATCAGCCATAACATTAAATCCACTGACAGGTGAAGTGAATAACATGTTCACATGTTGTAAGATTTTACCTTTAACCTATTTGTTCCTCATTTATGTGAATATTTTCTTTAGGTCAGTATCCTAGAGGAAGATATATTCTGTATATTTTGTATATATGCTCTCATAGCTATTTGCATGATTCATAGGAAAGATTACATGCAGTGCTCTCCACTAATATTGGCACCCTTGGTAAATAGCAAAGAAGGCTGTGAAAAATTCTCTTTATTGTTTAACCTTTTGATCTTTTGTTAAAAAAAATCACAAAAATACTCTGCTCAACACAGGTTTATCAAAAAAAAAAATTGTTAAATATATGTGTGCAATAATTATTGGCACCCCTATGAATTCATGAGAAAAATATATTTGAAGTATAGAGCTTTTTGGCAATAAACACCAGAGGTGGTAGCCATATGGAAAAGTACCTCATGTCCACGGTTAAATATGGTGGTGGCTCTTTAATGTTTTGGGGCTGTTTTTCTGCCAGAGGACCTGGACATTTTGTTAGGAAACATGGCATCATGAACTCTATCAAATATCAACAGATATTAAATGAAAACCTGACGGCCTCTGCCAGAAAGCTTAAAATGGGCCGTGGTTGGATCTTCCAGCAGGACAATGATCCAAAACATACATCAAAATCAACACAAAAATGGTATACTGACCACAAAATCAAGGTCCTGCCATGGCCATCCCAGTCCCCTGACTTGAAACCCATAGAAAACCTGTGGGGTGAACTGAAGAGGAGAGTCCACCAGCATGCACCTCGAAATTTGAAGGATCTGGAGAGATTCTGTATGGAGGAATGGTCTCAGATCCTTTGCAATGTATTCTCCAACCTCATCAGGCATTATAGGAGAAGACTCAGAGCTGTTATCTTGGCAAAGGGAGGTAGCACAAAGTATTGACAAAAAGGGTGCCAATAATTGTTGCACACCTATATTTAAGAAGGATTTTTTTTTTGGTAAACCTGTGTTGTGTTTGCAATTGTTTGATATCCATGAGAGCAGAGTATTTTTGTGAATTTTTTGAACAAAAGGTCAAAAGTTTAAACAACAAAGACAATTTTTCACAGCCTTCTTTGCTCATATTTACCAAGGGTGCCAATATTAGTGGAGGGCACTGTAGGTTAGGATAAGGTGTGGTGTTAGTATTCATCACTTTGTTTGTAAGCAATCATATGAAATCCCACCGCATATCTCTTGTTAGTGTAAATTTTTGAAGTTCATTTATCCTATTTTAAAAAGTACAGAAAAAAATAAGAATTAATTTATTAGGCTATTACTTGCTAGAAATCTCTTCCACATTACCCCCGACTGGTGATCGAAAGTTTCTAAACCAACTCGAAGGCAGTGGTTGGGGGATGCTAACCGTTGTGGTTGGGCAGTCTTCACCAAGCTCTTCAGAGAGCTTGCCAAACCAAATAATCCAGGCGAGTAAAATTAACTGAACGCTGATGTGCCAGACCTCAGCTTCTGCACTGGAACGCAAGAAACTCTCCTGGGGAACATGATAGCCTCCAGTGCCTCGTACCAGTCCCACCCATTGCACACACGGCCCCCATGACCTGTCTTTATGTGGAACTCCTGCTCTGCTCTCATCATTGCAAAAGCTTCGTCCTGACCGTTGGGAGACAAAGAAAAGAGTCGTTCCAAGAAAAAGATCGTCAGCCCTTTTATTTTTACAGGACCTGCATAGAATGGGCCTCCAGTAGTTGATACTTATTTTTATAATTTCGTGGCTTCGTGAGGCCTGAGTCTACACTCGTATCTCATGTTTACGCAGCGGGGAGGTGGGAATGATGGACGAGCACAGAAAGTGTTGGGGTTTGAATTGAGCCTGTGGTAGCGCCGTCACATCTCACCACACTTTTGGTTGGCTGCGATGGACACCTATGGGTTTACACAGCGTGCTGCATATTTGAGCGTGGTTTGTGTCCAGGAATACAAAATGGTCACTAATGTATAATCTTTCTCCTGTGGGCTGGCAAACGCAAAGCTATCATGTTGCTAAATCTCAGCTATTCTAATCCTGCTATAAAGTCACATTCTATGGTCACCAAACATTGTGTGTATATATATATATATATATATATATATATATATATATATATATATATATATATATATATAGATAGATAGATAGATAGATAGATAGATAGATAGATAGATAGATACACTATGAATGCAAGAAATGGTCAAAAGAAAAATTCCATTTTATATTAATGAACATTTCCGAGTAACTAACAACTACATAAATGGACTCAGTGCATTATGAGATTAGATTAGGTCTATTAAAAATGACATTATTTTCATGTCTTCCAAGGTTTGAGGGAAAAAAAACAAGAATGATGGAAAGAAGTTGAGTGGCCTTTACCGTTTAATAGCACGTTTACACACAGTTGTGGTTTTGAAATCTTTATCTCTTGACAGAAAATATGGTTGATTGTCGAAAAATCAGTTCACTTGTTTCCACAGGTATTTTGAGGGGAATGTCCCAATGTGGGAACTGGGGAAAAAATACATTTTAAATTGTATGGATTTTCAGCCATGACCAAATAAATCTTTTCAATCTTTTTTTTTTCCAGCGGGTTAAAATCTTCTCAGCTGACATATAATTTCGGTTGTGGTCCTTTTGAAAGCCGTTTGGCGGCTTGGCTGACATTTGACAAACCTGTGTGGAGTTGACGCCGCTGGTCTGTGGTCTACCTTATTTGAAGCCAGCCTGCTCACGCTGTGCATAAAAAAGAAGATGGGTTTGGCTTTGTGTTGGGAGAAACATCGCCACGTGAACACCGAGGCTCCTGGAGGGAAAGAGATAGGACTCTACTTACTTCAATTTACTTTTCCCATGTGGTGCTTGGTGTAGGTGGAGATGTGGGTACTGAGACTTGACATGCAGCATCAAGAGTAGTTTCTTAAATTTACCAATGTGGAATCCATAGGTTTGTGTCTCGTATTCTAAAAGTAATAAGAATCTGGATTGTACTTTTAAGCACTTTGTTCATAAGGTTTTGATAGAGCGTGATCCTAGAACAGCAAACCCACTTCGAACAGTTTGATTAATTGGATTCACTGCATTAGTACTGTATAGTATAATACATTTACACTTTCCTATGCTGTATATAATCTGTAGTCACACTTTGGTCGGATGATCTGATCTGCAACCAGACACTCTTTAGAGGTCTATTGCCTCACTCCAGTGCATCTCAAACGCATGCCAGAGAAGGTCTCTCAGACACATCCGGTAATTAAAAGAAATAAAACACACACATGCATGCAAAAAAGAGCAACTTGCTTACTCCGACTTAATTTGCGCACACCAACAAAAATGGAAAACAGACATTCAGTGGGCCCTCCGACTCCTGTGCACATTAGAGTCAGTCAAGTGTGGCAAATCTAATTGGAATATATGAATGTTCCCTTTGTGTGTTGCTCCTAGCCCACTTGGCAATGAGCAGGAATCAGCTTGATACTGAATTTCCCTGGTTACAGTTTGAAGGGTAAAACCTGATGAAAAGCAGTGTGTGTGTGTGTGTGTGTGTGTGTGTGTGTGTGTGTGGTGCATATGTTGGTGTTTTCTGCTGTGTTGGCTTCCAAATTAATTGTAGCTGAGAGATTATACAAACAACAGAGCAAATATTGGAATATGAATGTGCAGTCACGTACAACGCTTGCTATCAATTGTATAAACTCTGTATGTTATCACCACTCTACATCATATCTCAACTGATTCCTGAACTCTGGATCTGATGATCAACCAAATTACCCAAACCCCAAAGTACAGGAAAGCTCACTTCCCTCATGCTGTTTATTTTCCAGCATATTAAAAATAAATTTGGATGTATTTGAGAGATCTAGCAGTATACATTTGCTTTGGCATGTTCTTTTTTTTTCATAAAACCTCACTTTATTACTCACCTCTCTATATCCCTCATTCAGGATGGCAATAAGACCAAAGTAAAAACAACTATTTTGACCATAATTTTCTTTTTCCTATCTGAAATGACACCATTTCTGTCAAACAGAAAGGCGAACTATCGGGTGACGGTTACATGAAGAGTTTCTGGCTCCGAATCATTGCTTTTGAGGCATGGCAGCATGAGCAGGTTGACTTGAAAAGTGCCAGATTCCCAGAGTATAAATGGCTGGAGCCCTCTCAGTAGCTCCGCTAACAAAAATAAAAGCGCTCGCCTTTAAGGTGACATTTGCAATTTACGAGTATTTGTGTCTATAAAGTGTATTGCTTGGCTCTCGTTTCCTCCGGGCAAGAACAATACATCAGGTCTGCTTGGGACAGTTGGAAATACTGGAGACACACACACACTACTTCCCTCATTTTACATTTCACATTTCTTCTTGCAAGTACCATCTCATCAATGCATCTTATTATCTTTTACATTTTTTAAAACATTCTTTTACATTCATAAAATAATATTGTAAATAATATTTTCACTAAGATCTAATGATTACAAATCCATAAGCTAATTCATATGAAAAATACAAACAATTAAAACTGGTTGGGCAGGGTTAGCAGTTGTACCTTGTCTTAATGTCTAGGAAATGCAACAAAACCACTTCTGCTTATTCGAATTCTTCTCAATTTTGTGTAAGTTCAGGCCAGCCTTTTAATGAGAGCTATGTCAAAACTATATGTTCGCTGTAATGATGTAAACTTGCATCACGACTCCAAGGAATTGAACATACAATCAATTTATATACAGGAGTAATTGGGAGTGTGGGGAACAAATGGAGATCTAATCACCTTCCAGATGATGCAGGACTGGTGTTGCGCCACGTTACAGCAGTGTTTCTGTGAACAGTAACGTGACCCTTGCCTTTCTTCTGTTTTTTTCCCCCTCCCTCTCTGTTAACAAGCCAATGACTGATTAGGCTCATGGTGTAAAGGTAATGGTAAGAAGGTAGGCTCTTCATCATATATAACAACATGATGACCAGAAATTACAAAAGTGCACCATGACCTGAGAATTACAGGCCAGTTGACTTAATGAAATGGTAATGACGTGCAATCACTTTTAGACATGTCAGTGCCTTTAGGTCTACTTCAGCAGACTCCCTTGATAATTCTTTGATAATGAGTCTGCAGCACTATTAAGAGTTAATCAAGGCTACAGGAAGAATCTGGCTGGGAAAAATATAAAACAACAACTAGGAGTCAATGGGAAAACTAACAGACCAGTAATGGCCAATTGTAAGCACAAAATAAATTGTTGATGTGATATGAAGTGAGGTTAGCCGAAAGAGAATGTTAATAGCTTGATTCTTTGTCTGGCGCTCGGCAAGAAACTTCATCGTTGCTGGCCCTTCCTGCCTGGAGCAAAAGGAAGAGAAAACATTCTTCTGTGCTGCTCATAAAAGTGGTGATTAATGTAGAGAGCAAATAAACAGAAATTTGACATCCTTATGAAAGAGGAGGCCTCACTGCAAAATGGAGGGGAAGAGGAACAATGTAGCATGCGGAGCCATTTTGGCGCTGCCAAGCAAAGTTTTGACGTGCCGTGTTGGGCCGCAGATGCCATGGCAACATGTTCTGATGGTGAGTTTATTTCTCTGAGGTCTGATGGAATATTAATCACTGAATAGCAGGTCCTGCCAAGCAGCATCTGAAAGGGGCAAAAGTCCCCAACCCCCACAGACAGAAATCTAGTGCCCAATAGAGCCTAATGGACCACATGCTTTTCCATCAAGCCCATTTAACAGCTTTTATTAGGCTAATACCATTATCAGCAGCTGCTAGTGAAGAGAATATATTTGTGCAACTCTTACACAGGAATCAGCTGATGCAGTAAAGTGACACTGTACATGTAGGTTCCACTTGAAACTGTTTCAAAAATGATGATTCTTCATTTGTTGGGTTCTATTTAAGACTGTAGACAACTGCAGGTATGATGATTTTCAAATACATTTCCAATAAATCCTGAAAACCATTGACATATACTTATATCTACTTAAATATCTGCTTATATCTACTTAACAGCCACTTAAATTGCTCTTTTAACATTTGAATAAGTATAGTACACTATATGGCCAAAAGTATGTGGACTTCTGACCATCAAACCCATGTGTGTTCCTTCCCAAAACTGATACACTGAAAAAATGTTAAAGTATACAATTATCTAGGATGTTCCTTGTATGCTGTAGCATTACAATTTCCCTTTACTGGAAGTAAGAGGCTCAACCCTGTTCCAGCATGACAATATGCCTGTGCACAAAGCGAGCTCCATAATTTTTGATTTGCCATGGTTTGCCAAAGTCGGAGTGGAAGAAGTCCTGCGCAGAGCCCTGACCTCAACCCCACTGAACACTTTTGCGATGAACTAGAACACAGACTGCACCCCAACATGACTTCACTAATACTCTTGTGCCTGAATGAACACAAATCCCCACAGCCAGGCTTAAAAATCTCTTTCCAGAAGAGTGGAGGCTATTCTAACAACAATTGGGGGCTAAATCTGGTTCAACAGGTACATATTGGTGTGATGGTCAGGTGTCCACAAACTTTTGACCAAATGGTAGCAAGATTTTGGTCATTTTGGTTTCTTAAGTTTGGCTCCAAATATTACAGTCCATTAGCAAGAACTGTTCTCATTTTATGAGGTATGAAAAATATTTTACTCAGTTTATAGTATCATTTGAGAATAACTACTACTTAAAACGGCAACACGTGTGTTTAAGCTGTTTGAGAAATCCTCACACAAAATCAGAATACATCTTAATCATCTCTATTTGTGCACAACTACCTTCATTTGTTTCAGTATCATACAATGGTAACATGTGTTGGCTTCTAATGATTCACATTAAATTAAATTTACAGCATTTAGCAGATGCCCTTATCCAAAGCAACTTACCTAAGTGGTCTGTAGGCAAGTATCAGTGTTTTAAATCTGATGAGGGCCACTACAAGAAGCCAGTAGAGGGAACACAGCAATGCATGAAAGAACTTTAGGAGCTGAATTATGGATCAGTCTGAATTGAGTTGCAATAGTCCAATCTCAAAGAACCAGGGACTACACAAGCACCTGAGTGGCCTCTGTGGATAGACATGGCCGGATCCTCCTGATGAAGAAACGTGCATGAGTCACGTTATGAGTCAGAATGAGGAGAGAGGACAGTTGGTTGTCCAGAACTACGCCAAGGTTGCATGCATTGTCAGATGGTGTAATCTGGGATTTTTTCAAGGAGATCACAAGCTCTTCACTGTGGGGTACAGGGCAAACCAAGGTTAGGCTTGGTTGAATGTCTGAATACTGAATAAACCTTGCTGGATGAATTCTGTTACAATACATAACAAATACCTTTTTTTTTTTTTTTTAAAGAATACCTCCAGAAAAGACTCATAGGAAACAATGGTGCTGTGTCACAGTGTTTCTAAAGATGTGGCTTGGGGACCATCGGCTGTCCTTGGAGGGTCTGTGATTTATTTATTTATTTATTTATTTGCATTTTTGCCATTCAAAGTGAAATCATAAGCCACCATTATCAAAGTTATTATATTTATTATTGGGTTCTTGCAGTTATTAGCCTGTTTGAGTGACCAGCTGAATTGAATGGCTTGAATTCTAATGTGTTCTGTCAGTGGAATATCGCATAAACCACATAAACCACATAAACTTAAAGTTTAAGGTTCTTACCTACACAGGGTCGTGGGGAGCCTGGAGCCTATCCCAGAGAACTGGGGGGCACAAGGTGGGGGACACCCTGGACGGGGTGCCAACCCATTGCAGGGCACAATCGCACACTACGGACAATTTGGAAATGCCACTCGTCTTTGGACTTGGGGACGAAACCGGAGTACCCTGAGGAAACCCCCGAAGCATGGGAAGAACATGCAAACTCCATGCACACAGGGCAGAGGAACCTCATCCCCGGAGGTGCAAGGCAAACATGCTACTTATTTCCAACAAACTAACCAAGTGAGCTATACCGAAGTGAACACCACTAAGGTAATGTTAGCTGGCTAGCTAACTTAGCAGTTGTTGAAGATTCAGTAGCTTGATAGGTTCATTAGCTATCTATCACAGGTTCATTTGTACATTCATTATGTTTCTAGATACACAGTCAGAGATGTCCGTTACACATTTTCCTGGATGTTACATACAGGCTTTAGCAGCACTTAAAACAACAGGTAATTGTTAATGAACATTTAACTGACATCTTAAGCTTAATACAGAGCTTTTATACTGTAAAACATCAAAATATTTGTCTAGCTAGTTTAGCTCAGTGAGCTAGCTAATGGCTTACCCGTACATGTTTCCACAGTTTGAGTGTTGAGCTGTGAAATGCAGATTTCTCCATGTGTTTTGGCTCACGCTTTTTCATTTGAAGCATTTTAAACCAGGCCAGGGATGCTCATCTGTCTCCACTTTCTCAGACATTGCTGCTGCTGAGTAAGCATTTTACACCTTTAGTGACTTTTGGCAGTCTGCTTTGATGGGGTTTAGAAAGTGAATTATTTTAAATGTGCACGTACTGTCTTTTAACTGACCTTTAAATTAATTATTAATGGTGATCAAACATAAATATTGAATGTTGAATGAGGTGAAAGTACTTTTACTTAATTCTGCTTTTAAAAATAAGGTACAGTTACAGTGAAACATTGTACTCAAGTACTGCTGCAAAGTACTTTCCACCCATGGTTTTACAAAGACAAGATAACACAGTGTATGTGTATATTTATCAATTAACAAAGAAAAATCTACATCTAATCAATATTTGGTGTATGCACAGTACTGTGCAAAAGTTTTAGGCACCATATTTTTTTAGTAAAAACTTTGTTATAGATTTTTTATTTTATGACTTCTACATTATCAAGTCAGTACAAAAAACATTTTAGATTCCCAAACATTGGTTTTCTAGCACAAAATTAAATGTTACAGAAAAATGTTTGTATGTCATTAAAGAAAGCAGCATATTACGTAAGAGACACTTTTCAGACAAAAAACACAATGAAGGCTGCTGGGTTTTGCTGCAAAAATAAGAAGCGAGTGTGAAAGTCAAAATCTCCAGAAGAACTGTGGCTGGTTCTGCAAGATGCTCAATAAAACTTACCAGCTCATTTCCTTATAAAACTGCACAAACTGTATTGGAGATTACTATTTTTATTTAATTTTTTATTTTTTTGTCACACCAAATATTCACTGTTTCATTTATTACTATTTACTGCTCTTTACGGTATTTTTATTTTTAATGTAGAAACATTTAATTTCATTATTTTGAAGGCATCTTTGCTCTACAGCATTTCATTCAAAATTTTGCACAGTACTGTTTATATATATATATATATATAGGGGGGGTATTTGAAAAGTATTTGATCCCCTGCTGATTTTGTACTGACAAAGAAATGATCAGTCTATAATTTTAATGGTAGGTGTATTTTAACAGTGACAGACAGAACAACAACAAAAAAAATCCAGAAAAACGCATTTCAAAAAAGTTATAAATTGATGTAACAATTTAAAGGTCGGGCAAGGAGGAGGCGGGAACCGGCTGAACATAAACATAAAGTTTAATAGTAAATAAAACTGAAACCAAACATAAAACACACAAACTGAACACAAAATGCATGTGCGTCTCTCTCTCTCTCTCTGGCACTTCCAGCCGCTCCTTTATCTCTCTCTCCCACTGATTAGACAGATCAGTGCCAGGTGTGCATCCTCACCGCCTAGCCACGCCCTCCTCCTCGCCACAATTGATTTGCATTTTAATGAGTGAAATAAGTATTTGACCCCTTCAACTTAGTACTTGGTGGAAAAACCCTTGTTGGCAATCACAGAGGTCAGACTTTTCTTGTAGTTTGCCACCAGGTTTGCACACATCTCAGGAGGGATTTTGTCCCACTCCTCTTTGCAGATCCTCTCCAAGTCATTAAGGTCATTTTCAATGCCCTGGCTGAGGGAAGGAGGTTCTCACCCAAGATTTGATGGTACATGGCCCCGTCCATCGTCCCTTTGATGCGGTGCAGTTGTCCTGTCCCCTTAGCAGAAAAACACCCCCAAAGCATAACGTTCCCACCTCCATGTTTGACGGTGGGGATGATGTTATGATTTGGGGTCATAGGCAGCATTCCTCCTCCTCCAAACACGGCGAGTTGAGTTGATGCCAAAGAGATCTGACCACACCTGACCACAACACTTTCACCCAGTTCTCCTCTGAATCATTCAGGCAAACTTCAGTCGGGCCTGTACATGTGCTTTCTTGAGCAGGGGGACCTTGTTTTCTTGGTGACTATGGTCCCAGCTGCCTTGAGATCATTAACAAGATCCTCCTGTGTAGTTCTGGGCTGATTTCTCACTGTTCTCATGATCATTGAAACTCCACGAGGTGAGCTCTTGCATGGAGCCCCAGACCGAGGGAGACTAACAGTTTCTTCCATTTGCGAATAATCGCACCAGCTGTTGTCACCTTCTCACCAAGCTGCTTGGCGATGGTCTTGTAGCCCATTCCAGCCTTGTGTAGGTCTACAATCTTGTCCCTGACATCCTTGGACAGCTCTTTGTTCTTGGCCATGGTGGCGAGTTTGGAATCTGATTGATTGATTGCTTCTGTGGACAGGTGTCTTTTTACAGGTAACAAACTGAGATTAGGAGCACTCCCTTTAAGAGAGTGTTCCTAATCTCAGCTCATTACCTGTGTAAAAGACACCTGGGAGCCAGAAATCTTGCTGATTGATAGGGGATCAAATACTTATTTCCCTCATTAAAATGCAAATCAATTTATAACTTTTTCGAAATGCATTTTTTCAGATTTTTTTTGTTGTTATTCTGTCTCTCACTGTTAAAATACACCTACCATTAAAATTATAGACTGATCAGTTCTTTGTCAGAGGGCAAACGTACAAAATCAGCAGGGGATCAAATACTTTTTCCCCCCACTATATATATATATATATATATATATATAATATCAGCAAAGAATTGTGCAATCTGTCACAGTACATATGAACATCTGACAAACATGTATGATTAGGAAAAGTATAGCGTAGTGTAGTGCACTCAGACGTCCAGACTCCACTGTAGAAGCAAGGTCAGCTCAAGCAGAAGAATGGCTCGGTTCTGGTCTCTCTGTGGCCCATGACCCTTTAAGTGTAAATGAGTACTATCTTCCATGTGTTTGACACTGTTTGTCAGAGCAGAAAACTCCCAGCGAAGCGCTCAGCACTGGGGATGTTATCCTTTCCCCAGGTTCTAATCATTTTTGGCTGCTCAGCCACTTCCTGTTCGGCAACGAAACGGCTCAGGAATGCCATTCCTCTGATACGAGAGCACGGTGAAAGGGTCTAGGAGGAAGTCCTCATACAGTGTGTGTGTGTGTGTATGTGTCTGTGTGTGTGTCTGTGTGGGTGTGGGTGTGTGTGTATGAGAGACAGGGAAAGCACACAAAAGATAGTGACAGTGACATATAAATGTTTGAATAGTGATTGCCCGACTGTTGTATTTCCAAATCCCCGGGGTCAGTAATTGTTTCTCTCTCTCTCTCTCAGCTTCCTCACTCTGCACATGCATAACACACACTGTAGCCCCAGCCTCTTTGTCTCTCCCTCGGCTCAGGGTGGAATGCATCAAGCGACAGGGATAGCAAAGAGGACAGACTTTTCCCACATCGGAGCCATGACAGGCCATTCGACCCTAAAAATAGCCACATTCAGGTCAAATTTGTCCCTCCTCCATATTTAACAGTGAGAGACACCGCTTTCCAGGCATCCATGCAACTCTCCCACTGATACAAATGACCTTGGTGTCACATGCATCTTGCATTACTTACAACTTTATTATAACTCATTATAAAACACGCTGCAGTGTTCCATCAAGAACATACCAGATGTTAAAATTCACAGCACCAATCCTAACACTCCCAATCTGATTCATAGAACCACGTCATCCATAGCTGCGTCAGTGCCGTGCAAAGAAAGATCATGTTGAAAGGCTTCCTTAAGCGACATGGTGTCTTGGGAGGATTCAAAGCAAACACATTATGCCCACAGAAGTCCTCTGTATGCAGTCTGCTTTCTTTTCTTTCTCTCACTCTTCTGTCCCCCCCCCCCACACACACACCCCTCCTGCCATTACAGGGGTGTTGAAGTGTGTGCGGTATTCTTTCATTCAGCCTCATCCCTTCCTGAAAAAAACAGGCTCCCCGATTGGCTCCGACAACGTTTAAACAATCAAGGAGCCACAAAAGCCTTTGAACCAGTTTCACAAGCGGCGCGAACCAGATGTGGCATCACTTTTCCGAACGTGGAGCTCGAGTGCGAATGAGAAACGCCGACTTTTGAAACCTTTCAGGGAACAGTTTGGTTTTGTATATTTTTCGTGCCGATTGTGATGGACGTAAATACACAATGCAGTGCTGGTGAAAACAAACTTGAGGCAAAAGCCGTATTAAGTAGTCCAGTGACTGTAAAACCTACAAACACTAGTACACAGATGACTCTTCAGATCTTCATCAGTTTGAACATTTTCCATGCAGACCCTTCCTTTTTTTTTTTTCATCAAATCTATACATTCATCTACTTACAATATCTTTCTCCCCCTCATGTGTTTGTAATTGCTCTAAATGCTTATACTTTGAAAATGTGTGCTCAACGTTTTCCACCTCCTCTTGGGTGTTGAGCAAAATGTGCACCGCTGTGAAAAATCCAGCACAAAGAGCAACGGATCGTCCCAAAAAAGATTTCATCAAATGTTTCAGTTGTATTTGTGTTTGCAGGGAGGCGTATCTCAAGGTTTAATTTAACAATGATGAAAAGTGGAGGAGGCCTGCGTTGCCTGTGGCAGACATTGAAATTGCTACGCTGGGACGTGTCTCAGCAGTGCTTTTATTTGAGGGCCTGTAACAAAGTTAATTTTACAAGGTTTCCGTTCATTAAACGATATTCAGGTGCAGCACAGACAGGAGCATGTGTCCATAAACACTAACACACACACACAGATGTGCATGTATCAACCTTACAGTAATCAAACGTATGTAGACTTTCAAATGACCTTATTGTGAATGTCCTTGGTTTAAAAAATGTTAACGAAAGAAAGAGGGCAGCACTGTGGCAGAGTGCGTAGTGTTGCCACCTCACAGACCTAGGATCGATCCTGAGCAGTAATGACTGTCTGTGTGGAGTTTCTCATATTATCACCATTGCCACATGGGTTTCCTCTACGTTCTTCGGTTTGCTCCCACTGTCCGAAAACATGCTCTAGGTGCACTGGCTATGCTAAATTCCCCCTACGTGTGAATGAGTGTGTGAATGTGTGTATCCATGGTGCCCCGGGTGTATTCCCACCTTGAGCCCAGTGCTCCCTGGATCCACTGCAATCCTGACAAAGTCATTTTAATTATTGGATAATAATGAGAATTCAACGAAAGATAAACCATACAGTTTCTAAAACCTTCACACTAATTCCTCTCAGCAGGATGCACACAAACACACACACATCTACACACACACGTACTAAACTACTCCACTTCTGAACCATGACACGGAGAATGTTGAACCTGAAAGGAAAATAAACAGGCCACTTCTCAGCTGCTCGGTCCCGTTCCCAAGCCCTCGCCTGAGAAAAACCCCCCGAATGCTCAGGAGGAGGTTCAATCTTACTCGGGTCCATCCTTCTCATGTTCCTGTGCCATAACATACCTTTAATCTGGGCTATTTTTAGCCATTTCCTGTCTCTTCTCACTGTGTGTGTGTGTTTGTGTGGTAAAAGAGGCAGAGAGAGAAAGAAATGTCCCAGAGGACGTGCTGTTGTAGCATGGGAAAAAATGCACCTCGACTCGTAAAGGTTTTTGGGAAAGGGGGAGCAATTTTGATTCGGTCTGCCTGAAATTCTCCAAGACAAAGTCACCAAGACCCACAGAACAACATCTTGCATCCGTATCTGAATCACATTCTTTCATGCCGTGCGGTTAATGAACATTTCTTATAAATGTCATTCTGTTTATATTGTTTCTCAGTGAATTAGTGAACTACTGATAATACACAATTGCAGTGAAGACAGGAAGGAAATTAAATGGAAATTGCCCTGACAGATATAGTCAATTTTCACACGTTTCATACAGTGCCCTCCACTCATATTAACACCCTTGGTAAATATGAGCAATTGTCTTTATTGTTTAACCTTTTGCTATTTTGTTCAAAAAATTCACAAAAATACTCTGTTCTCATGGATATCAAACAAGTGCAAACACAAGACAGGTTGATAAAAAAAAAAAAATATCTTTGTTAAATATAGGTGTGCAACAATTATTGGCACCCCATGAATTCATATGAGAAAAATATATTTGAAGTATATTCCCATTGATATTTTACATTTTTTAGTACACCTGCGTGACTAGGAACAGGAAATTGTTCAACCATGACTTCCTGTTTCACAGGGGTATAAATATGAGGTAACACACAGGCCAAATTCCCTTAGTAATGCATAACAATGGGTAAGACCAAGGAATATAGCTGTAATGTGCGGCAAAAGGTTGTTGAGCCTCACAAAATGGGAAGTAGCTATAAGAAAATAGCACAAGCATTGAAAATGCCCATTTCCACCATCAGGGAAATAATTAAGACATTCCAGTCAACTGGAAATGTTATGAATCAACCTGGAATTGGATGTGTGTCTATATTGTCTCAACACACTGTGAAGAGGATGGTTCGAGTGGCCAAAGAATATCCAAGGATCACAGCTGGAGAATTACAGAAGTTAGTTGTGTCTTGGGGTCAGAAAGTCTCCAAAACTACAATCAGAAGTCACCTACATCACCACAAGTTGTTTGGAAGGGTTTCAAGAAAAGAGCCTCTACTCTCATCCAAAAACAAACTCAAGCATCTTCAGTTTTTCCAGACACTACTGGAACTTCAAATGGGATCGGGTTCTATGGTCAGATGAAACCAAAATAGAGCTTTTTGGCAATAAACACCAGAGGTGGTTTTGGCGCAGACAGGGAGGTAGCCATATGGAAAAGTATCTCATGCCCACGGTTAAATATGGTGTTGGCTCTTTAATGTTTTGGGGCTGTTTTTCTGCCAGAGGACCTGAACATTTTGTTAGGATACATGGCATCATGGACTCTATCGAATATCAAGAGATATTAAATGAAAACCTGACTGCCTCTTCCAGAAAGCTTAAAATGGGCCGTGGTTGGATCTTCCAGCAGGACAATGATCCAAAACATACATCAAAATCAACACAAAAATGGTTTACTGACCACAAAATCAAGGTCCTGCCATGGCCATCCCAGTCCCCTGACTTGAAACCCATAGAAAACCTGTGGGGTAAACTGAAGAGGAGAGTCCACCAGCATGGACCTCGAAATTTGAAGGATCTGGAGAGATTCTGTATGGAGGAATGGTTTCAGATCCCTTGCCATGTATTCTCCAACCTCATCAGGCATTATAGGAGAAGACTCAGAGCTGTTATCTTGGCAAAGGGAGGTAGCACAAAGTATTGACTAAAAGGGTGCCAATAATTGTTGCACACCTATATTTAACAAAGATTTTTTTGGATAAACCTGTGTTTTGTTTGTAATTGTTTGATATCCATGAGAGCAGAGTATTTTTGTGATTTTTTTTAAACAAAAGATCAAAAGGTTAAACAGTAAAGACAATTTTCACAGCCTTCTTTGCTCATATTTATCAAGGGTGCCAATATCAGTGGAGGGCACTGTACGTTTATCATAAATGCATCATGAATTTCATGGTCTTTTCATATTTGCAGAAATTGAAATGGACATATTTAAATGATAACACAGCCCAGAGGACAAAAGATGTGCACTAACTTTGCTATTTCTGATTATTCTGGAGATGAAGCTGAGAAAAGAGCTCATAAAGTAAACTTGGTATTTTGTTGGTAATAAATGCTGAAGGTGAGGATGTGAAAAAAAGTTTTGTGGTGAGCCCTGGCATTCTGAACTTCTAAACAGCTGAGTAACGTCAGCTGACGATGCCTGGTTTGGGGAAAAAAAAACAGAAAGTGTCACCCGTCCAGATGAGCTGGCGTGAGTGGGCAATCACTTCAAAGAAAGCATGGTAATGAATGGTAATGTCCCGTGACTGTTATTCAAACATGGGTTTAGAGGAGAGAACAAACCAGGAGACAAGAGGAAAAGAGGAGAGAAGGAAGACAGAGGAACTTAGGAGAAGGGACAGATAGGGCAGAGAGAAAGAGACGCTCTGCCAACAGATGGTAACATCCCGTGAATGTTATTCAAACATGAGGGCAGAGGAGAAAGCAAACCAGGAAAGGAGAGAGTGTGAGAGAAAGACGAGCAGAGGAAAACAAGGGAAAGAAGAGAAGAGAGAGAGAGGAGGTGTCTTTACAGACGTTGGAGCCTTGCTATGCTGCTCTTGGCCGCACATTGGCCCAGTTCGGTTTGAGCCAGAGGCGTCGCGGCGCCACCTCAAAGAACGTTCCGCTCACTCGGGCGTTCTTTCGCAGCACATGGCATTGATTTGTGTAAAGCTTGGCCAATTAGGAGGCCACAATCACGCGGCATGGATCTCCTCCAACCCCTGACGGAAGAAGCTCCACACACTCGATTCGCTCTCCAGAGTGTTTCCTGAGTGAGATCGTGCTTTGCTAAGGCTTTGGAGCGAAGACGAACCCAACATGCTTGAGGCCAGCCTTGTGGTGATGGGGATAATTAAACATCTATATAGTGCCTACATCTTTTAAAATATTAGATTCATATTACAAATACACATAAAACCACAATTAAACCTCACTCTCGTATGAACCATCATTCAGTAGTGTCTTTATGTATTGTCTTTTGCCTTTTCTGAATAAAACCATTTAGTTTCTCAATCGCAACTGACCAGATTTGAATATTTTCTGACTTGTTGCTGAGTCTTTACCAAATACATTACGATGCTTTGATAGCCATACAGCACAGCACTGACAACAAATACACTTCCTAATACCAGAAATAGTTTCTCACACTCGCTGCCGACTTCTTAATATGCCTGCGAAGGTTATTTTGTTGTCCAGTTGTTCGTTCAGCTGTCCCTGTTAGGAAAGGGTTTCATTCTGGACTCTGGGAAGTTGGAGAATGGAATGCTTGGCTCAGGATGCTGGTTGGTTTGAAATCCAGGAGTTTCTCCACAGCAGGTTGCTCCAGCAAACCAGATTTAGATCTATTTCAGGGGGAAAAGGGGCAGATGTTTCAAAGGTCTGTCCATCTACGCATTTCTCCTTGTGAGTCATAGAATCACAGAGATATGCTAAATTGAGATTTCCTCCTGGCATAATGTAAGAGAAGCCTGATTCAGACCCAGAATTGGAACTAATTTGTATAAAACCTGCTCGTAAAGTCACTATGGCTTTGTGTTTAATTTATATTGTGCTATTTGGTTGAGTTTCACTGTATTCTACAAGGCCCACACACACAAATATGCTACATCACACATTTAATTACTCCCTAGTAGTGTCATTTGTTATCAAATACTGTATATACAAAGAACTTTCCCGAATGCTTATAGTTTTATAGTCACATAGAAAAGTGTAGTAGTAAGGTTTTGGGTCATTACGAGCTATGAGAACAGCTTCCTAGATTTTACATTTCTGGAACTGTACTGGATGGATGATAACTATACTTCCAAAAGATATTCCCGCAGTTGGTGTTTTAATGATGATGGTAGAGAAAGCTGTCCATCACATCGCTCCAAAATCTCCCATAGATGTTCAATGGAATTGAGATCTGGTGACTGTGAAGGCCATAGCATAAGATTTATATCATTTTCATCCATGTTAAATTGTTCAGTGAGCCGTCATGTCCTATGGATGGGGCAGGGTCATACTGGGAAAGACTACTCCTATTAGGATTGTTGGCACACAAACCATGTCAGAGCCAGCAATTTTTTTTCAAATTTGTCACTCATTTGTATGTTAATATTGTTGCACTATTTTTCATAATATGCAATATGCTTAGTTAAATCCAAACATATACACACACACACTTGCACACTCTCAAAGGAAGAAGAAGCAGCTTTATTGTCACTGTAACATGTTTGTATGTTTAAGAGTTGCATATAGTTAAAAGTGTTTAAAAAAAAAATCCCACATATAGCTTGTAATATCCATGCTTTTATTTTATTTAGGGATAAAATACAAATGCACAAATATGATTATAGAGGCAAAAGACCTCAGAAAGTACCTCAGAGTTTGTTGGTCATTACAGTTTCTGATCTCACGCTGTCGGCTGACCGAAACATTGGAATGGAGGGATTGCAAACACACCTAAAATTAAGTCAGAATCAAGACGGCCAATAAAAAATAAATAAATGGGTGAGTCCATGATTGGGGTGCCATTTAGCCCTTGTAACTCGTATAGGCTCTTAAAGTTTTATTTTCTGGTCATTTTTTAAGCACTGAATCTCAGGCAAGATCTGTTGCATTTTGCCTATGTACATTTTGCTCTTAACCAAGTACCAGGTTTGAGTATTTTACCACTTATAATTACACAAAATGTGTATTTCAGGCATCCATGCTACAGATATAATTAAGGTAACAGGTCAGTCAAACCACATTCAGTCAAAATATCAATGAAAAAAAAAAAGAATGAGAGAACTTTTCTTTTTCTCAAGTTTTATTTATGTTTTAAGTTATTTTTATGAAACATACACATGCACTACCTATATTACAACAGCACTTACAAGTAGTTCTCAGTGTTCTGCACCTAAGTGAAAGCATATTTCAGATGTGGTGTAAACATTTTACTGGTATTTGGGAATTTGCCGTCTTCATACTTCGGTGAATATAGTTTACTGTAATTTATTAAAGATACATAATATAGTTTAATATAGTTTTAGTGAAACTACTGAGAGCATTTTAATCACTAATAAATTGCTAAATGGATTGCTTCATAAAATAATGTTTACATACAGGGTCTGATGACTGAGAAAAGTTGTTTTTGTCATCAGTTTGACTTCTCTAACTTTAAGCACCATTTCTTGTTTTCCTGAGGACACATTTACAGTAGAAATGCTGCTGTACAATAAATCATAGCCACATGTCATGCTAGTTTTGATCTGTCCTCAGTGCGAGAAGGATGTAAAACCCTCATATGGCAATACAAAGACTTTCACAACAGGAAGATATTGTATGGAATCAGTCAAAGAGACAAATCCCAGACAGCCACTTTTACTGCATTAGCCTGGCGTGGACGTTTTGCTGCAGTTCAGAGTGCCGCCGAAAGCGATCTAATAAAAATGTAGTGAAACTGGGTGTGTAAGGGAAACCTCGGATGCCGTTTTTTTCTCCCATCAATAAAGCTTTTAATGAGATAATCGCATTGTAATCAGGATGTGAAAGAGACCAGGAATGAGCTGCCGAGGTAGACGAGGGGGGACGGAGAACGCAGATAGAGGAAGAGTCAGAGAGAGGGAGGAAATGTAACATGACGAAAGGGTCTTCCAGCAGACTGCACGACGCCTCAGAGCCTCCTCGGACAAATATTCTGGCTGAGCTCTGTTTGCCTGGCACTTACTCGCCTTGCCTGGCCACTGCTACGGCTACATGGGATATAAATGATGTCACCAAAAACAGGTGGAGTAGAGTCTACATTTAGATTCACCAGGGAAGTTTAAGATTACAGGTCATTTCTCAGTCATTCTCATCTCTCCTACTCAATCTAGCTTTAATTCTATTGTTCACATGCACGTACATAATCATTTACATGTATCCACCAACTATTCTGTGATACAGCTTTAGAACACCCACTTTATGAAGAAAAATAATGACCAGCGTGTTGATATTTGCTGCACGTATCAGATCTCGGTATTGTGAGTGAATGAGCACAGATTCAGAAACTGGTCTGCGCGTTTCACGTTTTGGGATTCATTTGTGAAAAACCCAGAACTGGCATCATCTCAGCGCATAATATCCAAAGGAAATATTTTCCGGATGGACAAAACCTGATCGTTGAATAGGTTTCTGTCTTACAGAGGCAATTATTAAACTATATATTCCGACAAATTGGAAACAGCCATTAGAGAATGAGAAAAGCTTAAAAGACCCACTGTTTTAAATATTTATTTTACAATGATTATTCCACAAAGTAATATGTATTTAAAAGGTATTTTAGAAATTAGTAACAAAACATTGGAATGATTTTATTTCCTCTTGGCTCTATTCCTGTTTTCGATTTCAATATCAAAACAGGAGTCGGACACAGTTCCTGGTACGTTTGCCACTATGAAATGTTTACTCTTCAGGAATAAAAAAACAGATTTGTTCCTTGTTATATAGAAATCCATTAAAAGGACTATTGAGATTAAAACAAATATCAGCAGCAGCCATAGAGCTCGTCGATCAAACGAGTTGGGAGACCACCAACATGTGCTTCTTGGCTGCCTTCCCTGCATGTCCAGCTTTTGTGTGTGTATCCAGAGATCTGGTTATTTTTTCAAACTAAGAACCCCAGAGAAAGAAAGTAGAACATGTTTGCCTGAATTAGAGAGGCTAATAGAGAATACTTTTTTTTAAAATTTTTTTTTTAATAGTGGCACATTTTTTAAGCTGTACCTTTCATACAGTTATTTCAGATATCAACTTCAGCTGGATTGCAGGAAAGAATAAAACTTGTCTCCTTTGACTTCTGTAAGACATCCGAACATTAGAGGAACATAATCTTCTTGGCTTGGCTTTTCAAAACTGTGGCCTTAAACCAACACTTCTTCGTCACCCCCCACCCCATTGAATCAACTACTAACACAGTCCCATGTCTTTCTGTGTCTTCTTTCAATGTGTCCCTCCTCCTTTCTTGGCCTTGGAAGCGCTTGGGATATTACTTGTGGTTCTGAAGCAAATAATCAGGAATTAAAAAATGGATTCCTCAGGCCTCACGCCTAGCAACGGGCCTTTTGCCATCTGCTAGGCCCAAAGGGGCGACCATCACTGAGGAGCCTCTGTCACCTGTTCCTGCGCTCATCTTTGTCAATAAGATAGAGATCATTTCCAAATACAAAGGTATCCATGGCCGTCTCCTTCAACAGGGCCCCTTTGTTCCCATATAGCCCTTTTAAAGCCTGTTAGCTTGCGTACACCTGGTAATAATTAAACACTTGTGTGAGAAGATTTAAAACCATTGTAACATTGTTACAGCTTATGAATATTTCAAACTCTTTACAAACCAAATTTACAAACCAAACAAACAATCTCTCATGGATAGAGCAGTTTAATTCAATTCAATTTCAATGTTTTCAATGTTTTGGATAGAGCAGTTTAGCTCTACTGTTTATTTCATATTTATACCAGGGAAATAATTGACAGTAAAACTTATCATATGATATTGAATATTTTAGGACTTTCCTAAAAATGTTACATTAATCTATAATTAACATAATAAGAAAGAAAGAAAGAAAGAAAGAAAGAAAGACATAAGGACATAAACACATGCGTATTTTATTTATCAGAAAAATGTTTTTCTTTATTTTAGTGACGGTTTTGTTGTGTTCTTTAAAAACGCCCTTGTGTACTTAATATTATTACTATTAATGTACTAACTTATTATTGTGGATTTCTTTTCTAAAGATCCTGTTTGGTTCCTGCTTTCTCCAGGTCCTACTCTAGCTCTGCCATGCGAATGCCACTGATCACTGGTAGAACCTGTGTCAAGTTTTATTTGTTGACGTTTCCCTATCAGTAGAGCCACTTTAGGAAGCTATGAACCATTGATTATCTAAAACTCCATTTTAAAAGTCGCTTCATATATGATATTCACTGAAATCAGTAGTCATCTATTTTGTACTTAATAACAGAAAATAGATAAGGTATGCTAGTATGAACACATTAGTTATGCATACTTGTATCTATGATATTTCACAAGTTTGCAATTTGAGACAGTTAGTTATGGTTTTGTCCTTTTTATGTCTTTTGTATGTTGTGTGTGTTTAGGCTGCATTTTTAAGCTCTAATGCATTGTTTCTTAGCTTGATTGATACCCCATTTTACATGGTTTGATTTTTCATATAATTCAAGGGTTTATTTTCTGTGTACACACTTTAAGCAAAATCTTTAAGGAAGTCGTTATTATTATTGTTGATGTTGTTGTTATTATTATTATTATTATTATTATTATTACATGATGTACTCAATACTGATTAGAATACTGTAGTTGTTATATAGTGTGTAAACTTTTCACATCATCGATTAAACACAGTCTACTGACTTAACTATTTAACTGGCGTCATTAACACTGTAGTCCATATCTCTGCAGGTGAGCTGAAGTAATATTCTTCTTTCAGCTGGACACAGATAGTGACCATGTGTTTCTTTCTCATTTTATGGTCTGGAGGTCTTTTGTGGCATTGAAGCCTAAGGGTTTGAAACATTGGCCAGCAAAGTATTAAAGCTTCCAAAATTTACAACTGCAAGAAAAAGGGCAGAAACGTGAATAAAAGCCCCACATTGTCCAGAGCCCAGGTTTTGAGATTAATCATTGACCCCTTCCTGGTAGGACATGGAGACAATGGGAGGAGAAGTAGGCCAGGCTGTGTCTTTATAGCCGACAAAGGCCATCTCAGACAGCATTAAGCCATAGGGGGTGTCGTTCACCTGGGGGGGATGAACAGCTGCTGATGCCCACTGACACCCCCCCCACCCCCCACCCCTTTTACTGCACCAAATCCAATCTGAAATGTAGACGGGCATCTGAAACCTTTTCCATTAACCCAGTGACTGTAGGTGCACAGCTTGTGTGGATCCTTGACTCTGAGAATCTCTGCTCATGTTACATGTATCCATATGTCCTCCTGCAGTGTAGTGTAAATGCAAAGATACAAGCTAGTAAAGACCTGAATATATGGATGACACTTTAACGTTTTTCAACTGAATCAGAAGTATTGTGAAAAAGGGTAGGAGAGTGATTTCACCACTGGGGGCACTAACATGACAAATCTTAATATACATACAGACTAAATAATAAAAAGTATGAAACAAGTATGTATGTGTGTATGTATGTGTGTGTTTTTTTTTTTTTTTAGTATAAGTATTAAAATAATGGTGAGAAGAGGAAATGTGAATACATGTCTAGAATAGTCTGGAGAAATATATTATAATAGTTTATAGAAATATTCTTCTGGAAGCACAGTATACGGGTGAGTGCAAAAGTTTAGGTACCCTTAAGGAAATGTATATAACAAGACATAATGCTTTTTTTCAGTCACACAGATGTTCCTTATTTATCAAAAATAACACAAATAGTTAAAATTGGTTTCAATTATTAATAAATGGGACAAAAACAAAATTATACAAGTTCAAAAAATTCTCTCTTTTAGAATTTAATATAAAAATTTTATAATAGCTCTGCCTTTACAAATGCCTTGAACCCTTTTTTCATCTTTTGAAAAACTTGTGGATCTCAGTTATTAAACATATATTATTAGTAAACATATATCATATTAATACAGTTATATAAATATTAAAGACTTTTGCACTCAATTATAGACTCCATTAAAATACAATATAAACACTGGCATTTTGTATGCTTCTAAAGCATACAAAATGCCAGCGATATTAAAAAGGAAGACACAGCTAGAGTTAAACACTAATTACTAATGACTAGCTAACCAGATATAGTATTATTCTAAACACAGGGAGTCAGTACTGAAGCCTGAGGCCCGGTTTTCCAGCATCTGAGTTGAAGACAACATCTCCTTCAATAGTTATCCATTAAAAACCACTTTACATAGTGCATTTGGCAAAATGAAAGAGCTTAAAAATCTCAAATACCTCTAACACAACTAATTTAGGTAGAACTGAGCGATAGCTAAGCAGCCCTTTGATACATCAAATCAGACAGAACGTTGGGTAAAGATGTGACAAGAGCCATATTGAACCCAGATGGGAGGCTGCCTCTAGTTAAAAATCTGCTCATCAGTGGAATCGGAGCAGTGCCTTTCATCTGGACTGAACTCAGGAATGTGTTCATTTAATCTACAATCAGCTCTGCAGTTCTGTGGGTGGGCAAAAAAAAAAATACAGATGAACAATATGGGAACGTGATGTGGAGACTTCATCAAGAGGAAAAAGACATGAGCAGTGAGGAGATGAAGCAGAGCTCAGACGCAGACAGTAGGCTAGCAAAATTGGTTCGGCCTCAGCTCTAAAATTCTGCTAGTCTGAAACAAGAGCTGGTCACATCATGGGCATGGAGGTGGTATTGCTATGACAACAATTTGAGCAACTGAAGTTATCTTCATGACCACCATTAAAAAAACATGAACATTGTAGTACTGAAATTAATATGATGTGAAATTAAATGTTGCTGTGAATCAGTGATCTGAGGAGACATTTTACTGGCTTACCCTGCTAATGATTTAACGACAAAGAAGAAGGACAACATACTGCATGTGTGCTGTATTGCATGTTCTCAAAATCCAGGTGTATCTTATAGACTTCTAAACTTGTCAACTTCACACGTAACACTCAGGGACTTCTATTTCGCTAGTTGCGGGAGAAGAGTTTAATCATCACACACCATTCCAGTCAGACAGGATGTACTGTATGTCCCTCACTGTTACACTATTTATTGTGTCCTTAATGTCCCCAGTCTGCTTTCTAAGTGTCTATTTATTGTCTTGTATTTTGTTGTCCATTTGCACTAAAACTCCTGCCAAAAAAAGTTGTTTCACTTTTGTCTCTTCCTACAACATTTTGCACCAAGACCTTAGAGAATGTTATTTCATTCTACAGTGTACAATAAAGCTTTCTACTCTACTTGTAAAATCCAGCATGCTTGTTATTACTTTTAAGCTCTACATTAGGACACGCCCACATCTGATTAGGTAATGATTTGGCTCTCAAACCAACTATGTGGGCCGATCCTTAAAGAGGTTTGCTGGTTCCTGGCTCCAGTACCAGCATCTGATCTTCAGCCCACGTTAAACATCTCTTACTCAGACCTAAACAGTAAAGGTTGAGGAAATATAATACACAAAGGAGCCAGTCAAAGGATTTCTTGATTAAGTATGAATTATTGTGGGGGGGAAAAAGACATTCAGCTTACCGCTGAGTGAAAACCAAGCACAAGTTACCTCTACTTACAACTCGATTTAAGATCTCAGTTAAGTTCTAAAAGAATCAGTGAAAACTGGTTATTCTCACAGTAGGAAATGAAGTATCAGCTTCAGACATTTGTGTTCTTGATTTAACCTGTGATGGCTTGGCAGCAATTGGCAAAGCGGAGCCAAGTGGTAAGCAAGCCGCAGCCCAATAAAGTAAGATTAGAAACTTTTACAGTGCTTAACATGTGAGGGCACTCACTGCATGACATCCTCACACATATTTGGAACAAGTCCCTTAAAAGATGTTGAGTGTAAGAATGAAAACATGGAAAAATAAATAAATAAAATAAACTAGAGCTCAGTTTATTTAGTCTAATCAATGGAATTACGTTATACATAGCAAATTAAGAAGATGATTGGTTGTTTATCTGGTGTCGATTATTATTATTTATGGGCTTCTCCACCTTTTACCCTGCCAACTTTGACAAGCAGCATGTTCTATGCAAGGTTGCAATCTGATGTTTCCCAGGAATGCAAATTTCTCGAGTAATATATAAATTGATCAGAATTTCCATACTACATTTATGACGTGTGAGTGTGGAAGCAAATGGGATCTAGAGGCTTTGGGCTCGAGAGTACTTTGGAAAACCGTTTGTCACTTAACACAGTCCGCCGCTGCATCCAGAAATGCAACCCAAAACTCTATTACGCTAGGAGGAAGCCACACATCAACTCTATGCAACAATGCCACCGAGTTCTCTGGGCCTGAGCTCATCTCAGATGGACTGAAAGGCAGTGGAAACGTGTGTTGTGGTCAGATGAGTCCACGTTTCAACTTGTTTTCAGGAAAAACGAACGTGCCAAAGATGAAAAAGACAAACTAGTTTAAGCGAAAGGTGCAAAAGCCAGCATCTGTGATGGTATGGGGGTGCATCAGACATATGCTGCCATCAAGGCAACATCTTTTCCCAGGAAGTCCATGGTTAATTCAGCAGGACAATGCCAGGCATCATTCTGCACGTGCTACAACAGTGTGGCTTTGTAGACACAGAGTGCTTGTGCTAGATTGGCCTGCCAGCAGTCCAGATCTTGCGCATCATGAAGAGGAGAATCAGACAACGGCGACCAAGGATTGTTGAGCAGCTGAAGTCTTGTATCAAGCAAGAATGGGCAACAATTCCACTTGCAAAACTGCAACAATTAGTATCCTCAGTTCCCAAACAATTAAAAAGAGTAATTAAAAGGAAGGGTGATGTAACACAGTGGTAAACATGCCTCTGTCCCAACTTTTTTTGAGAGTGTTGAAGGCATCAAATTCTAAATTTGTTTATATATACAAAATGTACAATTAAGTTGGTCAGTAATTTTGTCATTTAATTAAATTTTCAAGAGACAAATCACAGGTTTTTGTTTTTATTGCATTTGAGAAAAAAGCCCAACTTCCTCCGGGTTCTCCAGTTTCCTCCCACCTTGCAACCATGCCAGTAGGTGGATTGGTTGTGCTAAATTATCCCTAGATATAAATGAGTATGTATGTGTGTGGTATCCTGTGACTGACTGCCATCCCCTCCATGCTTTATTCCCACCTCACTTTCAGCATTCCTGGGATTGGCTCCGGATCCATCACAACCATGACTAGGATAAAGTGCTTACTGAAGATGAATGAACGCATGTAGTGTTAGATTTTTAAGAATGTGGAAAGTAACAGTATAATTCTTTACAGACAAACAAGGCAAATGTACAAATCTAGCTACATACAAAGTTCAAAACAGAAATAAGATGATATGAGTGTGAACATGCTTGTAATATTAACATTTGAAGAACAGTAATGATTCGTTAACAAACCCTGGGCATGTGATAAACTGATCAGAACAATGTAATAATCAAGTACAAATCAAGTATAATAATAAAAGGAACAATGATTCCTTCATTTGCTTTATTTCACTAAGAATGTACACTATGTCTGCCTCTTATAGTCATGCACTGCTCAGTAATAAGAGATTCATCAGGACAAGTTTCTAAAGCAGTTACTGTCTGGAGGATCCTGGTGTAAAGAGGAAAACTGGTACAAGGAGATCTGTTCAGATGTGCATGGATGTATGTACAGACCTCACTAAAGACCAGAAACAGGAGGCAAATTGACCCCTCAGGCAACAGAATGCTGGACTATGGTGAAACAAAGACCGCGTTTCTTTGCACCGAAAACAACTTGCCACTATGTGCCAAGGGGAATTCTCTAACTGATAATAAAAACAAATTACATATTCTTCTTTAAGCATGTGGACTTATCTCAACTTATTCTCTACTTATTTTAGGACTGCATCATCCATCATTCCTGTGATATCTCGGTTTATAGTTTAAGCTACAGTTGTAAGTTTTCAGTGCTTATAAAGCCATCTCTGTTCATGGAGCATGAGGCGACGTGTAATTGTGCTAAGGAATGTATGACAGACTGCCATCCACAAAGAGCTCATCTAACTGGTGACAGTGCAGCACATATTTATAGAATACTGTCCTCACAATGTGAATTCATCTGCCCACGGGTTGCTTCAATGCAAAATGTGAGCTTGGCTTTGTTCCGAACTGGGGAACATCGACAAACCGATGCATCTTTGGAAATGTGGCAGGATCTAGACGGCTTGAAATGGCAGGTCTAATGCAGTCTGTGGTGAATGCAAGAACTTTTGTCCTTTTTCTTACTAGAGATAGTGACAGCTCCTTAGTCCTGAGACCAGAAACTTGGATTTATGATGAAACGTTGCGAAACGTGTTCACTGCTGCTGATTAAACAGCAAAATACATCTATTCTATCTATATTCAGAAAAATATAGTGCATTTCAACAATCATTGACTTATTCTTATGTAAAAGAGGTCAAACGCTTCTCTTCATCTCCACTGTCATCACAATTGGTGCCAAATACAATGACAGACTTTTTTACATTTACGTGTGGGAATTAATGGTGTAACGGTTAAACAGATTTAACTCGTCTCTCGTCAAAACAGTTGTGCCTGTTGTAGTAAACTACTAAATCTTTCTGCTCATCAACATAGAAAGTTGTTTCCTACGCCAAAGCCAACCAATGAGAGAGATAAAAACATCATTATCATCATGAGAGTTAAGTGACTAGGAATGGAAATCTCATATTTATAGAGAAGGAATAACCACGCCATACATTGTAATCAGTTAATCGTTGCTCCTTTTCACCATTTTATCATGTCTTGGGGAGAGGGGAAGAAGGATGAACACGTCCCTTCAGGCAATTGAAGCCAGGCTCCAACACAAAGACTTTCCACCAGACGCAGTGAGAAACACATGAAGCGCCACATTGTGTGATTGCCACAATGGACACTCTGTCACCATCGTCACTATTCGCTAATTTTATTTGCCTGCGAGGTAGCGTAGAAATTCCCCAAGAATTCCTGCCTTATGTGCATGCATGTGTGTGTGTGTGCTTGAGTGACTGAATGAACAAGTATAGACCTTTACTCTGTGTGACGTTCTTACCAATGAGGTGCGTACATTCTGTACAAGAAATCCAGTCAAATGAGTGACCTGAGTGGAACGCATTGTCTCTGTGTGATGTCCCAGCTCATAGATAGATATTCACCCTGAAGAACTGTAACAAGAAATCCCATTTGACCAGGTTAAGGAGTCATTGCATGTGAAGTAGGGCATTAAGAATATTATATATCTTTGTCTCATACTATGCATACTTTTAATGTGAGTAGATTGATCACACTGGAATGCACCCTGATACACCTCAGATGTGTTTTTGTTCTAGTTAAATGTTCCTGGCTTTCTAAAGGAAAAACAGTTGTTTGTATGGTTCTACATAGAATCTTTATGGCTTTACCCAGATGATCAAACTGAAAGGAGCCCTAATAAATTGGACCACAAAATTTGGTTTTAATATCAGCAGTTGTTCTGGCCTGCATGAAATTTGAAATTTTAATTTAGTGCAAAACTAATAAACAAACATGTACTACACTCTTAAGAGTTATTTGGCTTGGATTTCTGGGGGAACCCTTAATTGTTCTATGGAGACTTCTACAGCAGTAGAGTGTTTTGCTATTGGAAATCGTTCTCAGTACAAACCTAGAACGCTAAGAAACCTTAACTATCCAAAAATGGACATTCAAGAAGATACTCAAGAACCAAGTGTATAGTGTATGAATATTGTGCATAGTACACCATTTGAGACACCACTCCTGTTTCTGGTTGGACAGTAGATCAACATTTTCCTTGTTCCCACTCCAGCTCTCCCCTGACCAAACTTCATGACCACTGTTTGTACCGGTTCCTTATGATTAGCATGTCTATAGTGTGTCTTTTCTAGTTTTGTATTCTGGTTCAGGATGGGATTGGTTCAATCCTGAGCTTGGGCGACTTTCTGTGTGGAGTTTCTGTGCATGTTCTTCCCATATCTGCATGGGTTTCCTATAAGTTCTTTGGTTTCCTCCCAAAAACTTGCCAGTAGGTGGATTGGTGAATCTAAATTGGCCCCTAGGTGTGAAGATTAAACTGTGACCCAGACCAGAAAACATGAGTTATTGAGAATGAATGAATGAATTATTCTGGTTCTGGCCCTTAAGGTGTGTTCAGGTATTTTCTACAATCTCTGCCTGCAAGTTTGAATGATGATGATAATGAGATTGCTTGCATTAACAATGTAAACCTGTGTACTAAGGTCTGCCTTAGACTATGATTAGAATTTGTACTATTGTCAACATTAAACACTCTATATCACATCTTTAGGCCAGGGGACAAATTTAGAAAATTGTACATCAGATGAATGGTACAGTCCAGGATGAGATCATCTATGACTAAACTACAGTATATGGTGTCGCTAGAAAGAAGAAACTAGTGATAAATAAACTCAAGAATTTAAAACATATTTTCCACCAAATTCTCAAACTTTCATTTTGTCACTTTTTGGTGATCATGTGAATGCATACTTTATAATGATAAAGTACTATTTGAGGGCTGTTTTGAAATTCTGAACACTAGGAACAAAGCTATAATAAATAATGTCCCGGGTTTTGAGTGTGAAACTACTATTAGAGACTATTGAGACATGGTAAACAAGATTCAGAGAAATGTGAAAACAAGTGAAAGTGTTATTCCAAATGAAATCATAATTTTAATTAAACATATTGAGGAGAACGACATGGCTCAGTTCTCTGTACATGTAGTAGGCCAAATATTATAATCATATATCTAATTATTTTCAATTACAATTTGCAACACTAAGAAGTAAATATAAACTTTATAAACTTTATAAACTTTATAAAATATATGCTTATAAACTTTAAGCAATATATGCACCCTACATAGCACAAATTTAAAGCATGTGCACTACATAAAACAACAGTTACAGGGTTACATCACGATAAACAGAAATCTAGTTCATATAACCTGATCACCAATAGAGTAATAGAACTCTCATTGGAGGCATTTGCAATGCACAGTTCAGAGATGAAGACAGTTTTACACAACATTGCATTGTGTTGAGGAAACTACAGTTGCAATCAAAATTATTCAACCCCCATTGCAAATCAGGTTTATTGTCAAAATTTACAGAAAAGCAACTGAAATAGTTAAACACAACAAATGCTTCAAGTGGTTTCCCCAAATTCAACCGAAAAGGCAAGTTATAATGACTTCTCCAGTCTCAAAATTATTCAACCCCCTGAATAGACTCCCTCACAACAGCACAAATCTGCGAATCAGGTGTTGTCTCAAGCACACTTGATGCAACTAATCAAGGGCCTCATTAGTCGCACAGGTGTGCTTGAGCTGGAACACATGAAATACCTGAACTGGCTAGGGGTTTGTTGAGTGTCACATATGACAGCATGTTAGAAATATGGCGGTGTCAAAGAATGGTCCAAAAAGTTAAGAGAAGAGATCATCGCCCTTCACAAACAAGGAACAGGATGCAAAAAGATAGGGAAGGCACTGAATGTTCCTAGAGACACCACTGGAAGCATAGTTCACAAGTTCAAAGTTAAGGGAACAGTGGTTACACTACCTGGACGGGGCAGAGAAAAAGGAAGCTATCAATGGCTGCAACCAGATTTCTGAGAAGGCAGGTTGTGAAAAACCCTTGAGTGACTGCAAAAGACCTGCAGCAAGACTTGGTGGCAACAGGCACTGAGGTTTCAGTGAGCACAGTAAGGCGTGTACTAAACACAGAAGGTTTCCATGCCAGAACTCCAAGATGTACACCACTACTGACCCAAGAGCACAAGAAAAGTCAGCTCCAATATGTTCAAAATCATATAAATAAGCCACAGACGTTTTGGGGTTCTGTTCTGTGGAACTTTTCGGCACGATGGATCAGTGGTATGTCTGGAGGAAGACATATGCTGAAAAGAACACTCTGCCCACAGTCAAGCATGGTGGTGGCTCGGTGATGCTCTGGGGCTGCTTTGCATCCTCTGGCACTGGAAACCTGCAGCGTGTGGAAGGCAAGATGGATTCATTAAAGTATCAGGAAATCCTAGGAGAAAACGTCATGCCATCTGTGAGTAAGCTGAAGCTTGGGCGTCATTGGACCTTCCAACAGGACAATGATCCCAGGCATACCTCAAATTCCACCAAGACTTCGTTGCAGAAGAAGTCCTGGAAGATTCTACAGGGCCATCACAGTCATTTGACTTGAACCCCATAGAAAATTTCTGGTGGGATTTGAAGAAGGCGGTTGCAGCATGCAAACCCAAGAATATTACTGAACTGGAGGCCATTGCTCATGAGGAATGGGCTAAGATTCCTCAGGAACGTTGCCAGAAGCTGGTGTCTGGCTATGCATCTTGTTGGCAGCAGGTCATAACAGCAAAAGAGCGCTCTACTAAGTACTAAAGATGCTTGCCATGAAGGGGTTGAATAATTCTGAGACTGGAGAAATTATTATAAGTTGCATTTTCAGTTGAATTTGGGGAAACCACTTGAAGCATTCATTGTGTTGAACTATTTCAATTGCTTTTGTTTGATTTGTTCATTGCAAACAGCTAAAAGCCTGTAAATTTTGACAATAAACCTGATTTGCAATGGGGGTTGAATTATTTTGACTGCAACTGTATGCTGTAATAGGATTTCAGGCATCTATCTCTCCTGTGAATAAACCATAAACATGGTGCAAAGGGAAGGAAAGGAAAAGACATTATGTACACCCTTAAGCTCTGATTTCATTTCTCTTTGTCATCCATAAATAGTAAAATATTGGTCACACATGCCTTTAAATAAGGAGACCTCTCTGTCTGTTTAGACAAAGCACATAACTCAGAAGAATGTGATTAGTTTTGTCCCTTGGAAGTTGGACTTATTGTAAAATCTGTTCTCTTGAGTCTAAACACCATAAAAAATTTAGTCCCTATTTTTCCAAATATTAAAATGATTCCTTGTACAGTTATGTATAATCACTGGGACAGACCCTTAATCAGCATTAAACAACAACGTCACATACCTGCTGCCTATAAGAGGAGAGCTATGAAAAGTGTGCTTGATGCTTTGTCTTACACAGACATTGTCTGGACTTCAGTCTGGCAAGCTGCATGAACAAAGATGCCCTTGTTGGTGGTATACTGAGAACCGGAATGATTTAAGCCAGGGTTATCATTAATACTTATTTCTAATTAGCTTCATGGCTTGAGGGCCTGTCCTGTACAATAAACCCACTTCTCTTTTCATCGAAATTCGTTAAATGCCCACATCACATTGGCTTTTTGGGTGACTTCAGCTGCTATTGGCTTGGCTACTTCTGACAAGGGGTCACTTATCAATCTCTGGCAAATTAACATAAAAGGCACCTTTATGAGATGTTATAATACATTTCTAAATGATTAAAGCAAAGGATTTTTGAGTCAAGAGAGAAAAATATACTCTGGGAATGTGGGAATTCTGTAATAGCAGTTCAATAATAATTCACACTCAGAGCAGTCAGGTTCAAATTGCCAAGACATTCCGTGTACACGTCATACACCAGTCCTACATCATACATGTATGGCCAAAGACATGCCCCCAAACACTGAGCCACAGGGACCATAACAGGGAAGCTCTTCCCCTTCAGCTGTCTTTCAGCCAGAATTCTCATAAGACACTCAGACCCCTTCTGACAGCTTGTGAACTCACTCAGACCTTCCTGACCAGCTGGCTGATGGATCATAACCTAGAGAAGCATTTCACCTTAAACAAGGCCTTGTGTTTTAGCTAGTTAACTAGCATTAACCAATTAGATCGCTAACATTTGCTGTGAGTTCTGATTTCTGATTTAGCAGAACAAACACAGTTAGACTGTGGCATCAGGAATCAGGTCTGTGATTCACAAATTCAGTGCTGCAGAACCACAGTAAAGCACAAAATAGTACATGTTAGTACACTAACTAAAACACAATAGGTAAAACACAAGCTCTTGTTAAAGGTTTTGATTTTTTTATTATTAATATATTTTTTTTTATTCTTTTACGTTTTGCTTTTAGGTTTCTGTTTTTATTCTTATAGCACTTCTGTAATATTTCTGAAACAAGAATGATGGCAGATATACTTATGTCTTCTGGTTTGGGCCATGCTCCATTTGACATACTACCATATTAATTAGTGTCCCAGTACATCATTTATCCATGCATTTTCCATGCCACTTATGGGTCGTGGGAAGCCTCGGGAGAAACCCTGGACAGGGTGCCAGCCCATCACAGGGCAAAATCGCATACATATTTACAGCATTTGGCAGATGCCCTTATCCAGAGTGACTTACATTTGAGGGTTACAATTGAGGGTTAAGGGCCTTGCTCAAGGGCCCAACAGTGGCAGCTTGATAGTGCTGGGATTTGAACTCACAACCTTCCAATCAGTAGCCCAACGCCTTAACCACTGAGCTACCGCTGCCCTCACACACATATTCACACACTATGGACAATTTGGAAATACAACACATGTCTTTGGACTGAGGGAGGAAACCAGCATACCGGGGGAAACCACTGAAGCACAGGGAGAACATGCAAACTCTGCTCACGCAGGGCGAACATAGGATTTGAGCCCCAATACCGGAGGTGCAAGGTAAACGTGCTGGCCACTAAGCCACTTTGCCTAGCCTGGATATTACAACACTTACACTCACCTAGGTTCTTGAAACACCAGATGGTGCGACTTGGACAAATCATCAGCGATGAACCCTGGGTCATTGGGTGTTTTGGGTCTTAGATCATCAGACACCCTCACCTGGGTGACCCATACAGGGGTGATCAGTACCCGGCTTGTGTCCAAGTGGCGAACTACACCATGGATCCTACATGCTACACTCTTGATCCACAGACACCTTGAAGATTTTTATACAGCTTTGATGATGTTCTTGGCTTGTTCTGTCTGCCTGAATTGTTTGACTTGCATGCAAGGTATTACATCTACATACCTCTGATTTGTGAAGGAAATACCATTGCTTGTTGTGCCCTGACTCTTTCTCATTAGGTAATATTCCTTTTTCTCTTCATCAAGTTTTGATGGAAAATTCTGCTTAGTGAGTCTCTAAGTATATATCACTGTGGTTTTCTAGTTTCCCTACATGTCTCATGATATAATTCTGTCAAACCGCTACTCCATGGCAATAGGAAATATTTCTCTTTTTTTCCCCTGAAGAATAAGAATAAGATGACCCCACTCATAACTTTTAAGGCCAAGTTTGCTTTCCCGGTTTCCATTAGCTAAAGGTGGAACTGCTCACAGCTGTGGCCAGCCCTCTTACCTCATGCTATAGCGCGTCCCAAGAGAAAGACGCCAATGATGAAACTCTATGAGGGTGAGGTTTCGCTACAGCCAGCTCGTCTCACTGCCAGGGGACAAAACCCGCAGGTTGGGAGCATGCCAGTGCATGGGGCCTGACAGAGAAAACAAACTACTGCAAGAATCAAGGGGAAGGCAGTGGTAAGTCCATCATTCAGAATGGTGAAGCTGCTTAAAAACCCACATTTGGCAAATATACCAAGGTTGAATAGTCTGTGGAGCTTAAAGGATATTTTGAGGATCCTAAAGAATTCTGACCTTACTGGGTTCTTTGAGACATATTAATTATGCCTGTTTAAAATAATGACACTGAATTGTAATGGATTAAGCTGTTTATGCCACTTTTCACACTTGTGAGATGCTATCACACACTACTACATCACATGATGCTAATAGAAACTGGGCAGCTGAAGAATGGAGAGACCAAGTGAGACCCTGTTCCCACCGAAGCCTCAGATTGTTGTTCTTGGCTGACAGGAGTGGAACCCAATGTGGCCTTCTGATGTTGTAGCAGTTTGGGGTATTGGGTGTTCTGAGATGCTTTTCTGCTCACCACAAATAAAGAGTTGTAAAGGGTGGTTATTTGAGCTACTATGACCTTCCTGTGAGCTCTGGCCATTCTACTCTGATCTCTCTCATCAACATTATCTCTCATTTCCCTTTTTCCTTGTTCTCCACATTTATCTCTAATGTTCTCTGGCTTTGACATTTGTCTTCTGGATCCTTCAGTGTTTTTTTTTTTTTGTTTTTGTTTTTTTTTTTTTTTTATGAATGAAGACCATGTTTGTTGGAATGTTTGGAAAGACCCAAATAAAAACAAGTGCAGCTGACAGCCTCTGGCTACGATACAGTTGGACTTTCTTGATGAGTTCAGCTGTGATGTCATTCGTATCCAGTCCAGTGTATTTGCTCTCACTCAATATCATATTGAATAGCCATGTAGTAATTGGCAGTGTGGTGTTCTGAAAAAGCATCTCAGTAGGGTTGAAGAGGGCTGATCCATGGCCACTTCTTTTCTGTGAGTACCTGTGAGAGCCTGGGAGTTCAGCCAGGGCCTGCAGCCCATAAAGCTGTCAGTGCTCATGTAGCCCAGGTCACCTTTGCCACAGTTTAAGTCAGAAAATTTCCTCTCTCTCACTCAGCCGCTTACTCACCAGGCCCCAAAAACACCAACACTTTAATGTTTGGCAGGAGCATGAAGTGTAATGTACTACACATGGTGTAATTTATTATCCTACCTGTCAATAAAAGAGGATTGTTTGTAAATGGCTATCATGTGTGGCCTCATATCTTAACACATTAAAGAAGATGTTTGACTCCTTGAATTCCTAGGACCCAATGCACCTCTGTACTTTTCCTCATTCCTCAATCTTTATGAAACTTTTACTATTAGTTTTGCTGAATGATTTATAGTAGTTACTGAATGCTGTGGTTTAAATTCAATAACTGAGTAAACTATCATTCTAAAGAGTTAAGCCAATTTTAATTGAGGGTTTTTGTAGTAATACTGTGTTTATCTACAAAACATTCGCACCCCTGTTTGGTAAAAGCAAATTGGTAACTTTTTAAACTGATAATAAGCATGACACGTTTTTTTTTTGTAATTTCTCAAATTATTATTTTTTTTTATAATTAATTTTATCTGCATCTGTAAGCACTAAAGGGAATAGTTTCTTCCTCACATTTCTGACATGCTTGTTTTAGTTCGAGCAAAGGGATTTTTCAGCAAATCTGCATTGCAGCAGGCGATTAATTGGCTTCGGATAAGTGTGCATGGAGTTTTTATTAGTGCTAAATAACTCCCTGAGAGTTAAGAGTTTGTGGATTGGTTGGCGTAATGTGAAATACAAAACAAGGGTTTGCCTGCTTCCATACTAAATATGTCCCTTTTTCTTTTTTTTTTTTCTTTCTTTTTTTTTTACACACTTTAATGACTTCCAGAATATTTCAGAATGTGTATGTGCATCTTAAATCAATGTCTGATTTGTATATTTTCGAAATGAGGTTGAGCTGTAGTAATAGTATGTGTAAGTGTAATATTCTTAAAGCATCCATTTTGTTTAGACTTCAAGTAAAATCAGTAGTGTTTGTATTATGTGTGTAAAATTTGACATACAGATGAATAATCTTTATTTACCTAAATGGCAAATCAATTCTGTGTACTGTGTGTGTATATATATATACAGTGTGTGTGTGTGTGTGTGTGTGTGTGTGTGTGTGTGTGTGTGTGTGTATATGTGTATATGTATATATATATATAAGGAGATTCACAAGTAATCTGAGCTATAGTAAACTCCCGGTTCACATTTATCTTTGTACCAGGTGCCTACATCACCTAATAGGATGGCTGGAAACAAATCTGCAAAACAAAATTTAAATCTCTTCAAATAACCTTCTTTCTTGTTTTAACAAATTTAAAGCCAGATGTCATATTTTAATGTAGTTACATTTTGCTGAAATCCACTGTGCACAGTATATTTAGGTAAATTCTTTAAAATACATGTACTTTATTATGAGGTTTCAGTTCTACTTTTTAGTTATGCGCTATAATTGCTTTGTGCTCCAAATAATCACAGATCCTTCACACTATCACTGACTTCACAGCATTTTCTTCCAGCCGTTCAGAAAGAACACATCTGCACTTCTAGTTTAATCTCTGAACCTCATTAATGTCCTCACATGCCTTAATAAAACAACCTATACTCTTGACTGCTCACCTCTGCATCTGAAATGCAGGGGACATGCCATGACTTTCACAAAATGAGCAGCAGCAGGTTGTGCTAAGTCATCTCCATGACTCATTTCAGGGTCTTTGAGAAGTTATTTAGTGACTGTAAGGCTTGTTGTGTTTTTAGTGGATTCTGAGAACATGGTGAGGTAATGTAACCAGAGCAGGACGGCAGATGATGGTAGATGTGTGAGAAATGCTGATATAATTGGAGAAAAATCAGATGGTGCTGAGGGAAGTCCAGTAACTCAGCAACACGTTATGCCGATGCCGTACATAAAGCAGATGCTGATTATTTGAGCAGATTACTATTCCAGGTAGCAAACTGATGTTTGGCCAACATTGGCTCAACATCAGCCATACTGTTAAGCCAAAGCTGGATGCCAACATCATTTTGTCTTTTGGGGCAACCTTGGCAGGTTTGTAAAGATATTTGCTCCTTTGTCACCGCTGGCCCAATGTTGGCCTGATTTTGGCTTGATGTTATATAGGGAGGGCCAACATAGCCACCCAAACTAGACATTGGGCTAACCTGGGGTGTATCCAATTGGGGATAGGATTTGAATCTTGCACTTTTTTTCTAACCAATGCTGGGCTATTCCAGTTTTTATTTCTGATTCTATCTGCCCACAATATTTTCTAATGAACTCCAAATTCCACAAAATATATTTAAAGAAATGTTCAGAAAGTTCTTTTTTCTTTCCTCTTAATAAACACAAGGAGAACTCAGACCAAATGTGAATAATATTTGCTTGGTGAAAAAAGCCAGTTAACTTGAGGAAGAAGGAAGACTGCGATTTTCAAGAAAAAGAAACTCGCTTCAGCCATAATTTCTCTTAGTGTCAAGTTTATTTAGGTGAACATTAATACGAATTCTTAAGCCACGGAAATGTGAGCCAATAGAAAATAATAGGGCCATCCGTGCTTTCTTCTTTCAAGGAAAAAAAAAAAACAATAGAAGATTGTTAATGATTAAGTGGTGGTCAAAATTTTTGACCACCCACTCAAGTCTGCAAGTAAAAACATGCAGTGTGTCCAATTTAGGGAAATAAAGCAATGCAAGACAAACTTCAGTGAGATATTTACACAAATTATCTTCAACTATCTTTTACATTCTCTCTACTACTGGGTTGTTACATGGGACACTGACAGCTAGTGCACACTAGCTGGTCATCTTATATACAAATATATTGACACCAACCTCTGTTCATGATGCTCACACAAGCTCACAGATATGAAGAAGTATAAGTCAGGCCTGATTAAAAAAAACAAAAACCAAAAAAACAAAAACAAACAAACAAAAAAACCTTGCCTGTGTAACATATAGATGACCCCAAAAAAGGATTTTAAATGTAGGAGCCACTGATAGCATCACAATGTTATTGATATTTTTAGGATTTTGAATGTGTATTTGTACTTGCATACTGGTACAGGTTTTTTACTGTGAATGCTGTGTGTGCGATGTGTGGATCAATGTTCAACAGCTTGCTTCTCAAGAACTTCTGTTGTGTGTTTCAGTGCAATTATTTACCCAGAGAAGTTCCTGTTTTGAGCAAACCACACCTGGGAACACACAACCTGCTGTCGCCCACTTTTACATGCGGTCACCTATGGGGCAACGTCCTGTTGAGTTAAGAGCTCCTGCAGAGCATTGTCTTGTTCTAAAACAACAAGCATCCATGTGACACTGTAGGTAGACAAGCACACATCTTGGCCAATATGTATTTAGCTGTGTGCTCTCACTCAAGCTGCTCTTGAAGTTGCGAAATTAAAGAAGCCCAAGAGCTGATCACTCTGTCAAACACTTACCTTTTACAAAGGCTACTTTAGATTTGCTCAGCAACCTATCGTATTATGCAAATCCAAATGTATAAACAAGGCACACTAAAACAATCGCCTACTTTAGTTGGAACTCAACAGTTGGAATATTTCTGCAATCCTACCAGGAAATATATGTTACAAAATAAATTATTTTAGCGTCTTTTCATCAAGAATAAGAAGTCTATTATTCGTATGAGCTCACTGTCAATAACATACACAGTTGCAATCAAAACTATTCAACCCCCATTGCAAATAAGGTTTATTGTCAAAATTTACAAACTTTCAGCTGTTTGCAATGAACAAATCAAACAAAAGCAATTGAAATACTTCAACATAACGAATGCTTCAAGTGGTTTCCCGAAATTCAACTGAAAATGCAACTTATAATGACTTATCCAGTCTCAAAATCATTCAACCTGCTGAATAGAATCCCACACAACAGCACAAATATGCAAAACAGGTGTTGTCTCATGCACACCTGATGCAACTAATCAAGGGCTTCATTAGTTGCACCAGATGTGCTTGAGCTGGAACCCATGAAATACCTGAACTGGCTAGGGGTAGAAAATACATGAAATACCTGGACGGGGCAGCAAAAGGAAGCTATCAACGGCTGCAACCAGATTTATGAGAAGGCAGGTTGTGAAAATCACTCGAGTGACTACAAAAGACCTGCAGCAAGACTTGGTGGCAACAGGCACTGAGGTTTCAGTGAGCACAGTATGAACTACTAAACGCAGAAGGTTTCCATGCCTGAACTCCAAGACCTACAGTACAGAAAGAAGAATGAAGAAAGATCACTCTGTCCACAGTCAAGCATGGTGGTGGTTCGGTGATGCTCTGGGGCTGCTTTGCATCCTCTGGTACTGGAAACCTGCAGCGTGTGGAAGATAAGATGTATTCATTGAAGTATCAGGAAATCCTAGGAGAAAACGTCATGCCATCTGTGAGGATGCTGAAGCTTGGGTGTCATTGGACCTTCTAACAGGACAATGATCCCCAAGCATACCTCAAATTCCACCAAGGCTTGGTTGCAGAAGAAGTCCTGGAAGATTCTACAGTGGCCATCACAGTCACCTGACCTGAACCCCATAGAAAATCTCTGGTGGGATTTGAAGAAGGCGGCTGCAGCACGCCAACCCAAGAATATTACTGAACTGGAGGCCATTGCTCATGAGGAATGGGCAGTGTGCCTCCGTATCCATCACCACCCTGACCAGGATAACATGCTCACTGAAAAAGAATGACTGAAGGACATATATTTCATGAGACCAGAGCTTTGAAACACTTCAGGGCAGAGATTTTTTAGAACTATCTTTGTAATGTTTGGTGAATTTCCCCTTACATTTCAAAAGCTTCAATAAAATATCTTCTCCAAGGAAGAAGCATTTCTATGTTCCTGTCAATTCATGAAGCCCTTCTTCTTGCACTAGCATTTGGATTTGTGCCTACACTCTTGTAGGGGGAAAAAAGGTAAACTAGAACCATTAACAGCCGTTGGTTTGTCTCTCTTGGGAAATCCTTAAAGGTTTTATGTAGGAACCTACAGCAGAGTGATTCCTGATTAGAGAACATTCCATTTTTAAATACTATTGACCTATATTTTGAAGATATCAAAATGGCTGAATGTGCTTTTTTTAATGAACCATTCATTCTTATTCAACAGCAGATTTCCAATAATTTCATCTATATAATAAGTGAAAGTGTGTAGTTGAGAGACAGGGCGAGTCTGTTCAACCACAATCTTTTACCCATTGTGTACATGTGCATCATCTTGGGTTATTTTGCATCAAAGGGCAATAAACAGTGATTTCCTGTCTAGCAGACTGCATCTGACTCATGGCATTGAGAGAAAAAATTAACTTAAATGAACAATTGCATGGAGGTTTGTATTCATGATATGATACTATCTTTGTCAATTAATTACTTATTTGTATTGTGTGTGGAAAATCATCAAATATTTAAAAAAAAATATATGTATTTCTGCACATAAACCAGCTACACTATTAAAAACCTAATGCATAATAACAAGTCAATTTAATAGTGCAGCGGTTGGAAATCTAGGACGCCCACTTTGTTGTGTGTTTATTTCCTATGACCCCGATCTCATTGCTAAATTAAAAAAGTTAGAACAGTGTTACTCATAGGGTAAGAGATTTGCACAACACACTGTCCGTTTTATTTCCTGCTATGTTAAATCAAGCAGATGCTTTGTTGATTCTTTTTCTCCCTGTGGATGTCTTTTTAAAAAAAAAAAAAAAAACAGATTAAAGGATTTTCTTGGGTCTGGGCACCCGAGAAACACCTATGAAACAAAGAATTTATGATGTCTACTTCCGCCTTTATAGCTTTCATCTCAGAAAAAGAAAACATTAATCGTTTCGCTTCTTCAACCGCTTGGCTACCACTCACATGGGCTCCTGGCCCATTACAGACTTTCTATATAGAAAGGATTGCCCTGGAATGAAGTCAAGGCGCCTCTCTGAGTGGCAAGTTTTCACAACCATAATTGTTGCTTAAAATGTGCCCTCTTCGAGTGAAGGGAAATAACTAGACCATTACTGTCAGGGGTGCGTTTGATGTGATTGGTTGCTGTAGATCTGGGACCAGTTAGACATTCCATTCCTGCTTGTTCCAAAAGGAAATCAAATAGACGAGAGGAGTTGCCTTGTAATGGGTGAATGACATTGTGGGTTATCTTCCTCCTAATGCCAAGCTGCTTGCTGTGCTTGAAATGGTGATTGTGTAAGTTTGGGTTTACCTTACAGCTAATAGCAAGAGGGGTGGCATAGACAAAATTATGATCACTGCTGCAGAAAACCACAGAGTGATACATATTGTGACATCGGTGACAGCAGTACATAGTATTATGGCTTTCACTGTCAGTAGGAGATCTAACAATGTGTCTTTCTTGACCATAGTGAATGCTGCCAAGATAACGGCTACCTCTCGGAACCTCTCACATTTCTTTCCCATCCCAGTCTTTTGTATCTTTAAGACCCAATAATAAATATGATCCAAAATTATTACCCCACTCGCAGAGCCTGACTCCATTAACCACCAGTGGCGATGGCGTCTCTTGCAAGGGAGAAGAATAACAAAAGGACCGTTTCCCACTATCACACATCGGACACTAAATCCACCGTACCAAAGAGGCTCACGCCCAAGCTAAACACATTTGGTCATAACTCAGAAGCCTCTACCTTTTTCCACAGATAAAAAGTGGAGCAAAATCTGGATTTCAAAGTGGCCGCTCAGTCAACAGTCAGTCAGCTTGAGTTGTTAAGAAAGCCTGGAGTGTTGAGGAATGAGGCAGATATAGCCGGCTTCAATTTGTTGTTCCAGCAACCTAGCATCTCCAACCCCCTCACCAATCCTGCTGGACTTTTTTTTATCCCCAGAGCCAACAAAACCCATGATCCTTCGACAAACTGGTGCACCCCACCACCCTCTTTTCACCCAGCCTCCATTTCATACGCCATCTCTCTGGAAGCAAAGCTTCCTTTTTTACTTCTCTTTTTGGACAAATAAAAGTACCAAGAATAGTGTCTCCATAGAAATTTGAGGAAACAAAAACATTATGACTCTGATGAAAAAATAGATACAGTTACTCCCACTAGTCCAGCAAAAGAACAAATCAAGATCAGCACTCCTAATAAATGCAGAATACTGCCACCATTCCCCTCATCCCCTACCTTCATTACTGTTTATGACTTATGGTTAAATTCACACTCTGAACTAATGAACTGAATGCTTTCAGCGGCAGAGCTACTTCCTTCTTTCTCACTACTGAGAAAATCCTGGAGAATGACACTGACACTGCCATTTCCATGACAAATAGTGAAAGGTGAGTTTGAGGGAAAAACAGAGTTTGAAGCACTTCTACCACTCCATGTCAATCTACATTGTTTATTAGCAGTCCATCAGGGGTGTGAACTTACACCTGGCATTACTTGGCAAAGCCTTTGCTTTCAAGCATGTGGCACTCTTACATGGAAAGGACACAAGGCAGGGAGCTATAAAGAGAGGCCTCTATAGGAAGCCATCCAAGAACAACAGAGCACTAAGAATATGACCCTGATAGCATGGTTTATCCCAACTCCCATTTCTGGGTAAACAATATGTGTGAAGAAAGGATTTTGGTTAAATCATGGCATGAGATTATAATGGATGCTATAGGAAATAGTCTTCCTGTGTGACATAGAGTGTTTTCAACAACTAAAGTTTAAACTAAATATTAAAACCAAGGTGATTCTGGTTCTATACTACTTTTGAATTCATTCTAAACAATGAATAGTTTCAATTTCAGTGGATGGTATATTTTTGTAACCGCACTCGCGTCAGTGAGAACCGAGGAATTTCGAGTCAGTAAGGAATTTCTGGTCATAGGTTAAGCTGTAGTTTTACATGACAGTCATTCTTATTATGTGCAGAAAATAGGCATTTGATAGAGAAATGTTTAAGTTTAAAAATTAAAAATTATTAACACAATAAGCTTACACTTGGGCTTGTGGATTAATAGTTCTCCTGTGGAAACGTAAATTCTTTAAGGGTAAATAACAAAAAGTAAGAAATACATATCTAGAAAAACAGCCATAAAGGTCTCCTTTGGCTTTTCCTTGCCTCCCGCCGTAGCTATCCTGGCTCTTGCCCCTTTCAACTCTGGTTTATTTTGGCTCTGTCAGTGGGGATCTGAAGTTAAAATGGGACACCTGACCTGGGATAGTCTGTAATGTAACTCTCACTGGGACAACCCACCAGCAGGCCACAGATACTGATTTCATGGTTCAATGGCTGTGCATAAGTTGCTTGATTTTTGTGCACATTTTTTAGCACAAGTTTTTTTCTGCCTTTTCTGACACAATGTGTGTTAGAGTAAAAACAAAAATGTGCAAGCTGAGAGGCTTTTAAATTATTATTTTTTGTGTGCTGCTGCATGGTTTTTGTTCTCTAAAATGTGAACATACTTTAATTGCTATTTATTTATTCATTTAATATACTACATTGGGGCTCCTGAGTGGCTCAACAGAAAACTGTTCACCCTATCGACCAGAAATCACAAGTTATAAGCAAAATTGCTATGCTCTCTGGAGGAGGCATGGCATACTCTCTCGCTTTCTCTCATATCAATGACAGTGACACAGTCATAGGTGTCTGTGAGCTCATGTACGTAGAAGAGGGCAGATAGTGCTTTCCTCCGACGGTGTAATGCTGCCCTGCGATGCAACATGAACAGCAGTTTAAAAAAAATGAAGTTGGCTAGCTTCATCTGTCAGAAGAAGTGTAGCTCTCACCCTCCCCAGTTGGTAATCGTCATATGATAGGGAAGAGTTGGCTGGTGGGTGGGAATTGACCAAATTTGGGAGGAAAAATTTGGGGGATTACATTGGATATACACATTGAACGTCACCTGAAATTCACGCGCATGTCTTGACATCAACAACAACAACAACAACACATTGAATGTCACCTGAAATACGTAAATTACCTTCCAAAATCCCCTTCAAGGAGCTGAAGGTACTATAGTGCCAGAATAAAGACCTCTTACATAGTTTAGTCTCTGAAACAATAAAACAAATCTTTTGAAGATGCTCAAACAAGTTCATTCTAATTTCAGTTTTCCTATAACTTATGAATGTCATATTTGAGCTAAGGTGTCCCAGCATGAAACTAGTCATCCTTTAGGTATGTGGTCAATACTCAAATGTTTGTGCCATCCCCAGACTTATTTGGCATAAATCTCTCCACATAATTTCCTGAGCAAAATATAAGTCCATCAGTTGTGAAAGATTAAGCTGTTGGAGACCCTGAATTGGCCATGTGGTAACATGTTTGTAACAGTTCCCAAGTTCGGGGTGGGAATGAGGAAGCTGGACGCAGGCCTGGAACAACTCAAAAAGCCCTTTATTTTTACTTTTGCTTTTCAGCTCTTTAAATCACACACCCATGCACACACGCACACACACACACACACACACACACACACACACACACACACACACACACACACACACACACACACACACATGGCTCCGTGCTGTTTGCTCTCTCTCGCTTTCTCTCTCTCTCTCTGGCTTCCCTGGGTGGCAACGGAAAGCACAAAAATACACAAACAAATCAACTTTGACTAATTACCCACAGGTGAGAATCATCACGCGTTACCTGCTGGTTCAACCTGCCTCCTCTCCGTCCATAGCCGGCACTCGACCGCGCCCCCGCTGCCACAATGTTGTTGTCAGTGCACACCATTCTGATAACACCTTTGCTGCCATGGTACCCTGAATAGACATTTTATGGTGGTCTTGTATGGCTTGAAGCTGGGACTTGGGCTCCTGAGTGGCATAACAGGGAAGCATTTAATCTATTTTTGTGAGATGTCATATTCTAATCTCAGTGATCATAGCTTGCATCAGACCTTGTTGTCTCCATGGGAAGGATGGTGTCATCCCCAATCCCCTGTTGGATAGAATGGCACTAGTCAATTGTGGGCATCACACTTTTCTCCAAGTATGTTCAGCTTCCCTGTGTTGCATAAGCAGCAGATCCAAAAGATATGGAGGAAGAGCTGCAAAAGTCTCAAAGGAAGGAGGTTCTAGTGCAGGTAGTAACTTTGCTCAATGCACAAGCGTAACTGAGTCAAGACCGGTTTATTAGGACTGTGTATGAAAAGCAATGAAGTGTAGGGCCAGGTCTTGTAGTAAGGTTCTTCTCCAAGAGATAGTCTAAAAGGTGTACAGTATGTTGCAAAGTCAATGCAGAGTAAGAACCTTGTCAAACTTCCTGAGGTGTGTACCTGGAGCACTGTGATAAGTCCTGACTGGTAGACACAAGGTCTGGTTCTTCACTATTCACTTTGCTTTGCATCATCCCTGCATCAGTATTGTTGAAATACAGTTTACTTGTCATTGGATGCACCCTGATTCAGCATGGTCTAAAAATGGTGGTCTCTAATTTAGTTTTTATGAAAAGTGGCTTAGGTTACGTTTAGGGGATTGGGATGACTTTTCTTATGTTGTCATTTGTAAGAAATCAGTCAATCACATTGACTGTTCAAATTTGCATTAATTTTTACAAGCATATATCCTTTTTTTTGTTTGTTTTTACATAAATAACCAAAGGCCACGTGGTGGCACAGCAGGTAGCGTTGCTGCCTCACTGCTCCAGGATTCCCAGTTTGATCTTGAGCTCAGGTTACTGTCTTTGTGGAGTTTTTCTCCCTGTGTTCATGTGGGTTTCTTCCTGGGTTTCCAGTATGCTCAATCAATGTAGTAAAGTCAATCCTCCAACCAGCATGTGTTTTGGACTGTCGGAGGATTAACTATGCTACATTGATTGATTATGTCCTGTGATGGACTGGTGTCCCATCCTGGGTGAAGGAGAAGACCAAATTGCTGTGTTGCTGTTTTGTTTTTCTCAAACCAAGCATTTTTTAGGCAGTGGTTCTACTGCTCAGAACATCATGAGCTCAAATCCCAGCACTGCCACTGCTGGGCCCTTGAGCAAGGCATTTAACCCTCAACTCCTCAGTTGTATAAATGAGATAAATGTAAGTCACTCTGGCTGAGGGTGTCTGCCAAATGCCCTAAATGTAAATTCCCATATTTTCATAGTCTTTTTGAGATTTATGTTTATGCTATTATTTATACTGTATATTCTTGTATGTTAAAGTATGTTTTTTTTATTATTATTTAGTAAGTAGCACATTTTGCCTTTATAATAATACCTAAAAATGTAGCTAGAAATATGAAATTGTAATCCCCAAATTATTTTTGAGCCAGACACTCTCTCTCTCATCCCTGATAACGCGACATGCTGTACTTCTCAGCTGCACTTCTCTGTGACTGACTAACCTGATGTTGTTAGAAATAGCACCTTATTCCTCAAGCTGCCCGAAAGCACTGTGAAAAGCCCATTCATTGCTGTTCTCCTCCTCCTACTCACTCCCTCACTTATCATCTCTGCTGCTAAATCTACCTGACAGGCCTCTCACAGGTACATCTAATCCTCCCCTCCGGCCATCTCCCTCTCTATCTCTCTCATTCTGTCTGTCTGCACTACGTCGTACTGTGGGATCATCTGCACATCTTTTACTTGGTGCAGCAGGCTGTTTTGTTCACACAGCAGGCCCAAGCAGCCTAGTGTGTGTGTAGGAGTAAAACAGACCAGTGGTGATGGTGTGTGTTTGCCCTGCATGACTGCAAGTACCCTGGACATTAATCGACGTGGCAATGTACTTCCTTATTTCATGATCATAAAATCAAGCAGTACATCAGTTTGACAAGTGAAACATGTAGAAATAGCATGAACATATAAAAACATTAGGATTGAATAATAAAAACATATAAATGGCTTAAACATTCATATACTAATTACTACAACAGCAAGGTGGCATGATGGTGTAGTGGATAGCACCACCTTACACCTCCACAGCTCCAGGGTCCCTGGTTCGATCTTGAGCTCTGGAAACTGTCTGTGGGAATTTCACATATTCTCCCTGTGTCAGTGTGGGTTTCTTCTGGGTTCCCCTGTTTCTTCCCACCTTCCAAAAATACCTAGTGGAACTAAAATGCCAGTAGGTGTGAATGAGTGTGTGTGTCCTGTACTAGCTTGACATCGCATCCCATTGGTATTTCCATGTCATGTCCATGCTCCAGATCCACCACATCCCTGACCAGGATAAAGTGGTTTCCAAAGATTGATGAATAGTAATAATGCTTATAATATAACATGCATAACATCTTTAGGTTATCACCTTCAACTTTACAGCAGATGAAATAACCTGGTTGCTTTGTTTTCCTAAAAGCAAATAAACACTGTATTCACCCTATTCCTGAACACAGCCTACCAAAATACATAGCTTCTGTGGTCAAACTGACTGTGTCACATTCCTTTGCTCTCGGCCTCTGCTGATACAACCCACTTTGTTTGGCTATCATGCCTTAAACGTGCTTCCGTCTTGAGCAAGTTTCTCTGATAATGACCTTCATACCTCGCCATATACAGCGTCTCCACACACACATACAGGGGAGCGTGGGAGGTGCTGACGGCTATGACAGGAGTGTGTACAGTAATCAGAGGCCAGTCACATCCTGCTGACTTCCCTCTCAGGCCCATCAGGCCTCACCTCTCAGTTTCCTTCTCTAGATTAGCTGTCCTGTTTCCTGAGGAGCGATTAAGAGGGTGCAACGAGACAGTGGGGCTTCACTGCAACTTATGCTTCACATCGATTTGCTCTTAACAGACCAATATTTTAACACCTGTATTAAGTTTCTGTCAATATACTATTTTCTTTATGGAGCTCTTTTATATCCATTGCTAACTTTTAAATAATGCTATTGTCTGATACATATGATGTGGGTAGGAATCACAAACTTGTCAGGTACCTGAACAGAAATAATCTCACTAACTATATGTAACCTTCAAGTACTCTGTATTAAATCTATTAACCCCATTTCCATAAACGTTGGGATTTTTTCTAAAATGAAATACAAACAAAAATCTGTGATTTGTCAAGTCTCTTGAAATTTTAATTAATTGACGAAAGTACAAAGAAAAGATATTCAATGTTTTCACTGACCAACTTAATTGTATTTTGTAAATATAAACAAATTTAGAATTTGATGCCTGCAACACACTCAAAAATAGTTGGGACAGAGGCATGTTTACCACTGTGTTACATCACCCTTCCTTTTAATTACACTTTTTATTCATTGGGAACTGAGGATACTAAATGTTGCAGTTTTGCAAGTGGAATTTTTGCCCATTCTTGCTTGACACAAGACTTCAGCTGCTCAACAGTCCTTGGTCACCACTGTCCGATTCTCCTCTTCATGATGCACCATAGGAGACAGATCTGGACTGCTGGCAGGCCAGTCAAGCACACACACTCTATGTCTACGAAGCCATGCTGTTGTAGCACGTGCAGAATGAGGCCTGGCATTGTCCTACTGAAATAACCATGGACTTCCTGGGAAAAGGTGTTGCCTTGATGGCAGTATATGTCTCTCTAAAATCCCAATATACACCTCCGCGTCAATGGTACCTTCACACATATGCAATCCACCCATGCCTTGCTTACTGATGCACCCCCATACCATCACAGATGCTGGCTTTTGCATCCTTCGCATATAACAGTCTGGTTGGTCTTTGTCATCTTTGGCACAGAGAACTCGATGTCCGTTTTTCCCGAAAACAAGCTGAAATGTGGACTCATCTGACCACAGCACACGTCTCCACTGCCTTTCAGTCCATTCTGAGATGAGCTCGGGCCCAGAGAACTTGGCTGCGTTTCTGCATGGAGTTGATGTGTGTCTTCCTCCTTGCGTAATAGAGTTTCCTGGTTGCATTTCTGGATGCAACGGCAGACTGTGATAAGTGACAATGGTTTTCCAAGTACTCCCGAGCCCATGTGGTTATATTTATCACAGTAGGTGACGATTTCTATATTTATCACAGTAGGTGACATGACGAATTCTCAGGCAATGCCGCCTGAGGGCTCGAAGGTCACGTGATTCAACAGTGGTTTCCGGCTTTGCCCTTATGCAATGAGATTTCCCCAGATTCCCTTAATCTTTTCACAATATTATGCACTGTAGATGGTGAAAGACCTAAATAATTTGCAATCTTGCATTGAGCAATGTTCTTTTTGAACTGACTGACAATTCTCTCACAAAGTCTGGCACAAAGTGGTAAGCCATGACCCATCCTTGCTTGCAAAGACTGAGCTTTTGGTGGATGTTCGTTTTATGCCCAACCCTGATACCCTCCCCTGTTACCAATTAATCTGATATTCTATAAACTTTTCAGTCTTACTTTGCCTAACTTTGCCTAACTTTTTTTGAGTGTGTTGAAGGCATCAAATTCTAAATTTGTCTATATATTGAATATCTTTTCTTTGTACTTTGTCAGTTAATTAAAGTTTCAAGAGACTCGACGAATCACATATTTTTGTTTTTATTGCATTTTAGAAAAAATCCCAACTTTTATGGAAATGGGGTTAGTAATTCCTGTTTTTCCCCCACTAATAATTACCTTTTAGTGCAGGACAGCTAGCCTGATGCACTTGAGTGTACATCTGGTGGGAGCAGATTTCCTGTGGCACTTTATGCTTGTGCTCAGGGACACCGTGCACACACACACACTCCAACACTGAGTTCCTTGCCTTTGTCATGCTTGTCATGACACTGGCACATCCGGCCTGCCCTATCGGTAAACCTTAGGGCAGCATTGACAAGCCCGAGGAAGCCCCCAAGACCGCCATGTCAGTAAATTTCCCTCTTCAGCTGACAGCCTGTCTCTCAGTCGGCCTGATGGCAGCTTGACTCATCGCTCTGGACCCGATTGATTAAAGGTCCAGGCCTTGCTGTGTGCGTTGTCTGTTATTCCCCTAACACCTTCAATCTGCAAATTTAACAACCTTCAAAACCATTGCAAATACAAGAATTAGAGTACATAAACCTTACAAGTTTTTTCCACTCTTGTGGTTGGAAACAGGTTACTGTTTCCAGTTATGACTTTTAGGAAGTTTCCCACGAAAGCTGAAAGTGTACTTCTGCAGTAGTCTGCAACTTTACAGTAGATACCATGTGCATTAGAAGTGAAACTTCTAATGCATTTTATATTGAATCACAATGTTTCAACATGACAATAACTTTTGTTTTCATGTTTGCTATTTGTAATAACTTGCTGCTATTAAAACTAATGTTGGTATTACAATAAATTTACTACTAATGTTTTGATACAGTACAATTCTGCCTCTTTTTTTTAACTGGCGAATAAGGCTATGATTGCATGTATGGTAGGGTAGCTTGATTTTCTCGTTCTGCCTTTACGTGACCACTCAGTAAGTTGCTGAATATGCAGAAAGAGCTTTCACTTGCATCCCTGCTTAAGCATGACCTTTGAAGCCCACTTCTTTCTTAAACTGACTAACAGGTTTATCACTTGCACTTATATCTGTTTAATGTGATTTATTCACATAAAAGGCCCTGCTAGAAGTGAACGCTAGCCATACAAAAGCTGCCTTGCCACTGAGTCAAGTGGCGACTCGCTTCTACACTTCAGGTGACGTGCTTGTGTTGGAATAAGTAGGTACGAGCCTTCTTCAGGTTCTTCAGAAGCACAGAGGTGGCGGAACGTACCATTGCACTTGTGGGTTGTGTTCTTTGCTTGTTTTTCCACCCTTGTTGAGTGCTTGGTTCATTTCTGCGGTTGACGGAGTGTCCTTTGTTGTTTTATAGTTGGCTTGGAGAGCTGGGGAAAGATTAGTCACTAGCCAAAACAGGCACTGTTGATTACAACCCACTGCATTTTAGAGGTTTTGTCAACAACTTCCAAGGAATATTTATTGGTGGGCTTCGTAAACATTTTAATGAGAGATTCACAGAAATAAAACAACCTCAGTGGTTGAGATGTTCAAGGATCCCTTACATAAAATAACTTCAGTAGTGAGTGGTATTTTGATTTTTTTTTTATTTTTTATTTTTTATTTTTTTATACATTAAAATGAAATAAAATGAAATAAGGCTCAGGTAAAACCAGGACTTCAGGTTTCTTCAAGGCTTTGTGAGGCACCATCTGGGAATCTCAAGCTGTTGCCTTGTGGTTATGGATATAAGCCACTTCAGTATTTCATTGCTATCATTACAAGCACGGCTCTTCAGACTACAAAGAACCTTGAGTGACGCTTTAGAACTCATTGAGGGTGAACAAAACTCCACCCTATCTAAAGGCTTCTAGCCAGTGCTACACAAAACCATCAAAAACTACCATATGCTATTTTTACAATACTGCATGAGAATGTCATGCCAGTATTGACCACAATGATGTCCCATAATAGCATAACCATAGTTAAATAAGCACGACTCAAGCCACTTCTCTTTGGATTTTAGGCTAATTTAAATTATCTTATTGGATCAGGTACAAAATTTTGTCTAGCCCTTGCTTGATACCTTCTGTGCGTTGTGCGTCTCCATCCTATCAAAAACAAGCCAAGGTCTTGTCTTGTCATGGGATTGTGAGAATGTGGAGTGTGTGTGTGTGTGTGTGTGTGTGTGTGTGTGTGTGTGTGTGTGTGTGTGTGTGTGTGTGTGTGTGTGTGTGTGTGTGACAATTTGCAGAGTGTCACCACCTGGTGTGAATCACTCTGTGATTGGATCACAATTGGTGTGTGGGAGTACGGCAAACACCCTAGACTCTCTAACAGGTGCTGAAGTTTGAGTTTCTGGCCCAGTTAGACCTTGGAAGCACATGACACTGGCATGAATCACTGAACCTCTTGGCAGTCCGTGATCTCTAAATGCTATATACTAATCCCCAAGCTTGAAATATTTATGTACCTGCAAGGTAAGGCAATCTGTGATGGTGACATTTGATCTGAAAAAGTATTAGAGTGGATGATTAGGGACATGCAGAATGACTTTATTCAGAGTACTCCCTACTAAGCATAGGCTAGTGTGTGCAAGGATGTATTTCTGTTTATCAGTAAAGTCCAAATCTAGGGCCCTAGGTCAAAAGGTCCCAGGCATCCCATCCAGTGTGTTTTCACACCTCGTACCCAGAGTTCCTGAGATCCACCGCAAACCTGACCAATATAAAGTGCTTGGGGGGGGAATCCAACTCCAGGGTCCCAACTTGGATCCTAGGGTCTGTTCTGAGTTTTGGATGTTCTCCTTCTGTTCATGTGGGTTTCTGGGTTCTCCATTATCCTTCCACCTCCCAAATAATGCCAGTAGGTTGACTGGCTATGATATTGCCACTAGGTGTTAATATGTGTGCCCTGAAATGGACTGTCCTTCCATTCTCAGTGTATTCCCAATTCATGCACAGTATTTCAGGGATAGGTTCTGGATCCACCACAATCTTGACTGGGATAAAGCGGTTGCTGAAGATGTCTAAATTAATGAATGACTGCAGTGAAGCAGAGCGACATAGTGGCACTCATTCTACCATATAATTAAATTTTTGGGTGGAGCTTTTTACAATAAAAGCCCCAATATCTTGCCTTTGAGAGTGCCGTGGAAGACATATGATGGAATGATGTACTAAAAGGTTAAAGAAGAAGGTAAGACCATGCCACTGTACCCTAAAACAGAACAAATGGCTTGATCCTCTAGTGGAAGTCAGATATTTGCCTTGACTTTGAGCTGGAACCCAACAGCGTGTTTACACTCTTAGAGCCTCACAAAGATCCACACTGGGATTTGACGGCAGAGTTCAGGTCAGCAGGTCATCCCCCACTTAGATTAATCCATATTCTTTTAACAAGGTTGAATAGTGGAAAAAATATCAGAATATAAAATGTTATTGATTTTGAGAGTGCTGATATAGCATACAGTTTTTGTTATGATAAATGAACTAATGCTTCTTCAACACAAACCTTATAAGCACCAAAGTTTCCCCAGCGAAGCACACAGATAAAACACTACATCAGCTGGTTCACCATCAGGTCGCCTTGAAACAGAGTCTTTCCCCAGACACAAATGTAATCAGCCCTGTGGATCCTCATCCAGAAGCACAAATCCTCCTGTATGTTGTAAGCTGATACAGTAACCATATGCCGCAAAATATCACTCAATCGGTTTTGGGGTGGAACTTGGTCTTGGCTTCCCCTCCCCAAAATGGTGTTATATTTCCAAGACCTTGGTATTAAGCTGTGCTTTTTCCCTAAGGATTAGTGGAAAGTGTGACCCATGTCCATCCCATCCCTGCTCTCCCACTGTCTCTTGCTCTGTCTCTATTCCACTAACGACAGTATTATTTCAGAAGATTAGTGATGTGTTTGTGTTGACAGCTGCTGTGCTGATGCTGGATTAGATCCTGCATGAGGTACAGTTTTGTGTGTGTATGTGTGTGTCAGATGTCCCTATTAAGATAGGAATACATGACAGTTTTGACCTTGTTGGGACATTTGTCTGGTCCTTTGTATTAGTCATTCGTTTTTATCTGGGAAGGACTTATTACAATGCTTATTTATTTTTGCATACTGATGAAAAGGTTAAGGTTAGGTGTAGGCTGTGCTTTGTTTCCATATATTAATACTCCTGGTAGTGAAAGCAGCCGAGAAGATCAAAGCAATGTATAAGTATGTATACTTATACATGTATGTAAGTATGTGTCTGTATGTTTACTTCAAGACAACATCCCATTGACTGGCTGAAAGGGCAGTGGTAGCTCAGTGGTTAAGAAGTTGGACTACTGGTTGGAAGGTTGTGAGTTCAAATCCCAGCACTGCCAAGCTGCCACTGATGGGCACTTGAATAAGGCCCTTAACACTCAATTGCTCCCTGGGTGCTACAGCAAAAATGACTGCCCACTGCTCCAGGTGTGTTCACAGTTTGTAGTGTGTGTGTGTTCACAACTCCTAATGTGTGTGCAGTAATTTGGATGGGTTAAATGCAGAGGACAAATTCCAAGTATGGGTTGCCATACATTGGCTTTCACTTTCAATATTCTTTTGGGGTAGTTATGGTCCAACCAATTAAGCACCATTAGTGTCCTTACCCTTCATTGATTGTTCCAGGACTATAAACTGTATCATGTTTTGAGTTATGTTTTGTGTTTTTGGGCATGTGGCATTCAAGAACACTCTCTGATTACATGTTTGTGTACATACTACACGAGGGAACAAGTGAGGACATGTTTTCTGGATTTTTATGGATACACAGAATTGATATTCATGAAAACCCCGTTAGTTCAAAAAAATCATTCACATCCTATGAGAGCTTCTGCGTTTGTGTAAATTTACGTTTAAGGAGACTCACTAATGTAAACCTCGACTGATCAGCTTCACATCATATAATTAGTGGTGGTGGTGGTGGTGGTGGGGGGGGGAGTGATTAAAGAAAGCAAGCTCAGCATAAATCCCTAAATTAATACAAATAAGACCGGTCATTCAGTTAAGAGAAAGGAAATGACCCTGTATAAAGGCAAGACGTGCTGCAATGTCTCAGATGTTATATAAGTCAGGTCCATTTGCCCGTGTACCTTCTTTTAATGCTGTGCAACACTTTAGGGTCATTCAGGGACAGTGTCATAGGCAGACGAGGTCAAAAGGCATGTGGGAATGAGAGACTTAAAACATTTAAATAGTTCATTAATTGTTTCTCTGAGTCATGTGCTTGGTGTCCATGATCACTTGGGTACAGTGTAGATCTCCCCCCCCCCCGCCTCCATTTTCATATCAAACCGTTTACTTTTCACCTCATTTAATTCACATCTAATTGACCTTTTCTGTAATTTGTCTCCAGATTTTTTATCAGAATTTTAGGTGCTGTTTTGCTGATAAATAATAGTTTGTAATTGGCCATAACCATGAGTCAAAATAACTCCCACTTCTGCCTCTGAGACATTCCTTTACTTTCATCATTTGTCCTCATTTTGCACTTTCAGCTCTCTGTGAGCTTTATATTTTAGTTTATCTGGGCATACAACTTTACTAGAATATTGATAAATGAGGTCTTAAATCCTGAATCTATTCAAAATACAGAGTAACAACCATGAACAGATAAAAAGTGGGTAAAGGAAATTAATAATATAATAAGGTAATAGAATATTATTTGTCTTTAATATGTCATACAATATGCAGTCATGGCATTATTGTGTGTTGTTTTGTGTCTGATGGACAGGTAAAGAGAGGAACTGGGCTGTTTTCTGTGCTCAACTACCTCTCTCACCTTCTCCAGTGGTTTATATACAGAACTGTGTTTCTAGCAATGTCGCAAGAAGCGTGATCATGCAACAAGTGTGTGTTTGTGTGTACATGTATGGGTGTATGTGAGTGTAAGATCTCACATGGTTGCATTGTGGTCAACCTTTCCCCAGGTTCCTGATGACTAGCTCTCTCACTTCTCCTTTCCAATAACTCACTGACTTCCATTGACTTAGGACATCACACTTAACTCCCTTTTCCTAAACAAAAGGTTAACAAAAGATCATTTTTATTGTGAAATAGCTTACATGTTTTGCACACACTAAAATATTATCCAGGATTCATTTTGTAAGTATGTAAAAGTACAAATAATAGTAAGTATTTTTCCTTATACATTTTGAGAATGCCATTTTTGATCACTCTGCATGTCATAATTTGTGTAGGCCTGCTTCAGAAATGATTGCCATTTACACATTTTAACTACACTACCTACAATTAAAAGTTTGCTTCTGAGCTTACTATTTTTTGATCAGCTGAAAAAGACAATTACATTTTACAATATTATCTAAAGCAAGACCTGAATTTTTTTTTATTCGCTCACATAAATAGTTATTGTCATTTCTTTCCTATTTGTCTTCCAGGGTGTAGCACAGAAGGAGGTTTTAGTGTTAATTCGTAAGACCTAAATGTTTAAGTCATAAGAGGAAAGAAATTCTCAGTACAGAAAGCGCATAAGTACATTTCTTGTAATATCCGACTCAATAAAATCGGTGGGAACTTGGCCGTTTGTGTAACATGTATTGCGCATGCGCTGCGCTGCGTTACAAGCCTTTTTCCCCCCCCTTTTTTTAAAAAAAATTTATAATATGGTGAAGCCCCACTTTTGTTAGAGAGAGAAATTAATATGTACCGAGGGTTTTGATCCCTTTCTCAAGTTGAACTCAATAACTATGGAGCACCGTTACTTCTCAGAAAAATAAATAAATGCACAAATAAATGGGTCATAGTCTGGCAACAAGGGGGGAAAAATCAGTACAAATAAATTCCTAGGTGAGGGTTTTATTCACTCTCCACTGTAATCCAATTTCATGCCACACTCAATACTCGAGAAGCTCGCGCGCGCGCGTGCGCACGCACGCACGCACGCGCACACACACACACACACACACACACACACAGAGAGAGAGAGAGAGAGAGAGAGAGAGAGAGAGAGAGAGAGAGAGAGAGAGAGAGAGAGATTCAAATGAACAGTGATCTCATGAGGAAAAAATATATTTATTATTATTATTTTTATTAGTAGTAGTAGCAGTAGTAGTAGTTAATAATAATAATAATAATAATAATAATAGTAATAATAATAGTTGGTTGTTATTTATCTATTCATTAAATAAAT